>OY759262.1:47782441-48282441 GCA_963662155.1 Lamellibrachia columna | reverse complement strand
ACACATTTGGCAGCTCAACACATATGGCCGCATAACACATTTGGTTGTATTTCACATTTGACGATGCAATTGCAGTCGCACAAAGATATCTACATTTATATATAGCGTACACACAACATACTTTTTTTTTATAAAAAAATATTACAGCCGTAAACCGGTATGTGCAAATCGGTGCATTTGACGGTATGAGCGTTTGCTTCGAACAATATGGAATTGTTTATGTCATGTAACAATCGCCTCGTCGCGTCGACAATACTGCATCGTGTTAACCCAGCTTAAGTTAAGTGGCACTGAATTGTCAACCCAATACACAACATGTATCGGTGTCATTCAGCTCATTTTGTTGTTGCGTCTTAAACCTTTTCTTCTGTTTCAGCTAATATAGCTACATCACGATTGACACAGAAAGCAAACTACGCTGTTCTTACACCTTCTATGCTTTTTACTGTATTTACGATGTATTCAATAATATACCCAACGTTCAGCTTATGGCGTACGATGATTGTTGTATGAAAACCCGCCATTTCGCAAGAGAAGCCACGGTTATGTTTTTGGTAACGTTGTTAACTTTGAATGCCACAATATCTCAATAAACAATGTGATCGTTATCATTAGATTGTATGACTATCCGCAGCCGTGGTTTATTCTTAGCCCATTGGTGCCGTACGCTTAGTGAATGTTGTGTATGACAGCATATGATAAACTGACTATATACGATTAAGCATTTATCAAAGCAAAACAACCCCTATCGGAAATTACACATATTTGTATGACCGATTTCGAAATCTACCAGCTTCAATAACGTCATAATTTACACACCCATGCGCGTCAGCACTAGGTTTGATGACGACCCGCAAAAGTGGTTTTATTATTACCCAATGGGTGTCGTATGTGTTGCGAATACTGTTGTTCCAGTCTTTCTAAAGGGGCAGAGACAGGCATGTCTGTAGCAGAAGTTGCCCGCGTATTTGGGTGCATTAGACAGACAGTTCACAATCTGAGGACATGTGTCCAACAAAATGGGTCAGCGTCCAATCTTTAAAGGTCAGAAAAGCCGATTGCGACGACACTTGACACAATGTTCGTGCTAGTTGTGGTCACATTCGACATTGAATCTAGCTTTTGTCACCATCTTGTTACATGTGAAATGTGGTTTGGACCAAATTATCATCCCTAATCGATCTCGCGGGAGTGCCTCCGCGACTGATTCTTTAACAGCACCCCACCAATTTGCAAATAATCATTGGTTTAAACTGGCGTTTCCAAAGGTAGTAATGCATGCTAGTCAAGTTTCGTCGCGAAATACTTAATCCGTTTTGTGCACATATTCATTTCTTGTAAGTCATTTACTGCTTTTTCAATACTGTTACAGAAAACAATACGACAACATTGTTCACAAACCTCTGTAAAGAACAATAATTGTATATTCGTTCTTGATCGCTGATTAACATACACATCGAATATTTCAAAACAAATTCAAATGTGCGAATACCATGATTAATACGTTTGCGCGGCACTAACATAACTTGTCTCCATTGTAAGATATCAGTGTATAGTCAAGTGCATACTTGCAGGACGCCGTTCAGCAGACTGACGCACAAGTGCGTAAACGATAGAACAATCGCTCCACTGAACAGCACCGACATAAGACCAGACTTAAGTCAGCAACCGACTCAAGGTCAAGGACAAGGCAGTGTAGGTCAAAGTCAAGGACAAGGTAGCGATGATCAAAGCCAAGAACAAGATAGTGGTGGTCAAAGCCAAGGACAAGGTAGCGATGGTCAAAGCCAAGAACAAGGTAATGATGGTCAAAGCCAAGGACAAGATCAAGGACAAGGCAGTGGCGGTCAGAGTCACACACAGTTTCCGAGTAAATATCCAGATAATATGAGTTGAAATTAGTTTTAGTAGATAAAATTTAAAAAACTGGCACAGCTAGAGAAATCCACACGCACGCACGCACGCACGCACGCACGCACGCACGCACGCACGCACGCACGCACGGAAACATTGACTTGTCTAGACCACAATAATGCTATGGCGGTATGCGTACATGTCAAATTTGCTTCATTTATACGGAGTCTCCGTCATATTGATATAACCAACAAATCTTCGTCCAGGAGATTGAAGCCACTCTCATTTGATGTTCAACGGAAACAATGTGAAGACATTTGTTGACTATTTTAAATATACGTGAATTGTACTGTTTATCCGTGAGGCGGACTGTTGTCAGTCGCATGAAAAGTTCACGGCAAAAACACCAACTGCACAACCATGTACTTTCTGCGAGCTGACTGAAGTTGCTGGAAGGCTTCTTTAAAATAAACAACTGCTGAATTAGTCGCCTAGCAACACTAGACTGGACACATGGAATAGATGACTGTAAGGTACACCAGAAGTCGTCAAATTAAGATTACGCCCAGTAGGGTCTGGCCAACCACGGTTCTGCTGGTGATCACAAAATGCGATTGCGGGGATCTCCAAACAAAGTCCCACCACATCCGCTGTAGACTACTGAACGATTCGTTCACAAGGCATGCGCCCGAAAATGGCAAGAAATCATGTGAATGATACGAAAGAAGAAGACCGCAAATTGTCCGATTACATAATCACCAGCCAGTTGGTGTATTCAAACTTCGATGACTAGTTGCGAAATTTATCACCTGATTTAGGAATCCCAGCAAAGAAAAACCATCGTAGAAGTCGCATTTCGAGGATGGTTTGACGAAATATTTGAAATCAAATGTAGTGTAGTGTAGTGTAGTGTATGAAAGAAATTCATTGTTTTTGATACGTATGTAAAATGACTACAGGTAGCACGGAATACATATGAAATTAAACCCCTGAAATTTGTTCGTAATTAATGGCCGCTTTTTGTGCAGTTTAATGTTTTGTGCGGGGAATATTATTAATCACCTTCTGCTGGTAGTGTACCCAGGTAGCACGGAATACATATGAAATTAAACCCCTGAAATGTGTACGTAATTAATGGCCGCTTTTTGTGTAGTTTAATGTTTTGTGCGGGGAATATTATTAATCACCTTCTGCTGGTAGTGGACCCAGGTAGCACGGAGTATATATGAAATTAGACCCCTGAAATTTGTACATAATTACTGGCCGCTTTTTGTGTAGTTTAATGTGTTGTGCGGGGAATATTATTAATCACCTTCTGCTGGTAATGGTCCCAGGTAGCACGGAATACATATGAAATTAAACCCCTGAAATTTGTTCGTAATTAATGGCCGCTTTTTGTGCAGTTTAATGTTTTGTGCGGGGAATATTATTAATCACCTTCTGCTGGTAGTGTACCCAGGTAGCACGGAATACATATGAAATTAAACCCCTGAAATTTGTTCGTAATTAATGGCCGCTTTTTGTGCAGTTTAATGTGTTGTGCAGGGAATATTATTAATCACCTTCTGATGGTAGTGTACCCAGGTAGCACGGAATACATATGAAATTAAACCCCTGAAATTTGTTCGTAATTAATGGCCGCTTTTTGTGCAGTTTAATGTGTTGTGCGGGGAATATTATTAATCACCTTCTGCTGGTAGTGGACCCGGGATGATTAGGATCCGTGGTGTGTCCCACCTTGTTCACCATATCGTAGAAAAAGCTACATCCTGCCATGGTCCAAAATGTGTACTGTGTGGATAGTGTATGTACCATCCGCAAGCGATTTAATGAAAAAAAACTAATGTGTTAAAGTCATCGAAATAATTGTCTGTGCGGGTTAATCATGTGCACGAATTCCATCCTCTCGCCGAACACATGACAACGTTACGAAATTTCACCAAAGGTGAAATTCGTGAGTTTTCAGAGATTCCATGTTCACTTCACTTAATGTTTGATCGGATATTAAGTATGTTTGTCTGATGATTTCACACAAAAAAAACTAAATAAAAATAAAAGGTAGGGTTGATTTTTTGCAAAATTAATTTTAAATGAGACTAGCAAAAATCGATTTGAGAAGGGACCTTAACGTACCTCTAACAGCTGTAGCGCTGTTCCAATATCGATCACGCCACATGCTAGTGTTTGTTGTATAACGCTAGAATTATTGGCCTGTCAGAGACTGGCAAGTCGAATCAAATCTAAAGGCCATGACCTCCAAGTCAGTGTAGAGGTTTCTCTGTGAATTACAAGTCAACTCCCCAGTCACAAGGTTTCACCAGTGATGATAATGGTGGTGGTTGACACCACACGCATAGACGCTGATTTGACGACGATTATTAATAAAGTGGCCGTCCACCATCAACTCGTGGTGTAACTACTGTTACGATCATGTTATGAAGAACCTATGTTAACATAAATCCAACATGGAATGTGGTGACGCTAGGACAGTGGTGGTTCTTCGTTCGCGGCATCGATATCAGCACCACAGCGAGCAATAGCAAATTCGTCAACGAAAACAAACTTTACCATTTGTTTAAGTGTGTGTGTGTGTGTGTGTGTGTGTGTGTGTGTGTGTGTGTGTGTGTGTGTGTGTGTGTGTGTGTGTGTGTGTGTGTGTGTGTGTGTGTGTGTGTGTGTGTGTGTGTGCGTGTGCGTGTGTTTGTAATATACTAACTTTGTATATATTACGTTCAATAAAGTATTTTGATATAGATATGTTACCAATTTAAATTACTAGAAGGGTAAACATTATAAGTGTTCAACTTCTTAAAAAAAACTGAAATTAATGTTATGTACTGTATGAATTATGTAAATGCGTTTTGTTGAATAAATCCATTCATTAAGTTAATTTCATTAACTGTCACTGATGTAATATCTACAACAAAATAGGTGTATGTTTGATAAAGTCTGAATGAATGATTTTTTTCAAACTTCTGCATTGTAATTAGGAAGGATTTAAGGCAGCCCGCTATGATTGCCAATTCGATCGACATTTCTGAATGAGCGAAACGTTATATTTGAAATCTGCAATATATTATAAGAATCAGCTACCATTGGCTATGATTTTGGATATTCCAATATCACGTATACATTTCCATTTACGCTCGGAGGATGAAACAAAGATGTGAAGTTTTCTCCTCAAGAACAAACAACGGATGTATCGCGTTTGCCTCTGAAACCCTCTATACATACTGAAATGACAACACCGACGAGGAGGAAGACCAGGAAAGCGACGACATCGAAACATGTAATCCGCCCAGTCAGTAATACACATTTCCTAGGGTCAGACGTATGACGTCCGTAATACAGGCTTCGATTGAAGAAACAAATAGTTGGCTGCCTTGCAAAAAACGGAAACGTCAGATCAAGTTGGCGACGCCTTAACTGTTTATGGATTAGACTGTGTATGACTTTATTCCATGACGTTCAGAACGTTGCGCTTACTTCATATAATGGAGGTTTAGTAATCCAATATGCCATTGTCCACTCAAGTGCGCCACCAATACTTACGTGGACGCAAGGTTTAAGACAAACTGTTCCCACTAGCACAATGTAGTGGCGTCGTCAAGTCAAAACAATATCAGATAGCTGAAATGTATATGTTAATTAATGGAAATAGGCAAAAACTGGTTTTCTCAAGCCATAAATGTATGTTTCCACTTCAGGTTTGTGTATAGCACATTTCGCTCTCCAGGGAAGAGCACTAGTTTACTTCCACACATTAGGCAACTTTGAATAGAGAGAGGCGTCTGCAGACATTCAGCGAAGCCGCAGATAAAACGTGTCACCATGTAAGTTGACTTTTCAATAAACTGTCGTATGCGGTACTGAATTAAAGGCGCACTGTCTAATAGCTGTTATCGTACCATCTTTCCACCTAGCACCCTATCTAGTTTGGGTGTTTAGTCATGTCAGTATTGACCTGTCGGAAGATAAATATACACCAAGGAAGATATTCCTATGCAAGTTTATAATGTGTTTAGAAATAATTCCCCTAGTGCATATGAAACGATTACTCGTAACGAAGACTGAACGCAGTTATCTAAGCATACATATTACTGTATGCAATGTTGCATCATTTCATGGTACAACTTACTTGACGTTGCAACACACTTGCGTTACAACACACTTGACGAAACAGTACAGCACATGTTGACTGTGTACCATACATGACAGAATAACACATTTGGCAGCTCAACACATATGGCCGCATAACACATTTGGTTGTATTTCACATTTGACGATGCAATTGCAGTCGCACAAAGATATCTACATTTATATATAGCGTAAACACAACATACTTTTTTTTATAAAAAAAATATTACAGCCGTAAACCGGTATGTGCAAATCGGTGCATTTTACGGTATGAGCGTTTGCTTCGAACAATATGGAATTGTTTATGTCATGTAACAATCGCCTCGTCGCGTCGACAATACTGCATCGTGTTAACCCAGCTTAAGTTAAGTGGCACTGAATTGTCAACCCAATACACAACATGTATCGGTGTCATTCAGCTCATTTTGTTGTTGCGTCTTAAACCTTTTCTTCTGTTTCAGCTAATATAGCTACATCACGATTGACACAGAAAGCAAACTACGCTGTTCTTACACCTTCTATGCTTTTTACTGTATTTACGATGTATTCAATAATATACCCAACGTTCAGCTTATGGCGTACGATGATTGTTGTATGAAAACCCGCCATTTCGCAAGAGAAGCCACTGTTATGTTTTTGGTAACGTTGTTAACTTTGAATGCCACAATATCTCAATAAACAATGTGATCGTTATCATTAGATTGTATGACTATCCGCAGCCGTGGTTTATTCTTAGCCCATTGGTGCCGTACGCTTAGTGAATGTTGTGTATGACAGCATATGATAAACTGACTATATACGATTAAGCATTTATCAAAGCAAAACAACCCCTATCGGAAATTACACATATTTGTATGACCGATTTCGAAATCTACCAGCTTCAATAACGTCATAATTTACACACCCATGCGCGTCAGCACTAGGTTTGATGACGACCCGCAAAAGTGGTTTTATTATTACCCAATGGGTGTCGTATGTGTTGCGAATACTGTTTTTCCAGTCTTTCTAAAGGGGCAGAGACAGGCATGTCTGTAGCAGAAGTTGCCCGCGTATTTGGGTGCATTAGACAGACAGTTCACAATCTGAGGACATGTGTCCAACAAAATGGGTCAGCGTCCAATCTTTAAAGGTCAGAAAAGCCGATTGCGACGACACTTGACACAATGTTCGTGCTAGTTGTGGTCACATTCGACATTGAATCTAGCTTTTGTCACCATCTTGTTACATGTGAAATGTGGTTTGGACCAAACCATGGCATTTTGACCCCGGATTTGAGAATTGTTCTTCACGTATTCTTTATACTGACGATGTAAAGATATGATATTTCACAATGTCAACAACAATTTGGTTAGGCTGCCTGACTATAAAATTATAATCATACTAACATTACATATTGTCCTTTAGTGATATCGTCTTACATACGAGAAAGAATCTATGTTAATTCCTTCATAACCACTCAGTATTCAACCTATCGAGATGGTTACTCGGTTACCTATGCGACCTAATGTATTCACCTTCAATTTAAGGAATTCCTACGAAGTGCCAAGACTGTTCCTGCTGCTGATTTTTGCAATGACTGTACGGGAATCGATACAAAAAGGTATTATGATTAGATTTTGAAGAAGTATAAATATAAGTCAACAAAGCATTTATTTATACGATGCTAACGATATATCGGTAATCAAACGCAGTATATATATATATATATATATATATATATATATATATATATACATATATATATATATATATATATATATGTATGTATGTATGCGTATTATATATATATATATATAATATATATATATATATATATATATATATATATATATATATATATATATATATATGTATGTATGTATGTATGCGTGTATGTATGTATATATGTATGTAAGTATGAATGCATGTATGCATATGTACGTATGTATGTATGCATACATACATATATACATAGGCACATTCATACATACATACGTACATACATACATACATACATCCATACATACATACATACATACATACATACATACATACATACATACATACATACACGCATGCATACGTACATATATACATAC
Source organism: Lamellibrachia columna (assembly GCA_963662155.1). Taxonomy (NCBI): domain Eukaryota; kingdom Metazoa; phylum Annelida; class Polychaeta; order Sabellida; family Siboglinidae; genus Lamellibrachia; species Lamellibrachia columna. The sequence goes on along the minus strand of OY759262.1, from coordinate 48,274,372 downwards.
ATACATACACACATACATACGTACATGCACTTGTATGTTTGCATGCATGGATGCATGTATGTATGTACGTTTGTATGCATGCATGTATGTATGTATATATGTATGTATGTATGCATGTATGTATGCAGGTATGTATGCATGCATGTATGTATGTACGTACGCACCTATCAAAATGCGCACGTACGTACGTATGTAACGACGTACACGTGTACCGACGTGTACACGCATGCACGTATGAACGTATGCGCTGATGCACGTATGCATGTATGCTTGTAAGCACGTATAAAATATACATGAGTGCAATTTTACATACATTCATCTATACATGTATGCATGTATGCATGTTTGCATATATGTGTGTATGTATGTATGTATTCATGCAAATATGCGTACATATGGACTTCTTTGAAGATACACGAATTTTTGCATTATCGTATATGTTTCAGTATGTTTCGGCGGACAGATTTGGGCCGTCTGTGGCAAGACATGTACGCCATCGTGTGATGACCCGAAACCTGGACCGTCATGTGACGACCCGTGCGTGCCTAGATGCAAATGCCCTAGAGAAAAACCCATCATGTACCACGGCACATGTATCATACCTCAGGCCTGTACTGCAAAATGTGCGTCAAACTTGTTTATTAGTGTGTTTCGATCATTGTTGAAATTGGGGACGTATGTCGAACTAATTCGTGGCTTTTCGCACCACACAATACAATACAAATGTTTCCACATCGGAATGTACTAATATTTCTGACATAGCTTAGGGTCTGATATGAAACGTACCTGTTTTTTTGAAGAGTTAATCATAAAAAATGCGATACACACAGAAATATATATATATATATATATACAGAAATATATATATATATATATACATATATATATATATATATATATATATATATATATATATATCTATATATATATATATATATATATATATATATATATATATATATATATATATATATATATATATATATATATATATATATAATATATATATATATATATATATATATATATATATATATATATATATATATATATATATATATATATATATATATATATATACTACACCACTAATATGCATATGTGTTAAACGAGACAAGATGTGAGTAGTCTTGAGCATTTACTTTTTCTCATAACAATCACATTATTATATGTAAACGAACGATACCAATTAGGTTCTAGATGTATTTTTTGTCTAACGATGACAATATTAAAGGTATGAGTCGAACGGCGTAACGCCGTTATGAAAATCAGATTCGTTCACAAAACAATATTAGGAAAACATCACATTTCGATCAGCGGCACTGATGTTTTATACAATATGTTAGGTACAGTATTCTATCGACAACGTAATCAAGTTATACATATTACAAGAATACTACACTGCTTGTGTTTCCAGACTGCAGAGGTAAACGATTTCACCCATACCGTCAAATGTGCTGCAAAGGCGTCGTCACTAATCGCCCAAAGGTTTACCCAGGGTGCTGTGGGAACCGGTCTTACCAAATGGCGATCGAGGAGTGCGTTGGCGGACAAGTCGAGAGACTTGGCTCTAGAAAAACAGGTCAGAATTGTTTTCCTATAAACGTATGTAGGGCAAGGCGGGGCACAACTGCATAGCTAACGGAAAAAAACAGGCAGTACGAAGCTACTGAGCGATGCAAATGCCCAATATTAAGTGTGTACAATCTTTTGTTATGGTTATTATGTTAAGATATAAAGTCACGAAAATATGCGTGAAATAAGTTATTACCCATGTACTAGTATGTGTGCGTGTGCGTGTGCGTGTGCGTGTGCGTGTGCGTGTGCGTGTGCGTGTGCGTGTGCGTGTGCGTGTGCGTGTGCGTGTGCGTGTGCGTGTGCGTGTGCGTGTGCGTGTGCGTGTGCGTGTGCGTGTGCGTGTGCGTGTGCGTGTGCGTGTGCGTGTGCGTGTGCGTGTGCGTGTGCGTGTGCGTGTGCGTGTGCGTGTGCGTGTGCGTGTGCATGTGCTTGTGCGTGTGTGGTTGTGCCTCATCAAAATATCGGCTAAACCTTGAAGTGCTAACACATCTTGTTTGCTATGACATTAATAACTAATGGGGAAATTGTCTCTTACAACATAACAGTATTATATGTAGCTTATATTTCATTAACCAAATTAAATTTAAAATGTAGGCCCAGGAATGAATAAATGCAAACAACATGTAGTAATATTTTTTTCATTTCGTAGATGTAATTCCTTTCCTGGCTTGGGTAAAATAAATCAATATATTTTGAAAATTATCCTGTCTAGCATTATATATTTTCTCAATATTTTTTAAAATCGAAATCTCGATGATATTCTTTAAACTACACTGAATTACTGCGTGTGTATCAAGTTGCTCTATGTTTAACATGTATGAAATTGTTTTAATAATATTATGTACCTACTGCTTTATATCTACCTACTCAGCTGATCACATAAAAAAATTTTTTTCGCTAGCGCTATTACGTCTGCGGATATCAACTATATAAACTACCCTAAATTACAATGTTGCCTAAACAAGGACTCTTGCTGTGTTTAATATGCATCCATCCAATAACACTATTTATTTTATCAACATTCCACGCTAATATCAAATCCATCATACTCAATCCCGTTAATTTCCTGTCAAATCAATATATAATAGTTTGGCTGACGATATCATGAAACCTAAGTAAGAAATTTGTACAAACGAGCCAGCCTGTCCTGCTGTAAATGTTTGGTTATTCGGGATATGATTATAAGACGAAACGAACGAAAACAATTAATTGAGCTTGGCCCTTCCATATACGTACTAGCCGAGTTGGCCGACGTTGCACGGGAGAAAAGGCAGCCATAGCAAGAACGTATGACTCCTTTCACTTTGCCCAGTAAAGATTTGGTAGGGCAATGCCAGTGGCAATGACAACTTCTTGTCATCAATATCATGTCAGTTTCACGAAAAGATTGTACCATTCAAAGGAACTTATGTGGACGATAGCACAAAACATGCATATAGAAGCTAACAATTGCACTAATCTAGGTACTCATATTATTCTGTGTTACATACTGTACGTCCAACGTCCGCATGGGTTCCATCTCGACCCGGAGTGCATTTTGTATATGGGTTTAATATGCGAATCATCCTCATGCCTCCGAGGATTTGTAAGCAGAATTTAAGCCACATTCATGCGAAACTGATGGAGTTGTGACAAAACATACTTACACACATAAAGCCAGTCATGGTGACAAACTACTTTACAGCATAGAAACGTTCTATATCACCAACACGGCTTCTCTACAGGTTGTATCGGCGGTACTGAGTGGACGAACTGCAGTAGGGAGTGTTCACCCACGTGCGATGATCCGGAGCCGTTCTGCCGCACGGACTGCGTGAAGAGATGTCATTGTCCCCCACGCAAGCCAATCTTCTACCAGGGACAGTGCATTACGGCTTCCGACTGCCCAGTCAAAAGTATTCCGAATATTGGAATAGTTATAGTAATTGACCAACTTAACCAATCAAAAGATATTACGTCATGGCCTATGAATGTAGCTACATTTCATGAATATGTATTGTAGTTATTGTTTTATCTGCTATAATTATTTATTTATTTATTTCATTATAATTATTTATTAAATTATTATATATTTAGTTATTTATTATATATTATAATTATTGATATATTTCATATAATTATTTATTTATTATATTTATTATATATATTTTGTATTTTTTTATTAATCTTTATCGAATACTGTATTTAGTATTATATATATTTTAACTGTGACATTATATATTTATAATTGTTATGATTGCATGTATGTCTCCTATGCGTCTATAACCTGGCTGGTCCCAGACATATGGCGCTTTAATTTTTTTTTTTTTTAATAATAATATCAACCATTATGAGATGGGATATCGTCTGTTGTCGGGAAACGTCGCCACTGTATTGAGGAGACGTCAACATCTGGATATCACAATATGCATTGATATGTTTTAAGTGTGGAAAATACGGCGTAGTAGCAGAGCTTTGCTTCATTTTCAAAACCTTGTTTTATAATAAATATTATTGTAACAAAGCAAAGCATAATTAATACACAGTAATTGCGTGAGCTGATACTAAACAAAATATTTTGTCCAGCATTGACTCCATGATGTTTTATGCGTTTCTGTCCAGATTAAGTGTTACTTGTTAAGGCTCGTCATTATTGTTTGACTGGACTGCTGTTTCTCATTGCAGAATGTAAAAATGGCCAAACGTTCAGCCCGAAGACAGAGATGTGTTGTTCCGGCATCGTGTCCCCCCGCCCCGAGTTGTATCCCATGTGCTGTCATAAGTGTGTATCATTCAATTGGGTCGTTATTTTTCGATAACGACCTATTAACTAGTGCCAATCGAGATTGAGCTTATATGAAAGGTCACGACGAGTGCACCATCGGTCGGTCGCGGATGTCGCTGCTTGGTCATTGTTTCAACATTGCGACCGGATGTTGGGAACATTGACTTCAGTCTCAATTCAAACGACGCAATCGTAGCCACAAATTATCATCCCTAATCGATCTCGCGGGAGTGCCTCCGCGACTGATTCTTTAACAGCACCCCACCAATTTGCAAATAATCATTGGTTTAAACTGGCGTTTCCAAAGGTAGTAATGCATGCTAGTCAAGTTTCGTCGCGAAATACTTAATCCGTTTTGTGCACATATTCATTTACTGCTTTTACAATACTGTTACAGAAAACAATACGACAACATTGTTCACAAACCTCTGTAAAGAACAATAATTGTATATTCGTTCTTGATCGCTGATTAACATACACATCGAATATTTCAAAACAAATTCAAATGTGCGAATACCATGATTAATACGTTTGCGCGGCACTAACATAACTTGTCTCCATTGTAAGATATCAGTGTATAGTCAAGTGCATACTTGCAGGACCCCGTTCAGCAGACTGACACACAAGTGCGTAAACGATAGAACAATCGCTCCACTGAACAGCACCGACATAAGACCAGACGTAAGTCAGCAACCGACTCAAGGTCAAGGACAAGGCAGTGTAGGTCAAAGTCAAGGACAAGGTAGCGATGATCAAAGCCAAGAACAAGATAGTGGTGGTCAAAGCCAAGGACAAGGTAGCGATGGTCAAAGCCAAGAACAAGGTAATGGTGGTCAAAGCCAAGGACAAGATCAAGGACAAGGCAGTGGCGGTCAGAGTCACACACAGTTTCCGAGTAAGTATCCAGATAATATGAGTTGAAATTAGTTTTAGTAGATAAAATAAAAAAAACTGGCACAGCTAGAGAAATCCACACGCACGTACGCACGCACGCACGCACGCACGCACGCACGCACGCACGGAAACATTGACTGGTCTAGACCACAATAATGCTCTGGCGGTATGCGTACATGTCAAATTTGCTTCATTTATACGGAGTCTCCGTCATATTGATATAACCAACAAATCTTCGTCCCGGAGATTGAAGCCACTCTCATTTGATGTTCAACGGAAACAATGTGAAGACATTTGTTGACTCTTTTAAATATACGTGAATTGTACTGTTTATCCGTGAGGCGGACTGTTGTCAGTCGCATGAAAAGTTCACGGCAAAAACACCAACTGCACAACCATGTACTTTCTGCGAGCTGACTGAAGTTGCTGGAAGGCTTCTTTAAAATAAACAACTGCTGAATTAGTCGCCTAGCAACACTAAACTGGACACATGGAATAGATGACTGCAAGGTACACCAGAAGTCGTCAAATTAAGATTACGCCCAGTAGGGTCTGGCCAACCACGGTTCTGCTGGTGATCACAAAATGCGATTGCGGAGATCTCCAAACAAAGTCCCACCACATCCGCTGTAGACTACTGAACGATTCGTTCACAAGGCATGCGCCCGAAAATGGCAAGAAATCATGTGAATGATACGAAAGAAGAAGACCGCAAATTGTCCGATTACATAATCACCAGCCAGTTGGTGTATTCAAACTTCGATGACTAGTTGCGAAATTTATCACCTGATTTAGGAATCCTGGCAAAGAAAAACCATCGTAGAAGTCGCATTTCGAGGATGGTTTGACGAAATATTTGAAATCAAATGTAGTGTAGTGTAGTGTAGTGTAGTGTAGTGTAGTGTAGTGTAGTGTAGTGTAGTGTAGTGTAGTGTATGAAAGAAATTCATTGTTTTTGATACGTATGTAAAATGACTACTGGTGTATGATCAACGCTAACAACCAAAAATGGTTACTCGTTACAATGTCAAAAGATGTTTAATCAAACAAACACCGACAGACAGACAGCATACAGCAAAACATGCATAGTATAATGCAAAAATGTATTCAAACTATTTATATATGCTCTGACAGTGCGATACAAACCTAGTTGGTGACAAATATCCACGTGAACTGCTTAATTCCATTGTCGTGTGTGTGTGTGTGTGTGATGCAGGATGCAGCAACAGACCGTACAACGTGAATGTGCAAATATGTTGTGGTGGCGACATCAATAGGAAGCCAAGAGTTCAGCCGGCCTGCTGCGAAAAGACGGCCTACAGCAAGCAGACTCACAAATGTGTCAATGGAAATGTGGAGGACAAAAGTCAGCAAAGTCATGGACACGGCAGTGGATCTGGAACACAGTTTCCAAGTAAGTATGCTCTAACGTTTTAAAGCGAAACAAAAATCATGGTTTGGGGGCTATGCACCTAAAAGTGATAATAAAACCTAACCACGACCAACTGAACTCAAGAATATGTGGCCAGTGGTTTACTAACAATGTGTTCTAAAAGTATGTTCTAAAATACGGTTTCCAAGCCTGTATACAGTATTCTAAATGAGACCTAACTACTGCGTCATACAAATGTATAATAATATAATATAAACATTTTGTATAATACAAATATAATGTATGCATAATATACATTGTAAATGTTCTACCCCTGGTCGCTTTACACCCGTATAAAAAATGATATCATACTGAAACAATATATCCAGTTTAAATGGATATATTTCTCTCCGACGATTGTACTCCAAGAACATATTGCAACTATGGTGATAATGAAAGGCATATTCAAGTACCTTCCATATGAATGAGACAGCGCATGAGACATTCTTCTAAAGCCCCACAGGTAGGTTGTATCAATAATATACATGTTCAGATATAATCAACAGTTTCGCGCCGAGATAGGAATATGTAATTACAGATAGAATGGCCTTCATTATTGAATACGCTTCATTTCATTTTAACGTTACTTCAATGAAAACATACTTGCGTTTTATATGTGATGTAATCTATATATCTAGGAATAAGCAGAAAATGAGAGGGCAAGGCCAGTAATGTTGTTACAGTTGATACGTTGAAGAAAGAGTCTACAACCCCGCTTGTGGAAAATCACGGGCATGTGGGCATGGTACGGTTGAAGGCCAAGAAATACATTATATGGGGTGTGACAGCGGTATCAATATCTTGCTCACCTCTTTGTTTGTTGTTGTTTTTTTAGGGGGGGAACCTACCACTAATTTTGAGAGTCCACTTCCACCAATCCCACCTCCCACCTATTTTGTAGAGAACCTCCCACCATTGTTTAGGACCAACTGCTCACATCCCGCCACGTAACATTGGTGACTAATATCCACGGGAATCGAGTAAAACGAATTTCCCTGTGTGTGATGCAGGATGCAGCAGCTGACCGTACAACGTGAATGTGCAGATATGTTTAATAAATTGACCTGGGTCGTCCTCCCATGACATAGAATGTCACCCGGGTCATGCTTCAGAAAATATTTCTACCAGTTTTTCTTGATGTACATACCGTTCTCTAACAGTTAATTTTATGATAATTAATTAATGAAGCGTGGTTTTCGGCAGTAATTGCAAAAGATGGAGAAACGTCCAAGTTAGAATCAGTAAAACACCAAGATATCGAGATATACAAATACATACAAGCAAAAAACACACACCAGTACTAATGCACGTAGGCGTGGACGTAAGAAAGCATAAATGCATGTGTGCTAGTGGTTGGATTTGTTTAACCTATTTACTGTAACCTATTCATCAGACAAGTTTTAGTCGCTGAAGATGTAACTCTATTAACAGGTTAGGATTGTCTAAACCTAACCCGTACCATATATCTAACGCAAATCGTAAGCGTAACCGATTGATTTAGCTAATGCTTTAATGGAATAAACTTTGTATATTGCGTAGGTCACAGTGAAAATTACATTCTTATAAAACCTGGCTAGTTAGGCACAGTGCGATACATTGGTGACTAATATCCACGGGAATCGAGTAAAACGAATGTTTCTGTGTGTGATGCAGGATGCGGCGGCAGACCGTACAACGTGAATGTGCAGATATGTTGTGGTGGCGAGATCAACAGGAAGCCGAGAGCGCAGCCGGCCTGCTGCGAGAAGGCGGCCTACAGCAAGCAGACTCACAAATGTGTCAACGGAAATGTGGAGAGAAAAAGTCAGCAAAGTGATGGACAAGGCGGTGGATTGGGAATACAGTATCCGAGTAAGTATGCACTGATGTTTTAAACCTAAATAAAAGTCATGTTCGGGGCAGGAAGAGAAAATAAAAAACTAACCACGTGCAACTAAAATCTAGAATATAGCTCAGAATGTTTTGTAAAATTGGGAGATTCTGCGAATGACCGAGGGTTCAATTGTTGCCCAGCGCGACTGTTAAGCACTTGTGCAGTTCTATAAAATCGGTGTAACCTAGACTACAAGCGACGTATTAAGGGAGGTCAGCATACACTCGGCTGCCCTGTTCTGGTAGTCTTGTGTTAAGCATACGTTAGTGAACGTCGAGTGGATACCAGCGCGTAAGTTTGTTGTATATAGAAATATACATAGGTATACATATGTAGAAAATATAGATACGAAAATAATTAGGGCCCAAAAATACGCTAAGATGTTTTGAACCTCTCCATCTTCTAAAATAGATTGCAACCATGACGTTAATGAAACTGCTTAAACGTGTTAATTGCCAGAAGGTTGCTGATATATTAATTGTTTCCCTACGTTTTATTCGCTGAAAGTGTAGATCAATTAACCGGTAAGGATTATCTAACCCTAACCCAAACCCTTTATCTAACGCAAACCCTAACCGTAACCGATTGGTTTATCTAATGCTTTAAGGGAATAAAGTTGTATGTTGCATGGGTAACATTGAACATGTTATGAACCCCTGCTAAAAAGGTACAGTGCGGTGTGAGAAGTACTGGGCTGAGGTTCAGGCGGATAGTTTTTGAATGTAGGGGATGTACGAGGAAGAAATAACTTGAGGTGGAGTTAGAACAATTGAGGCTGCTCGTTGTGGCAATGGTAGGAAGGGAGCAGGTGGGTTGTGCCAGTGGTTCTGGTGGGGGGACAGTAGATGATAAAGTGGGGGAAGACGACGAGAGAGATGCTAGGGAGAGCTCTACTCAGTCTGGGAGGAGGCTGAGAGGAGGTAAGGTGACAGATCATAGGGAGACAGGGCTTAAGGAGACGGGACGTAAGGAGATAGGACGAAAGGACGAGAAGGAAAGAAATGGGAGGGAAGACAAATAGATGGAAGGAAAAGGGGAGTGGGGGAGACAGCAGCGAAGGAGTCGTTGGGAAGGAGACGATAGTTAAGGTGATGGGAGTGAGGGAGACAGGAGGGAAGGTGTCAGGAGGGAAGGCGACGGGAGCGCAAGTTAGCCATGAGACGGGAGGGAAATGTGACAGGTTGATGAGTGAGAGAGAGCCTGATAACAGTCTGCCACCAAGTAACAAAGCTGCAGGAGAGAATGCGATGGAGGGCATCCATCGGAAGAGCAATTCCGAGGCAGTGATAGAGGGGGTGAGAAAGAGAGCGAGGGTGTTTGTGAGGAACTCAATATTTAGGAAGACCGACAGAATCTTAAACAAGGGAGATGACGTGGTAGTTTGCTTGCCAGGGGCCAAAATAGAGGCGATAACTGAGACGGTAGAACACATCGTGGGTTCGGGAAAGGGTGGATCTGTTTTAGTACACGTAGGGACAAATAACGTAGATAGGGAGGTTACAACTGACATAGCTAAGTAATGCGGGAATTTCGTCAGAACACTAAAGCACACGCGGATTGAGCAGGTAATACGGTCAGGGATTTTACCAGTAATAGGAAGGAGGGGTCATATATATCGAAATTGCCGGTGGAAGGCAATTTTATATATATATATATATATATATATATATATATATATATATATATATATATATATATATATATACACACACACACTTAAGTTAAGGGGCCTGGTGATACCATCAAAAGATGAAAAGTTGCCCAAAGCAAAGCTTAGCAACACTGCACTAAAAGAAAAGAAAACTAACATGATAGTCGTGTGAAGGCGTTCTCTTTCTCACCCCCTCTGTCACTGCCTCGGAATAGCTCTTCCGATGGACCACCTGTATCACATTCTGTCCTGCAGCCTTGTCAACATGCTCAACATGCTAGTCGATACAATAATTTCAGCAAGAGTATATATGCTTATGTAAGGAGTAAACAAACAGTTCTAGATTAGGTCGGACCACTGGAAAACAACAGGGGAAACATAATTTCAGACGGGTTTCTAATGGCAGAGGTCCTGAATGAGTATTTCTGCTCAGTTTTTACCACATAAGATATCAGCTCACTTCCAGTTCCATTTATAAAATTTGAGGGCAATAAATCAGAACATTTCTTTATCTTTGCTATCATTTCAGTAACTCCTGTAATGACAGCAAAGACAATTAAGAAGATGAAAGATAATAAATCAAATGGAGTTAAAATTGTTAAGCAAATTAGTACACCACTTGCAAAATTGTTTAACTTGTCACTAGAAGAAGGAATAGTTCCTTGAGAATGGAAAGAAGCAAACATTACGCCACAATTTAAGACGCGATCGAGGAACAAGCCAGACAATTACATACTAGTGAGCTTAACATCAGTTGTATGTAAATTACTCGAAACCTTAAGTAGAGACCACATGGTGGAATTCCTTAAAAAAACATAAATTAATAAATACATCTCAACATGGGTTCCTAAAGCAAGGTCATGTTTAACCAATTTCTTATGCTTTTTTAAAGAAATTACAAAGCAAGGTCATGTCTAACCAATGTTTTATGTTTTTTTAAGAAATTACAAAGCAAGGTCATGTCTAACCAATGTTTTATGTTTTTTTAAGAAATTACAAAGTGGGCAGATGATGGGTCATCAGTGGATGCTACCTACTTAGATTTTCAGAAAGCTTTCGAAAAAGTGCCACGTCAAAGATTGTTATTTAAACTAAAAGCTTACGGTATAGATATTGATGTAATCAACAGGATAGAAAAGTGGTTTACACATAGAAGACAGAGAGTAATAGTAGATGGTGAGATTTCAAACTGGAAATCTGTTTTGGGTGGGGTACCACATGGATCAGTATTAGGCCCTATACATTTTTTAATATATATATATATATATATATATATATATATATATATATATATATATATATATATATATATATATATATTTAAATGATTTGGAAGATGACATGTCTAGCAAAGTATTACAATTTTCGGATGACACAAAAGTATTCAGAAAGGTTACTAATAATACAGATAAACAAAGTTTACAGGATGATTTATGTAAATTAAATAAATGGTCATAAAAATGGCAAATGTTATTCCATTTTTGGAAGTGGAAATGTATACACATAGGACATGGAAACATGGACGAAGAACATAAAATGGGGGAATGTTATACTAGGTAGAACCTCACAAGAAAGGGACTTAGGAGTAACATTTAAAGCTGACATGAAAATTTCAAAGCAATGTGGGATTGCTGCTTCGAAAGGAAATCAAATTCTAGGACTAATAAAGAGAACTATCACGTATAAGGAGAAACAACTAATTGTACCCCTCTACAAAGCAATAGTTAGACCACATTTGGAATATTGTATTCAAGCATGGAGGCTGTATCGTAAAAAGGACATAGACAAACTAGAAAGAATACGACGAAGAGCAAATCAAACGATTCCAGAATTGAGAGATCTTAGTTACGAAAGTCGCTTATTACAATGTGGTTCGACAATACTAGAGACCAGGAGACTAAGAGGAGTCCAAATAGAATAGTGAGCGGTTATGAGGATGTTGATAGGAATATGTTCTTCAAATTTAAGAAGGCAGTATAACCAGAGGACACAAAGCAGCATTAGTTAAGGAGTGTAGGTTGAACATGAAAAAGTACTCTTTCTCACAGAGGGTGATAAATGTATGGAACAAACTGCCAAATGATTGTGTTAATGGTAGTAGTGTGAATATGTTTAAAAATAGAATTGACATAGATGAGAAAATGTATAGACTCCCTATAAGCCAATGGCTTCCTTGTCCACTTGCCATCTGGAACTTGTTGTTTGGGATGGCAATCTTATTAAATTTTTTTAAATCTTGATACATTGGTGACTAATATCCACGGGAATCGAATAAAACGAATTTTCCCGTTTGTGATGCAGGATGCGGCGGCAGGCAGTACAACGTGAATGTGCAGATATGTTGTCGTGGCGATATTAAGAGGAAACCGAGAGTGCAGCCGGACTGCTGCGAAAAGGCGGCCTACAGCAAGCAGACCCACAAATGTGTCAACGGAAATGTGGAGCGAAAAAGTCAGCAAAGTAATGGACCAAGCGGTGGATCTGGAACAAAGAATCGGAGTAAGTATGCCTGGCGTATTAAAGCTAAACAGAAGTAATGTTTTGGGGTAGAAAACAAAACCACGTGCAACTAAAATCAATAATATAGCTCACAATATTTTGTAAAATTGGGAAAATCCGGTAATTTCTGATGCGAATGAACGAGGGTTCGCATATTGCCCAGCGCGACTGTTAAGCGTTTGTGCAGGTATATAAAATCGGGGTGTCCTAGATTAGAAGTGGTGTATTAAAGGAGGTCGGCATACACTGGGCTGACTCGTTCTGGGAGTCTTGTGTTGATTAAACGTTAGTGAACGTCTAGTGAAGATCAGCCACATCAAGCCGTTGTATATATATATATATATATATATATATATATATATATATATATATATATATATATATATATATATATATATATATATATATATATATATATATATATATATATATATATATATATATATATATGTATATATATATATATATATATATGTATATATATATATATATGTATATATATATATATATATGTATATATATATATATATATATATATATATATGCGATGTGGATAATAGTATTTTCGACAAAACATTGTGCCGTTCTTTAATATGGAGACCTGTCAGTGGGATTAGAGTATCAGCTACGATAACTTTAGTTGTGGGAAAAACGTACTAAATAATAATGTTTATATAATTTGTTGGAGGGAGAATCTTAGTGCGGCATAGGTTTGGATTTTGTTCAGTGAATTGTCAGAGAAAGCGTGCAATACTGATTAGAATAAATACTGCTATTGTACATATATTATACATAAATTTGCTATAGACGTATACTAAGAAAACATTTTTGTCAACATTTAGGCAGAGCCAGTATTTGTGAGGTTGATATTCCCGGACTCAAATTCAGCGAGTGATAAAGAGGTTTGTTTACAGTTCGTGAAATAAATTAGTGCATCAAGTTCTCATTTACATTGTTGAATAGGGGAAAGTCGGGTATAGTTAACCACTTTTGAACATGGCCCGATATATCAAAGGAAACTATCAATGTTGCGCTTTCCACTATTTCACTTGAAACTCGTCACTGATAGGCAACAATAGGTACAATATGGCAACTATTCGACCAGGCATTTCGGATAAAATTTGAAATTTGGATTATGGCATACCGGTCCAATGTAGACGACGACCCGTCTATACTGGACCGCTATTTACATTATATTGGACAGGGTCTATTAAATGGATTTCTTCGTTGGGTGTATTGTTTTCTTTGCTGGTTGGTTTAGGAAATGGGGACGTAGGGGATAACGGTCAAAATGTCACGAGTCACTAAGCCTGGAAGCATTTATACATTGCATGATGATCTGAAATTCCCACAAATGCGTAATCAATTGATTCGTTATACAATTGCTAATAGAAAAAGCAAATGTTGGCTATAACAAGTGTAAAGAACTGTATCCAATGAAGGTATCAGTGTTAACGTCAAGAATCTTCTTGTTATCCTCCACGTTTGCCCACAGATGGGTTGTCGCAGCTCGCAATATCAGTGGTCCAATATACCGGAACGTGGTCCAACAGAGCGGATCACACAGTGATGAACCCGTAGGTAGATATCTACAAAGCTAGTAAAATTTTGATCTTCAAACCTTCTTCATTCATTGTTTAAATACTTATTTCACCACTGATATGCCTCCGTTAGCTGAAGCGTTACAAATTACTTTCCCACATCGCTTTGTTTATTCACACAAACGTTACATCAGAAAGTGAAAAAACTATTATATGCTCACATTTTCGAAGTTTTTGCGGAGTCCGCCATTGTTTACCCTCGATGCACATTTTATTTCAAAGTCAGTCGGCAGATGGAGCCACGTTAACTTCGGTACCGTAGTTAAATATATATTATGGCCATAGTCCAATATAGCGGATGGTCCAATATACCCGACCTTCCCCTATATATGAGACAAAGTGAAACATTTACATAAATTACATACATCAAGTAATACCTGACATAGTTGTAGTACACGCTTTCGGTAAAAAAGGAATTAACAGCAGGATTTTAGCATAAGTTGGTATACACTAGTCTTATTGTTTTGTTTACACATTACACACACAAAGAAAACAGCATTATTCAAGGCTAACATAGCAATCTAACTAATTCTAAATTCAGAGATGGCGCCATTCAAACGACAGGTAAAGGCCACCAGTCATTTAACATGCGGGAGATGTAGCACCTGGGTGGACTTCATCAAGTCCGGGTGTGAGAAGTCCTTGGCTGAGGTTCAGGGGGGTAGATTTATTCTTGATTGTAGGGGATGTGCGAAGATGAAGGGACTAGAGGTGGAGATGGAACAGCTGAGGCAGCTCGTTGTGGCGTATTGATGGGAAGGGAAGACGTGGGTTGTGCCAGTCGTTCCGGTGGGGGAGAACTACAGTGGGACATGTGCATTAAAGATTGTGGTCGATACTGAAGATCAGTGCAAGGAATATATATATATATATATATATATATATATATATATAATATGTATATATATAATATATATATATATATATATAGTATGTATATATATATATATATATATATATATATACATATATATATATATATATATATATATATATATATATATATATATATATATATATATCTATGTATACATATATATATATATATATACATATATTAATATATATATATATACATATATAAATATATATACATAAATATACACATATGTATATATATATATATATATATATATATATATATATATATATATATATATACATATATATATATATACATATACATATATATAAATGACTTTCAATCATAAATCAGCAAGTAAAATCAAGACTAAATTGGGATCATCAATTGTATAAAGGTATTTAGGAGACATTCAACGCAGGATATTCAGTTCCGTAAGGCAGCTGTGCCAGAAACGCTAAAGTCTATGGAGGCGCTGTAAAAGGATTGAATTATCAAACATATCGAAAGCAGCTGAGTGATCTAGTAAAGTGAGTGCAGTGATTTTTCAAGTGTCCACGTTGTCAACTATGTCACTGTGCATCTCGAGAAAAGCCGTTCCGATAGAGTGAAATCATTTAGATGTATACTGTAGATCACTTGATAAATGATGTTCGTAAATATGCTCATAAGGCGATTAGCAACTACTTTGAAGTAGTTGCATATCAGGAACATCCTTGCTGTGTGTATGCTCCTGCCATGAGAGACCAGGTATGTGTCTGATGCATCAGATATGGAAGCTATGTGGTGTTTTAAGCCAATCAGATGATGGGTTACATCTGATGTGACGCTAGTTATGCGTTGCTGGGAGGCGGCTAGGAAATTCAAGACGGTGAACTTTATTCAATGAAACTATGTCGACGTGGTCCAGCGGTAATTTTTCTATTTTGCCCATCGTGCAAGTAATAAAGACATCGATAGCATTGAACAATCTAACTATAGGCGACGAAGAATCTTCTAGTGATGAATTGCCTTGGGTATTGCCCGTAGATGTCTGCGTTGACGCTCAGGGGCGGTGCTCGATCTAGGTTGTCAACTTCGGCGTAGTTACCTGATTTGCAAACAGTATCGAATATATAACACCGTATGATCAAAAGAAAATGTTGCGGATTTGGATAAGGAACAGCCAAACTTCTAATGTATTCATATAAGCTAGTATATTATTATTTTGTTGATGAAATATTTTAATTCATGCTGAATACAAATCCCATCGGCACACTTTTATATGACTTGGCACAGTATGTCAATAAATAAAAAAATAGTTACTATATCTGATGACATGTAACTTCATTTGCGTAATTATACCCATATTTAAATTCACACTGAATGCACACCCAACTGCCACACTTGTAGAAGACATATGACTTGGAACAGTTTATTGGTAGATTAAAAATTGATGGTTTACTGGGGTGCACAAGCTTAGCTAATTTGAACTATATGACCACGCAGTGACCTTGACTACTACTGCAATAAATAGCATGCAATACGTCATACGAAATCCCTCTCACTAAGTCAGCTTGTCTCATTCATTCAGCCATTTTTTCTGCCTAAAGGTGGAATATAGCCTCTTAGCGTATGACCCCCCTATGTTTCCCAATTCGGCAACGTAACTTGGGGCTGCAAAATCTTCAGTGCTGCCAGTCTTCAACAACACTGCTGAAAAAAGGGGTGGCTTTGTAGAGCAATTAAATTAACTCATGTCAAATGATAAAAAATTGTGCCTTCTCCAAATCGTGCAGAACCATCGAAATAGTCAACCTGGTGCTAAAACAATAAGTTGCACGTCAGAACTAGCAACAAAGCAACAAAAGCACCACATTTTGTTTGGATTGACGTACTGGTTTCTTGGCATGTAACCTGAAATTTTAATGATCTCTAAGGAAGCAGTTATATCAGTTCAGAATGAAAAGGAATACTCTAAACGTAAGCCTAACTAGCATTTGGATTTGTTGAGCGACCTGTCACATGTATTCCTAAGGAATGTGACTTTGCACGAACCGAGTAAATCGATTGTCGTGTGACTGATGCAGGATGCCGCGGCAGACGTTACAACGTGAATGTGCAGATATGTTGTGGTGGCAAACTCAGAAGGAAGCCAAAGAAGTGGCCATCATGTTGTCGAACGTCGGCCTACAGCAAGAAGACACACGAGTGTGTCAGAGGATATGTCAAGTGGAAAGTCTCCGGTAGAGGGCAGACACGAGGTACGTTGTCGGCGCCGTATTACTTACGCACCATTCAACACTTTGTTGCGCACATTGCACAAAACTCGGTGACCAAATGATCTCTCTAATATCAGAATTGGTCGAAACCATGTCACATTTAGTCACATTACAATTGTCGATATTTATAACTGGTAGCAAATGCTAATAAGCCTCAGTTAGAAAGAAATATAATAATAATAATACAAAGTACGGAAACCACATCACCATAATAATACAAATAAATAAGAAAGCTGTTCACTTATGGCCAAATCAACTATATTCAGAACTGATAACGTGGCTTTACACAATTAAATATATGGAGACGAAGAGATGACTAAACTGCCACTTTTGATAACATCACAATATATATAATATGGTCATACGGATACTCAACAATTGCCATGGTAAAATACCATTACGAAAAGAGGCCACTACCTCACTCATCCACTCACTCACTCCAGCCATCCAGTCACTCGCCTACCTACCCACCCAATCATTCAATCAATCCTTTTCGTTCCCACTTCTGTTTAGTGCATCATTGAACAGGTCTAAACAAAGAGTTTGAATGGTGTTCGCTTGAGCTGGTTTGCCAAGGACAAAGTGTAATGTACCACGGACAACGATTGTCAAGTGGTGTGGAACAGGTGCTATACACGGCTGTTGTTTATTACGGCTCAATCCACCACGCAATGAAATACCCGGTTTAGTGGGGCCCACTGGCAAGACGACTGACTTTTATTCAAGAGAATCTGCGTTCAAATCCTATTGCTGCAGTTTCGTTCATTCCACTTTTTATACACGAGTTTTGGGCATAAATGAATGAGTAGTATTTGCGCAGTAATTGCGCGTGTCAGAATGGTTTCCAGCGAGGTCGCGTTGACGTTGGGATGAACAGGGCTGGAAGAGGGTGAAGTGCGAAGCGCTTTGAAGGACTGTATACTGTGATATATATATATATATAGATATATATATATATATATAAATATATATATCATGTATATATATATATATATCATGTATATATATATATATATACATATATATATATATATATATATATATATATATATATATATCGCCGTATCCATATATATATATATATATATACACATGTATATATATATATATGCACACACACACAAACACACACACACACACACACACACACACACACACACACACACACACACACACACACACACACACACACACACACACACACACACACACACACACACACACACACGCTTACATTTTAGTGCAATCCAAACTGAAAACGAATGAATGCTAAGTAATTGTATTCCCACACCTAATGTATTTATATATAATTATTCCCATCATATTTGCAGAATGCGGAGGACGGCCGTACGACCCGAACACTAGAATGTGCTGCAGCAACATCATCAACCCGAAGCCGGCCAGGCAGCCACGCTGTTGCTTCGATGTCTCGTTCAGCCGAGCCACGCACATGTGTAGGAACAGTAGGGTCGTAAGACGGTGATTACCGCAATCCACGTTGTCCCATCTCCGTTACACAAACGTTGCGATTATTTGTGCGTATTTTGGTGGAACCATTCATCAAGTTGGGACATTAATAAATATAAACGTTCTTCTTGACACATCCACTCTATTTATCTTACTTCCAACGTTTCATTCAACAACCGTCTGTTGCCTTCATATGCCAGGCGTGCATTGCTAAACCTTTGATGTTCCATTGGGCTCACGTACATTGTACTACAAACGTTGTGGTAACTCATGTGCGCACCGCCGCGATCGTATCGTCTTCTTAAACTGCACCGGCGCCCGCCCCTTGGAACATAAAAGTATTAGGTTACTTCGTAATATCTCCCTAGGCCATGGCGGTGGTCTTTCACCCCACCCCAGTCATTCTCAGTCATGGACGCACGCATGTAGTGTTTTATTATCCACCGAATTATCCCGTGTAGTTAATGTTATGAAATAGGTTGCGACTAATGCAGAGAATACACACATATGTGTGAGCAAGTAATTATACTTGATATGTTTTAGAATGAAAACCATACCAAATTGTGTGCAAGTTTGTGCTTAGAGAAAGCAATATGACGTAATCAATATCGAACGCAATAATACTTCTAGAGACTTCTTTCATTGAATCAAAGCAATACGCCCATTTGGTAGGTTTACATAATTCCACTTAACGCGCCTACTAATCCTAGCAAGGTAGTGCGACTGATTCGTCTGAGAACACCGTCCCACGAACGGACTCTTCTGCCTTTTTTTCCCAATACGCTATCCATCGTATTCTGAAATGTCATAGTAGTATCCCAACTGACTCTGTCGATTCTTCCCCAAACACTATCAATTTGTTGGAAACAAACATGTAGAATAATTACTCGCTTACCTTGTTAAATTACAAGTGTTTAAAATATATACCTGAACAATTGCATATATACATATTTTCTTCTGAGCTTGCACTGATTTATAATGTAATTGCTGCGCAAAGGTTGTTACAAACGGAAAATATCACACAAGAGCATACGCCACTGTAAGTAACCAAGTATGTACCGATATTTTAAACACTGGTGCGAAAACCCTGTGGGAATCCCAGTTGGCATATGTACGTGTGGCATAACTAATCACCTAATATAAATCATGTGTTGGTACACAAAGTGTACTGTTAACCACTGAAAGCCATGCATATTATCACTTTAGCCAGTTCATAGTTTGCGCACTCGCAAATAAAACACACTCAAAAACAATATCACTTTCACTGTAATTGTTTCGTCAAACAAAACGTAAACAATTTTATAGCGGGCGCTATGTTTTACTCGCAAAAAGGAGAAAAGGAGTCAGCCAGTGAAACGTTTGACAACATTTCATATTATCAAAAGCTCTGGTTCCTCCCCGTCGTGTGTACGTGTGCGAGTGCGTGCACGTGTACGTGTAAGTGTACGTTGTTGGAACTGAAGTTTGAAAAATCCGACAGTTTTTGTTTAGTTGTTCATGTAGGCTTTGCGGGTGATGCGTAATTACAGCATACCTATCAAATTCCATATCCTGTTTGTATTGATATGGTATCGATGTATTGTTATTAGCAATCATGTGTGTAGCCTACTGTATCTGAAGAAAAAAGTATGTGTTGATTAAGACACCACAACGCGGAATATAAAAACAGTATCACCGTGTGGTGGAAAAGTAATTTTGTTCTAAAATATGTTGGTATGTATCATGTGCAAATGACCGCAGATAAAATCTACACCGAAGAAAATTACACACACACACACACACACACACACACACACACACACACACACACACACACACACACACACACACACACACACACACACACACACACACACACACACACACACACACACACACACACACACACACACACACACACACACACACACACACACACACACACACACACACACACACACACACACACACACACACACACACACACACACACACACATATCAACGCGTCGATGTTGCACTACGACGTTTGTGATAAAGATTGATCGGCGCTGCTGACGTCATGGTCGATCTGTTGAAAACAGGATATCCTATTTCAGTTTGGCTCACAAAAAGAATAATGTCCAGCGTCACACACACAACGTTAAATTAAATCAATTCACGAAGAGCGCTTTGTCTTGTTCTTGTCATTTCATTACGGATATTGTCTCACGACATTTCGTCCTTTGCGTTTCTCTTGGCATTCGTTCGCAATTACTCCAACACCAATACAATATATTTTACTGAACGTCTGTATTAGAATCAAATGATGGGTGTAACATGAACTGTATCGTAGTTGACACATATTTGTGTAAATTGGTATTGACCTATGCATAGGTAGAAAAGTAATGGTACCTGATGCACAAGCACAATGTCTGCAATAAATACAAATATGGACTACAACGACGTCGCCATTACGTATTTATGAGGTCGAGACCGAACCTAGCCACGACGTCACCATCTCGCTATACCTAAGTCCTGATCATGTCGCATTATGGGAAATCCAAGACTGGCAGTAAAGTGACGGTGTAGTTACGTCGCAGATACGTCACGTGATCATTCGGGAAACATCTAAATTTTATTATAGGTAGACGAAGGTAATGCAGTCAACGATCGTTGTCGTAAAAGGAATTGGAGCTGAATGACTCGCCCTTGCTGGTTCATCGTCAATACGCAAAGAACAGCCAGTGGAATCATAAGTTGCAGAGAACCCGGAATGGTATATATTCGACATATTATGCTTTCTGTAAAAAGAGCACTTCATACTGTAATATTCCTGCAATTTGTGCATATTTTGACAGTAGATATATTTCGGGATATCGTACGTTATGACCAGAGAAACGTGCAACTAATTCTGCTAGTGAGATTTCAAACAACCTATAAGATACAAAATCATTGTAGATATACATTCATTCATTGTTTGAACTATTATTATAATAATGTTTAAGGAAAACAAAATGTACTAACAAAAACAAATGTTGAGGACATTTTATTCACAGATTCAAAGCCCGAAGTTGACAGTATGTTTGTCCGGAGCCTGTTAGTTGTTAAACAACAACTTCGACTGTATCTAAAACTATTAATTCCTCACCATAGTTAGGTTCTAAAACAATGATAAACAATATCAGTAGACAACTGGTTTCCAACCATACCAAACATGATAACATTTCGTTGATTTGTTATTCAGTTGGAAACAAATACATGTCCGATCTCTAGTTTAGCCATCGGTCGCTATTCCGCGCCACTAGCACGACTCTTACTCACCAAAACTTCAATCGCTAGGTGACAAAAGTAAACAAGCTAATTATATACAACGTCACACTATCTCCGATCTGTGATGATTTCGTCGTGAGTAGTTATAGTGCTCCAATGACCGATCAAAAGAGGTGACCAGTAGGGAGTGATGACGTCATTTCCGGTCGCAGAGCCTTCTGGGTACCCTAAGCGCCCCCTAGCGACTGAGCAGAGCCTTCTGGGTACCCTAAGCGCCCCCTAGCGACGACCTATGTACCCTTCCTAACGACTGGAGCTAACCCTAACCATCGTAACCCTAACCATCGTAATGGAGCTAACCCTAACCATCGTAACCCTAACTTTTGATTGGAATGCTAACGCTAACCCCTATCGACTGCTGGAGTTAACCCTAACTGTCGTAACCCCATCCCACGTAGACGTTTGCGGTCTTATCCCTGAAGGAGTGACCACCCATACGCAGCAATTAAGAATAGGGTCATTCATTATCAACGATCAAAGGGACTAATGGAGACGAGAAATCAACGCAACACGGTATGGTACGAGTGCACACGTATTTTATTGAACAGCACAAGCAGCATGATACAACAAGGGTAGCGTGTAATATCACCACTATGACTACGACTACGATGAATATGATGAATATGATGATGACTTGACTTGCGGATGTTGACCATCACGCCAGAGGTCGCGAGCTTAGGGGTTTTTCCACCTCGCCAGAGGCTCGAGGGTGATCGATGATGACGAGGTGACTTGCGGATGTTTACCATCACGCCAGAGGTCGCGAGCTTACGGGTGGTGCGTCCACCTCGCCAGAGGCTCGATCGATGTACTACTACTACTACTACTATGACGAACGATAATACAGTCTACCTTATCGCAGCTGTTTAAGCCAATCAAATACGCGGCAATCGTTAGCTACTAGATCGGTGCCGAATATGTTAACAAAAGTTCTCATCGGAACGCCAATACAACGAAGCAATACAAAAGCAACACAATATTGTCCACAAACGTTAGACAGAGGACTCTGAAGCCTCTTGCTATTATGAGTCCAATCGGAACTATGTTCGTTCAGGAAGGTGCGGAACGCAGCGTGTCGTGGCGGTAGACCGTACGAACAGAAGTAATCGCCGCGTCCGTCGGCGTCCAGGTACAGCGCTATCCAATGTTCGCCCGGTTCGTCGCCGTCGTCGGTGTTGCACACGAAGGCCGCAGGTAGAGCGCCGTCTATCATCGTAGGTAGTCCGTCTTTGGGTACGACACCGCGAAATATCGATCTGGTACGCGGGTCCCTCGCTAGTAGTCTAGCGATCTGCAGGGTATCCATCTCAGTAGTCGTAGATGACGTTGCGGCTCTTGTCTATTTCCAGCACGGACTCGAATTCGGCGTAGGCGATGACGTTCACGGTGGTCCGCAGCGCCTCACGGAAATGCAGCTCTATGCGCAGGTTGCCCTTTTGTACCAGATGGAAGCAGGCACCGTCGCACTGGTCGGGGGTCAGATCAAAACCGAAGAAGGTGTAGCCGTATCGGTAGTCGCTGCGAGTCAGTCCGTTCCCCTCGTCCTGCCACATCTTGCTAGTCGAGGAGAACAGACTCATGTAGCTCCTGACGAAGAGGTCGTCTTCGAAGTTGGGCTGGAAAGGTTTGGAGGGTATCTGTCGTCCGTCCACGTACACTGCGTGGAAGTTGATGGTGTTGTTCTTGGCGTGAAACGGATTCTTGTCGTATGCGCCGTTGTACGCATCGTTATCGATGCAGCACAGCACCAAACGTTTCGGCAGGGTACCGAGGAACAGATTTTCGTGCGTGTGCGACCGAGCACCCGCGGGAATGGAGTACACCTTGCAGTCGACGGACCGCATCGGATACTTGACCGTGCTCTTCTCGAGAGCCTTGATGTGGGCCATCTGCACGGTCGGATTCAGGGTAGCCTTCTTTGCAAACAAGGTGGCATTGATGATTTGTATTTTGTAATCAGGGTTGAGCCCACCAGCCATTAGTGCAAACGCAGCCTTACTACGCACCAATCGTATCTTGACATCGACGCCGTTGATCAGGAATTTATCTTGCAGAAAGAGATCCACGTGGAGACGGCCCATCAGGTCGACCACTCGACTCCGTACGGTGTTCTCTCGTCGAGCCACGAACCCTGCGTTACTTGCGGCTCCATCGACTATCTCGACGGCGTTCATACGAGTGGCCGTGTCCTTGTGCCACAGCTGACCCGTCAGCTGCGTGTCCTTGGCATCGGTACCGTAGCTCAGCAGCGTCTCGATGTAAGCACGATACGCGTACGTGTTGGTCGAAGGGGTCACGAGCGTACCGTTCAGGTAGACGTCGACTTGACTGAACAAAGAATGCAGCCAGTTATTGACCGGCCCCACAGGATCAGCCAAGTCGAGATCGTCCCCGTTGGCTCTTGTCACCTTCGCCTGTACGTGTAGCATCGTGTTGGCGAGATCCAGGTAATCGTCGCCCGATCCGGGTATCAGGAATTCTATCGGTCCACCCGAGTCCAGCGAGGCCATGGGTTGATGTTCCACTACGTGGCTGTTGATGATGCTGGTCTGAGTGGGGGGTACGGTAAAGAGATCCAGCTCGCTCTTGACCCCTTCGCACGACTGTCTATGTACGAAAGCCATCGTCGTTGTCGAATATGTCGGCCTCACGTTTCGTGGACGTCCGTCTCTTGCGCTGTCTCGTCGCTGTAATGCCTCCTTTCTTCACAGGCGCGCGTTTTATACGTTTACGAGGTCGCACGCCAGGGATCACAAGGCCACGCAGCATGCTCCTACCAGCGTCCGTGACGCGTCTTTTGGCTGCCTTTTTTATGGTCTGTCCAGACAAGACGTCGTCGGCTATGCGCACGCCGGTCTTCAACGCGCCTCTACCCAACGCCACGGCACCTCTCTTGATGAGTGGCATGGCGCTACGCAGCAGACCTCCGAACAGACTGCCTAGCCCGTGACCTCGTTGGTATGGTGCACCGGCGAAGTAGGGCAGTGCACCACCCGCCTGACGCGCGTAATACTCGTTGTAATTCATCTTCAGAACAGTCCGGTCCTGCGTCGTCGAAAATGAAGTGTCACCGTCACTCTACCGTACTCAAATGGCACGCGTCGTCCGGTGTCGTCTCTTATATCCATCTCGATCGACTTGAAGTGCGAGTACAACAGAGGCACGTAGTGAATGTTAGTGAACCTATCAGATACCGTGGCACCGTGACTTCCGCTAACCGGGAGGGCTCGCAACAAAGGCGCGAGACTGTCACCTACTATACGAGATTCCACGACATCTGTGTAGACGTAGATGGTATCGAACCCGCGAGTCATGCTCACCACGTCGTCAGCTTCTTTGCAGAAGGGGTACGGAGCATCAGGACTGTGTGTAGGTGGTATAATCACGGTGGCTGATGGTGTGACACCGATATCCGTTCCACCTAGTCTCGGGTGAACGTACTGACGTGTGCTGACTGGTGCTATTGCTGCTGCTGCTGCTGCTGCTGCTGCTGCTACCGACGGACTGGTGACGACCGACTTACGAAATCCTAACATAGGTCCCAACGCACTGTGGTAGGGTATGGTGAACACGGTGTCGGATGACATGTGCAATGTAATTTTTTGAGTGATGACGTTGTAGGTCAATTTAGCTCGTGTCTTGTCCGTCGACATACTGTCCAGTCCCTCGTTTATGCGATTCATCAATGTCACAGGACCTTTGTAATACCCAGAGGCTAACTTCGTACTTGGGGTAAGACCCGTAGGATTTTTCTCACCGAGGAAGAACCAGACATCTTCCTCTGTAACGTTGTACCAAGTATGCGGGTACTGTATCTCTGCTAACCCACACTCCCACTCGCCAGTCAGGTCGATACGTTGAGGCAAGTCCGTGATGTAATGGGCCAACGTATTGTCGGGATACATCTTCATGGAAGCGTTGCTAGGCAGTGTCAGGTAGAAATCAGTCGCCATTGCGTCTCAATGTTGGATTGGGGAGCAGGTAACCCAAAGAACTACTCAACAGGGCCGTCCACAGATTAGAATTCTCGTGACCCGTGGTCAGGTTGTAAATGCTTATCACGATGACCGTGAACAAGACGAGGACCTGACACAGAAAAACTATTTCCTCTTTAGGACATACGGTACCGAACAGATGCCAAGGAGTACTGTCCTCTTCGCTCTGCGCGTCAGTACTGTCCTCTGCTGCTGTTACTGCTGGTATTACGTCCTCTTGTTCCTCCTCTTCTATGATGGTGGTGGTGGTGGTGGTGAAGTCTCGTGTTGTCGTGTCTTGTGTCATTTCTCGACTGAAGTGTCACCGTACGCGTGGCTAGTCTTTATAGTGGAGTGGACGAGTGCCTTGGCATCGATCCAGCTGTTGAATTTGGAGGGGTAGCCGAACCATTTCACCAAAGCTTCCGTTCGTCTACCTACCTTACGACGCTGCAGTACCGCTTCCACGTAGTACATTTTATCAGTGGGTACCGACACCTTCTGCAGCTCCATTTCGTAGAAGGTGCCTTCCAGCACTTCGCCGAGATCGTCCCTCAATCGATACACGGGTGGATCGGAGGGATGAACCTCGTGTATCGTGAACATCTCTTCGCTCCAATTCGCTGCGTAGCCTTTTTCGAACTTACCTTTGTACTTGCTGATGCGCACGCGATCCGACACGCGCAACTTGGGCACGCCCTTACCGTCGTGACCGTACAGACGCTGCCACACCTTTTCTTGATTCCGGTAACTCACCTGTGACGGAGCCATACCGATACTGCGGTGGTGGGTGTTGTTGTACGATTGCACCAAGTCCTGAAGGATGTCGATGTATCGCCACGTCTGGTGTTTCGTGAAGTATCGCCACATGCGCGTCTTCAACGTTCTGTTGAATCTTTCCACGACGCTCGCCTTCGTCTCCGCGTTGTGTGTGGAGAAGTGATGGATGTCGTGCTTCTTCAATAGAGTCTGAACGGATTTATTCAGAAATTCCAGTCCTTGGTCTGTCTGCAACGTCTTTGGCCAGCCTTTGCTGAACGTACTGTCAAGCGCCGCTACCAACGACGCCGCGGACTTGTTCTTCATGGGAACACACCAGCCCACTTTCGAGAAGACGTCGATCACCGTGAGGAGAAAGGTCATACCGTCGTTGTCCTTTTTTAAATGCGACAGATCGACGAGATCGGCCTGCCACTGCTGATGTAGACCACTCACGATGACGCGTCGTCTCTTGAAATGACGTCTAGCCGGTTTGTGTAGGGTATAGGCGTCCTGTTCCGACAACCATTCCGCGACCTTTATTCGTGGTATGCGCGTGACGCGTCGTAAGGCATCGACTCCGCCGTAACTACCTACCCTTTTCGGATCGAAGTAGACCGTCCTAAGTGGTTGTTCTTTCCTCGGCGCCATTAAAAGAGTTCCGATGGACTGGTGGCTGTGGTTGTGACGTTTACTGCGCAGCACGGTTCTTGACGAGTGAGGAGGAGTACGCTGACGTACACCAGAAGACCCACTACCACACCCACTACGATGACGAATGATCGATAATCTAGTACTGAAACCATACCCTGAATAGCGACTGTTGTATAAGACTTCGAGCTATAGCGTCAGCAATCAAGTAAAGTCCACCGCAAAATACTGCAACGATGACGGAACGGTATGTGTCCTGTGGATCGCTCGACATCGCAGTGCACACTGTGCTATGGACACGTGTTGCAATGTCTTAAATCTTTTCCCAACTAGCCAATGACGCCAGTGCCTTGCGTTGACGTTCTGGAGGTGGGGTGAGCATGGAATGTTCCATCTGACCGCGTCGACGAGCGAGGGGTGTCCAACTGAGCGATCTTCGTGCACTACCACCGCCGGAGCGAGGAGTAGCCAGTATTCGACGACGACCCGGAGTGGATGTCGTCGGCGTCGTCATCGTCGCTTGACGTATGTAGTCTCTCCTGGTGACGTTACCGACCAACTCCATGGGCAGGTTCATGGCACGGAGTTGTCTTGCAAACGGTTGCCATCCCGTTGGATTGGTATTTCTCTTACGCAACACATCATTCACGAGATCCACCACGTTACTTCCGACAATCGGCACACCCTCGTGGATCAGTTCGCCGCGAGCGGTCCAAGACATGTTTCTTTTCATACGCTCCATCAAACGTCTGGCTTTGCCTTGCATGGTCTTGGGGACGGTGTCCACGACGTCGGCCTCTATCTCGCTAGTAGTAGTAGCAGGAGCTCCTACTGCTCCCTCCGCCCCCGTCCCCGTCCCCGTCCCCGCCCCCACCCCCGTCCCAGACTCGTTCACCGTGATCACGCGTGTCGGTTCCTTGACGTGTTTATCGGACAAGACGTTATACCTTTGCAACACCTGATTATACAATGTTACCTTGGTCCTGTCATCGATGTCCTTTCTGTCGAGGATGGTCATCATCTCGTCATCGAGAGCTTGCACCTTCTTACCTAAGGTGTCCGTCGGGGGTGGGGGTGAACGAAGCGTGTCCAACATTCGTGGGTCTACCAAGGCCATCTTGCGTGCGTGTTCCATCTCTCTCTCTCTCTCTAGCTCTCGAACAGCACCTCTCGAAGCAAGGGCCGAAAGACCGAACTTACCAACGGTGCTAGGAAGGCCGATAGGAAACCTCCGCTCTGTCCCTCGCCGACCTGCCGTTGCAGCAAGATGCGTCTTCTCCTGGCAGCTGACGTTCGTCTCTGAGCCAACTCGCGTAACTTCGTCCTGTATTTACTCAAACGACGCCTCTGTAATGCGGACAATGGAATGTTCTTTTTTAATATGTTGTAGGCACACTCGGCTAGTGCACACAGCAGATCGGCGTCAGCGTTTTCGATGATGGCCCTTTTCACTTTGTTGTTCTTGAGTCTGTTCAGGTTCTGTATGCACACAATGTGTCTCTTCACCAGCTCAGACATGGTGGGAATGAAGAGACTATCCACGCGTGCGGTCTTTTTATACCTTCGGCAAGTACACGTACTGAACACCGTCGTCTGGAAAGATGGCCGTGCGCAGACGCATGTCCTCGGGCGTGTCCTGTTTGAGATCGACCAATAGATAGCCGTACGGTACCGACGTGGCGTCTTTAAAAGCCTCTTGAACGAACTTGACGCGTCCCGGATACATCTGTCGAGCCAAGTGCGACATCTGCGATGCGTCACGAGGATTCTTGAACACCACCATGTACTGAGAATTCAAACTGATGGTACGACTCTCTTTGTTTTTGGGGAACAGGTTCTGTACGAGATACAGCACGGACGTGTTCCTGTGGTGACTTTGTTTAGTGAACAAGGTCGTGACCCGTTCGTCCGTTTCTGCCATGAGATCGTCTATGACGATGAGGTTCCTCGTCGACGAATCGAACATGCTAGCACTTGGCAACCCTTCCTCGAACCGCACGTCGACCAAGTCCATCGTTGCGTAAGTCTCTTGCCATTCTCCGTAACACCACGTGATCCGTTCGGGGGGTGGATCGATCATCGCAGCAGCGTGACGTAGCATACGCGTCACGAAAGTACTTTTGCCACATCCCGTCGGACCTGCGACGATGCACGTGAAAGGATGTTTCCACCGCGCGTCCATGGTCGCTTATGAAAGACGACCGCAGTGCATCGCCCTTTTCTACACGTCCACCGGACCCGTGCTCACCCCGTCCTCGTGCACCACGCGTTTGGCGTAGAAGTAGGTGAGAGCCGCTCGTTCCTGCACGTACGTCAACACGGTCGAGTGACGCACCCGGAACCCGCGGTTCTTTCCACTTCCGCTCCGACGGTTGGTGAGCACCTCCAGGAACGCGTTCTTGTCGATGTCGTTGTGACGTTTGCTCAGTCCTTTGGTGCTGTATTTGTCGGTGGGTCCGAAACAATAGTACGTCTTGCTACACAACCCCACGAACCCGTCGCCGGACCACTCCACCTTGAACAGACCAGGTGTCCTCTTGTCGTACGCCCTGCGCGCCTTACAGCACGCCTCGTCGCCGACCCACGGTCTATTGGCGAGTCGACAGCGCACGTACTCGTTCCGATGGTCGTCGCAACATTCGGACGGCAACCATTCGGAGCGGTGCCGGAAGTAATGTTCTCGTAGTTCCGGGGTCACGAGGGCGTCGACGGACTCGGCGGCCAAGGCCAAATAGGCAGAGTCTGTATCTGTCTCACAGTACTGAAAAAGAGGGCGTTCCAGGTACCTGTCGATGAAGTCGTAATAGAACTGCAACATGCGCATCTTGGCGTACTGTAGAACGAAGAATCCCACGTGTACGGGTAGGGTGTACGTGACTATTTTCTTGTTCATCTCTATCTCGTACGCATCGTCGACGACGACGTCGAGTTGTCGGAATCGTCTATCGTTGACCATGAGCGATGCCGCCTTCTCCTTGCAGTAGTTGACATCGCGATGTCGGTCCACGTTGGTGATGGTCTTTCCGTAACCCGAGTTCCCCAGCAACTTCATGGTGTCTGCGATGATGGCCTTGTGCGAGTGGACGTCTCCTTCGCGTCGCGCCGTGGACACTGCATCACCGAACCGCCTGAAGCATGGGACGGGATCGTACTCGACGACCTGATACACGTGCGTCACCTCGAGACCGTGATCCATGTACCATCGCAGCAGAGGCGTGGCAAGCAAGATCTTATCGCCTCGATAACTACCCACGAGCATGCGTCTCGGAGTCGCCAAGATGTTGTGCTCGCGCAATGCTTCCGGTACGCAAAGGTCACACTCGATCAGACCGAACACGGTTCCGGCACGCACGCCACTCAGGATCTGTTGTGACGTCATCGTCCATCGTGCGTGACGTCGTCGTGGAAATGCAGCATCCAGAAGCTTTTTCACGACAGGATTTCGTCTCGTCTCTTTCCATTCGCATTCCCACAACTCAACGACTTTGACAAAGTGACGGAGATAGACGGTGTTCTTTCGGGTCTCGGCGAGCAGTTCAGCCATGGATTTCCCGTTGACCTCGTTGATCTCTTTACCAGTGCACGAGTGACCATGGAAAAAACATCCATGCAACTGATAAGCCGTTTTCGTCTCGCTACACCACCCGTCCACCGGCAGTTTGCCTATTCTCTTCTCTCTACCGTTGATCTGGTGTCGTATGACGCGTCCCGTGCGTTCGGATTCCCAAGTCAACCATTCCGCAGCCATCTGACCGTACAGCTGCGCCGATTCGGGTCGGAAGTCGTTCTCTTCCCGTCGTCGCGTGTACCATCCCATAGGCATGTCTTGCATGAGTGACCACAAGTACAGGGCGTTGGCATCGTATCCGACGATGGACCGACAAGGACGGGCGGCCTCTCCGTACTCGTTCTGACGTAGCTTGGTGACCCCTTTCTCGTGATAGCGATGAAAAACAATCGAAGCCCCGCCAACCACGTGATCTTTGACGAGGTGATGAAGATCTTTATTCTTCTCGTTGAAGATGGTAAAGTAGGTCTTCTCAGGAAGGTCGTTGAACAGGTAGAGCAAGGTCAGACCAGGTACGCTGATGCCTTGCTTGAACATGTCTATGCCACGTTGTTCGTAGAAAGCAAACTGTCTGTCGATGGCCTGTAGAAAGGGAACCACGTCCCTGTTGTTGTACCAGACGAGAAAGTCTCGCAAAGTCGTCATGGCGTTGTCGCGCCAGGCCTCTTGACAACTGGCATAATCCTCGTCGGAAATACCTTCGTTCTTCAGTCGACTGAAGAAGGCCTGTTTCGATGGAAGTGCGGTGTCGTCGAGTCTCTCTAGACGGTCCATGTACTCGTACGGGAAATGACCTTTTGTCACCTCGCATCCGTACGCCTTCAGATACTTGTCGTAACTGAACCCGGGAGCTATGTAATTGGTCATGTCTAGGAATTTCAGCTGATCCGTTGAAAGACACATGAAAGTGTTGTTGCGTTTGATGACGAAAAAAGACCCGATACCCTCGTTCTTTTCTTCTTTGTCGTCTTGTTCTTGTTCTTCTTGTTCTTCTTGTTCTCCTGTCTTTGACGTGGTGGATAGGAAGTAGGGTATGAGGAACTGTTTGATGGCATTGAGATCATACTTACCCGAATTGAACCCGATGACGGGTAACTGATGCATCCATCCATATAGTTGTCCCATCAGCTTTTTGTATGGATTGGTCGCCGAACGAGATTCCTTCTTGCCGACGGCTGTTCGTGCAGCCTCCTCCCTTTCGTCCCAGTTCGTCAGTTCCTCCGCGAGTTGTTCCAAGACATCTTCGTACGAGTGTTTGATCTTGTTGTACGCGGCGTCACTCATCGCTTGTAAGATATCCATCATTCTACTCACCAACTTGTTGGTGTCTCCATCCGTGACGAGACATTGCACTCGCTCGTGGCCGGGCACGTTGGATGCCACGCTGACGCTCAGTGGAACGTGACGCGCCACCCAGTGGACCTTGTCACTGTCCGATGGAAGTTGTTCCGTGTCGAACCAACACTCGAAATCAAAGGTGGCTCGATACGGATAGTAGCGCAACGATTCAGCCACGCGAATGTTCTCGTCGTCCATACGTTCGAACACCGATGGAGTCGAATGGTACACGCCACCAGGATAGACTCGACGCACACCCCCCGTACACGTGCGCTCATGTCTATGCAGCATAGATGCTTTTTTCCATAACGAGTCACCGCACTTCCGACATCGATACGAGTGACAGTACATGCGGACATCTTGGATCAATGAAAAATGTGTCTCGTGAAGGTTGAGATATATTGTTTTGGGGTACTTGCATAACGATCGACGGACCAGTTCGGCAGTCGACTTACCATCCTCCTCATCCGGTTTGACAAGCTGGTACACGCACACATTCGTTTGGAACGTGGTTTCTACGCGATAGAGGTCATCCAGCGTGACCCCTGCAAATTCCTCCATGGGTACATGATCTCGATCGTATGTCTCATACAGCGTCTTCACCGCCGGTTCCAATTGATATATATCGCATCCTCGATGCAGGGCCAGACATCTGAAGAGACACAGGTTATCATTATACCTCTTGTGATGGATGGGTTCCTTTTCCAGACCGATGATGCTTTTCTTCTTCTTGATGTAGGGTGGCAGAGGGATCATGCCTACACATCCTATAGGATGATCGATGATGCGATTAACGAAGAAAGTGATATTCGTCACGAGTTCGCATACCCACGCGGAATCCGGTCTTTGATTGATGGCCCATTGCAAGACGTCGGTTTCTCGGATGCGTTCGAGAAAGTCATCAAAGTCCTTGCTGTTAGTGATGAGACTGGGTTCGTCCAGGTAGCGTCCACAGCAATTACTCGAAGTATGATAGTACTTGTATTGACCCGTGTTCTTGTTTCTCAGAACGAACCCGTAACTGAGGTTAATCTTGAACGCACAGGTCTGTTCCTGGAACATGATCTTCAAAGATGGTTCTAAGACGGTCGTGTCTAGTGTGGTTAATCTGTAATCGTACCTGCATTGAAGAGGACCTCTCGTCACGTGGGTCCTAATAGCAGACCAGTGCGCACGAACGACATCTAGCAACTCCGTCGACAGAGTGTCGGCGAAGGGAAGTCGATCGGGTGGTTCTAACGGGTCTTCCTCGGTAACGAGTGGGTGGCGGTGGGATGGGGTAGTGTCTTCCCTTTTTGATCTCTTTGGTGCTGGCGGCTCGGTGACGTCGGCACACGCGGTTCGTGCGTGTCTGGTCAGGAACCAACGTCTTTCGAACTTCCGTCCGCATTTCTTACACGCGTAGACGGTGTTGTTTCTTCTACTACTACTACTACTACTACTACTACTACATACCGACCTTACGTGACGCTGTAGGTTGTCCAATCTCCCGAAGGTGGTACCGCATTTCTCGCAAGCGTATTTCGCTCTCTTTGCATAGTCGTTAGGTGGAGCCACCACTGGTGGTGCCAGCGAGTATGAATGAAGCCCGCAAGATGCCGTCGAGTGATTAATCTGCACATGACGTTGTAGTTCTGCACACGTGTCGAAGGCGAGCCCACAGTGACGACATTGATGTCTTTTCATGACGATGACCGCATCTACAACTGAGAGGGAATGGACTCTCAGTGCGTCTATATAACGCGTGTGGGGTGGTGATGGTGTATACTAAGAAGTGGTTGATGTGTGTGTGCGCGTGTGTGTATGTGTGTGTGTGTGTGTGTGTGTGTGTGCGTGCGTGTGTGCGTGTGTGTGTGTGTTCATGTGACAATGGCTACTATTGTCCACTATGTCCGATATTATTGACTATGGGTTCCCTTTAAACTTTGGAGGGGTGTCACTCGTAGGAATATGACAATGACAACACGTTCCATTTCTTTTTTGACACTTTTATTATATAAAATACATATGTTGTGTATGCAATATATATGCTGTACTGCTATGAAAGGATAGACTTCTATATATATATAAGATGATGATATATGACAGTGGTTTATGGGTTTGTTAATACCGCGACAGTGACCATTTACCATCGCGCCAGAGGCTAGTGTGACGGAATTGACTTGTGGGCTTTTACACCACGACAGAGGTCACGTGCGTGAATATTGAATTATATATAGAGGTCGGTCTCTTCATACGCAAAGTACACTATATATTTCATAGACAAAATAAGAGTTTAAAGGAAAAAAAAATTAAAATATATATATAGAAATACTAGCTGTTGCGTTAGTATAGTGACGGCTAACACCCTGAGTAGGCTGTCGTAATACTACACTACTATCGTTCATATAACACTAAAGTAATGTTCATGCGGCGTCTGACATACTCGTGTGTGTGTGGCATATTTTATAAATGTATTGACACAATACAAAACGCACCACAAGACGAAAATAACATATATATACTACAGTGTCACAGGACGCAAATACAAGATTACACGATAAGTATAAAATGATATATTAATACACTAATATCGTTCATGTACTAATATATATATATACTACAGTGTTAAAAGACGCAAATACAAGATTACAAGATAAGCGTAAAATGATATATAAATACACTAATATCGTTCATGTACTAAAATACTGTTCATCAGTGGCGTGCGCGCCTGTGCGTGTGGCATATTTTATAAATGTATTGATACAATACAAAACGCACCACAAGACGAAAATAACATATATATATATACTACAGTGTCACAAGACACAAATACAAGATTACACGATAAGTATAAAATGATATATTAATACACTAATATCATTCATGTATTAAAATACTGTTCATCAGTGGCGTGTGTGTGCACGAGTGTGTGTGTGTGCGTGTGCGTGTGCATGTGTGTGTGCGTGTGTTCATAGTAACCATGGGTTGAAGGATGTGATGTCATTGATGACGCATGATCGTAGGTCCTCTGACAGTAGACTGTCAGCCATCGAAGTGCACACAGCGTGCGTGGCTTGAGCTACTGTTAGAGGTGTGTTTATGGTTGTATGCATGACTAAGTTGCTTATGGCTTCTTCTAACATGATTCTAGATTGTTCGATCGTCAGCAGTGGTATCGGGTGACATGGTAGTAGTACGGGTGAAGATGACGACGACGACGATTCATGTTGATTGTATGAAGGTGACACCGGACTGAACATCGTCGATGATGACGGTGGCTGCGGTGACGATGGTGATGACGTCACTGCTGACGTCTGCGATGCTGGCGACAGCTGCGGTGGTGGTGGTGACGGTGCTGACGACAGCTGCTGCGGTGGTGGTGTCGGTGACATGACTGACTTCACCGCTGACGTCTGCGGTGGTGCTAACGACAGCTGTTGCTGCGGCGGCGATGTCTCGGATGACAGCGACTGCGATGCCAGCTGTCTTTTGTTGATCAAGTACCATCGCAGGTCATTGTCTGCCAATGGTGGTGTTATGCGTTTTCTTGGCATCGCAGCCGCAGTCTTTTTGTCATCATCATCATCCTCGTACGCCTTCCTCAATTGATGCAAACCGTTGCTTATCTGTACACATGAAAAAAAGACACACCTGCTTAGTCAATGTCAGTAACACTTATTTCATCACTACTATCACGAACGTCTGCTGGTGGCATGGGCGCCTCGTCATAACCATCATTACTACTAGCAGGGTACGTATCTTTGTATTGACTAGCGATGGTATTTCTAACCTTCTCTATCATATCAAGACGCCATTGTCGTTTCTCGAATCTCGCCATAAAGACTGCGACAACACAACGTAGGGTGTGGTTAACAAAACAGGACGATGGCATGTAATACTCATCGTCCGTCAGACTCAACATACGAACCACCTCGGCGCACGTATAACGAACGCAGGCCTCTTCTACCGCTACATCGAATGTCTGTTGGTTCAACATGGCATCCGTACGATCCCATATTTTATCTATTTTACTTACCGTCATCTCTATATCATCGCTGTCGCTGTTGCTGCTGAGCTAGCAGCAGCAGCAGAGTCGACAGCGACGATATGACGACCGCCATCGTCACCCTCCCAGGCTGAGCACGACGGTTGTGTGGATGTGGTGGACGAGGAAGAACAGGGGGGAAATACGGGTATGATGTTTTCATTTTCAAACTTGTCTAACCACTGTTGTACTTTTTCGACGCTCTCATTCATCGTCTCGCTGGTGCTGGCAGCATTCTCTTTGTCTTTCTCCTACAAAGAGAATGCCCCGTCTAGTACTTCCAGCTCTGACATGATGTAGTTTACATACTCGTTCTTTATGCGTTTTTTAATGGTTGTCATGACACGGGCCCCCCTCAGCACCGACAGTGCAGCCGACCGGTCTTCGTCTGACGTCATAGCGACGTAGGCGTTAGCGGTAAAGCCAAGTAATTTCGCTGCCACTTCACTAAAAAGACTGACCCAGATTTCTGCACCTATCCAGTCTTGTAGGAGGACACGCAGGTTGTATCTGTACGTAGGAGATCTCTGAAATTTGTGAAGTGGACAATAGTAGCCTTGTTTATGGCGCTGGACACCTTTGGGACATTGCGAGCATGATATATACACAACATATTTCTGCTGCGTTGCACAAGCGACTATGGTTAAGGGTCTTGTAAATGTGTACGTTCCAGCACTTACCTGTGACTGCAAACGTGTCAGATTCATCTGCTGCTGCTGATCGTCGACAAATTTCTGTGTGGCCATAGTAGAGTCGAACGTGAAGCAGTCAATCGAGAGAATGAGTAGTTATGATCGTTGAAGTGGCGGGTCGCTTGATATAGCCACTGGGTCGGGTTACTCTAGAGACCTACGTCGAGTACGTTGGTCGTACGTCGAGTGTCTGGGAAAATAGGCGTCGGTCAGCTGACATGTTTTTGACATCTGCTTTTCGTTGTGATGAATTTGGGGTCGTTTATATAACCGCTGACTTGGGTTAATGCGTTTTTCTCAGAATGTGTTATTACTCTAGAGGACGACGTCGAGTACGTTGGTCGTACGTCGAGTTTGTGGGAAAATCGGCGTCGGTCAGCTGACGTGTTTATGACATCTGCTTTTCGTTGTGATGAATTTGGGGTCGCTTTAAAATACCCGTTGGTTTGGGTTAATGCGTTTTTCGTAGAATTTGTTATTACTCTAGAGGCCTACGTCGCCTACGTCAGTTGAACGTCGAGATTTTGGAAGTTGTTTTCGCAACAACAACAAAAAACTAGTGTCTTACGTCGACTGTACGTCAGTTGTACCTCGGCTGTCTCCATTGTTTAACGCTTGCTATTTAAGACTAGTCATTTCTTTATGCACCTGTCGTCATTGCTGTTGTCGTGATGTCTGCTGTTGCCGTGTTCTCCGATCTACTGGTTGTGTATAACGTCATAGGCGACGCACTGACCATAATGCTGCATCGTTTGTAAGTATATATATGATATATATAACACGTGTAGTTGTACGAAAATTCGGTAATACATAGTTTAACTTTAACACTTTTACAATGCATATATAACACATAGTTTAACTTTAAAAGACATACTGTTTTACAACTGTGTAACGTTTGGTTATAGATAGTTCTAGTTTAAAGAACCACGCCGTCGTTTGCTTACAATTGATTCTTGTTCATGATATTTTAAATTGTATTTTCAGGATATGTTATATATATAAGTTACAAACATATCCTTTTCAACTTTCATGTCACACAGTTCATAACGTGTATACATTTTATGAATTATTAAAAAGGTATTTGACTAAATATGTACGCTGTGCGTTAATTATCTATTAGTAGTATTAATATTCGTGATTCAGTTATTATATTTTTTTTGTTACTTAGATTTAAGGTAGTGTTAATGAAATGTTATTTTCGAGAGGGAAGTTGCGCAAAGTATTGTGGGTGTAATTGGTAGTGACGCTCGCGCATGCAACTCAGCTACATTCACTCGTGTGTAGGCAACGGTGATACGAAATATAGCTCAGCTGTTGGCCTCGTGAGCTGTCGCCAAGCTGTCGATCCGTTCGTGTGCGCCGGGCTTTACCGCCCTGAGGCCGTCGGGTCACCGCCGATAAGGACTGCAATCGGTATGCAGGCCGAGTAGGCGACTGCTAGCGAAAAAAACACCAGTCAGCCGACTGCTGGTCTGGTTCAAAGTACGCCTCTCGTTGCTCTCTCGTTTCAAATATTCTATAGCATGCTGTACCGTTAACAAAGGCTTGATTTTTATGTGTCTTTCACTCTGATTTTCAGCTTCCACAGACAACACTGGCCAGACGTGATGGAGGAGCTGTGTCGTCGCACCCCGTGTATAGACGACGAATATGATGATGGCTACGACAGCCCTGAGGCTACAGAGAGTTGGGACAATGAATGTAATGATTTCGCTTCTTTTCTCGACCACAACAAATTGTGGGCTGGGGTTATGAAGGAACTCGGGTTGTTCCGTCGACGTTCCGTGGTCGAAATGGAAATGTTGTTGGGGTGCAATGATCAAAGCGAGGTAGTACAACGCCAACAGCCAGTGCAACGACCACGAAAACTCCTAGACAGACGAGGGAGATCACTGTCGCGACTGAATATTTCCATTGAGATGAATAAAAACATGAACACTTAATACGAATAAATATATGGCTATTTTTAAATATTATATTACTATATTTACATGAATTTATGTGCTTTAATACGATTTGATATATTACTATATTTATATGAATTTATGTGCTTTAATACGATTTGATATATGGCTATATTTATATGAATTTATGTGCTTTAATATAATTTGATATATGGCTATTTTTAAATAATTATATTACTATATTTATATGCTTTAATATGGCTATTTTTTAAATAAATTAAATTAAATATTTATATTACTATGATCTGATGTATCGTTATTTTTAAATATTAAAGTTTCTTTGCGATTTCATTCAATGAGGTGTTGTGTCGATTTTGCCGGTTAGCGACAGATAGGGTAACGCGGGCCACAACGAACCATCGGATAGGGTATCGCGGACTACATCGAGCCAGGGATTAAATGTCTTGGAATAAAATTAAAAATTATTTCACTCCTCAAGCATCGGGGTAGCGGTCACGTTATGGGGTAGCGGTCACGTTAGGGTAGCGGTAATTCCGTTAGGGTCAGGGGTCACCACTGATGAGATCAGGTGGGATCATGTCAATAAGTTGGGGTTACAACCGTTAGGGTTAGCTCCAGTCGCTAGTTAGGGTTACGATGGTTAGGGTTAGCTCCAGTCGTTAGGAAGGGTACATAGGTCGTCGCTAGGGGGCGCTTAGGGTACCCAGAAGGCTCTGCTCAGTCGCTAGGGGGCGCTTAGGGTACCCAGAAGGCTCTGCGACCGGAAATGACGTCATCACTCCCTACTGGTCACCTCTTTTGATCGGTCATTGGAGCACTATAACTACTGTCGTGGACTAGGTATGGCTTGCAATAGTAGAAATACTACACGTATTCGATTGGAATTGTGGACACCTGTAAGTGTATGTATGTACTAATCAGAAAATGCATCCAACTAACAGGTGTTGTAAGCAGAATAACATAGTTTGGAGTGTAAAAAACTTCGGCCACCATGCGTGACGTAATTGTTCTGATTCCGTCACGGACTTTTATAGCGATAGAAACGTTATGATTTTATGCCTACGTACATATAAAACAGAGGTGGTGAGAACGAGGTGTGCAGAGGCAATGTGAGGGAGACAGCTAGTAAGAACAACAAAGATGGAAAAGGAAGAGTGTTCAACAAAAATGGAAGGTAAAGGGAGAGAGATTGCCAGGCGGCAAGGCTGTAGATGTTGATGATAGAAGGGAAGGGGAAGGGAGATGCCAGTAAAACAGTAAAGCAGAATGACCAAAATAAGACGTATGTGAGGAGGCAGAGTGTACAGAGAACGGTAAACGAGTGACGTGGCAAGAAAGGAGCTTCGCAGATGTAGCGTCACAAAGGAAGGCAAGGAAAGAAATGGCATTCATAATGATTAAATCATTAGGAAAGTAGATAATTTTAAACAAAGCAGAGGATCGCTTTCTTAAATGGCACTTTAATACTGGTATCTTCTGTTTGTGCACATTTCGAACATTTTTATTTAATTATGTTAATTCCTAGTATTTGTCAAGGAATATCTTAATTTTAATGGTAGAAAATTGTGGATAGTATTTGTATTAACATGTCGTCTAGAAACACAATGACTTTCTTTTTGTTTGAAACTGTATTACACTAGTCAATTGAAAAAAATTGCTACAATTATAGGGCATATCTTTATCTTCAGACAATGTAGAACATAGAATTTTAAATCAAACCAAATCAAATCAAAATCATTTAGACACCGCATTTCTATAAATATAGATTCAGGGGTGTTTACATTACAAGAGTGGATAATGTAGGGCAACATATATTCTAGATGCATGTATATAAATAACATATACATAAATTACAACGACAAAGATAACATTGAATAACAATACAATCTCGTTTATACATATTATGTATCCATGCAAGGAGAAATATGTGCGGATATTGAGAGAACATCACAAAATATTGGGAATATATTCCTAGAACCATGATGAGTACATAGCTTAAAGTATGATTATCATTACTTTTTTAATAATGACATTTGCAGTGGAAAATTGCTGAAGAGAGTCACTCTGAGCTTCTATAATAATTTCACCACGTGTAAAAACAACCATTCGATTACCAGACCAAGCAACTCAAATAATGTCCCGAAATACAGATATGTTAACATATAATGTGGGCATATTCGGT
This sequence comes from Lamellibrachia columna, assembly GCA_963662155.1. Lineage (NCBI taxonomy): Eukaryota > Metazoa > Annelida > Polychaeta > Sabellida > Siboglinidae > Lamellibrachia > Lamellibrachia columna. The sequence continues at coordinate 48,233,084 of OY759262.1, read as the reverse complement.
ACTATGAGATACAGTCCGTATAGCAAATTAAATTGGTATATAATTACCTCTAATAAACGTATCATGTACTATTCATTGAATCCGGTTAACGTGACATACATAACTCTTATGCCCGCAATTTGGCTCATGTTTACCATACATCCGACATATATTCTGGCACAGGTGTGCATGCATTATTGCATGAAGCGCATGCATTATTTCTTGTGTCATTGTCACACAATCGCTGCAGACGGCGCACCACATAGCCTAGGTTCCTATCTGCAAAACGAGACAAGACAGCATGTTTTTAATGTAGCCACTTGACATAGCATATTTTCAATCATCATATTGTGAATACAATATCCACTGGTGACAACACCCCAATATGATCCATGATCTAACCACTATATGATGCCTCCTATAAAGCATAGGACATTGGTTAGACATAACCTAGCTTTTAGGAACCCATGTTGATATTTATTTATTAGTTGATGTTTCACAAGGAATTCCACCGTGTTTGTTTAATTAATGTTTATAATAATTGGCATAAAACTGAAGTGATAATAATAATAATAATAATGTTTATTGTATCAAATAACATAAATTCATGTACGTACAATCAATCAGCCGATCAACTACTAAACACATTTAAGACAATGGAAAAGAAGCAAATTGCTTATGTTTCCTTCCGATGTGTATTCTTTATTAAAACAAAATCAATAAAAATAAAACAAATCAATAAAATAAAAATCAATAAGTAGGATTATTCACATGTGAATTATAGTAGACCATTGTACAGCAGCTACTATTGGAATATTAACATTTCTGTACACGTTGAAAATATAATACTAAGTAGACCAATAGTTGTTCACAAGTGATTTCTAATTCTAGTATGCCACATTTGTCTAATCAATAACTTGTTTGTAATAAGATATGATAAAAAGGGTACCACAAATAAGTCACTCACATATAATAATAATACATAGGACTATCATAGTAAATTATACTGGTATATCACAATTGACTAGGGTAATCTTGTTCGTAGGTTCCCAAGATGTGATGTTTCACTTTCTTTTTAAATATATAAATAGACGTACACTCATCCAAGTGGTTCTATGTAACAATAGTATTCCATAATTTGGGACCAACATATGCCAATGTATTTTGTCTGGTGTTGGATTTACAGTATGGTATTTTATATGTTATTTATTGTCTCATTTCACAACTGTGTAACATGATATGATGTGTAAGCATGTCATTAAATATATTTGGTAACATACCCCTATTATGTTTATACATTAGCACGCAGCTTATATATTTGTTTATAAATGTTCATAATTTTATATGTTTTAAATAAAAACTGTGTGTGATTTCTAAATCCAACATGACTAATTATACTTATTATTCTTTTCTGCAAGAACAGTAGTGGGAGGGTATGGGTATTTATTCGAGATATTGCGTTTATTATAGCCGTCATTATCGTTATGGATAGGGATCAGCTTTTACTTATGTTGGTGCTGGGCTGCTATTTAAGAAATACATATTCATGTTTGGTATTTGTAGAAGCTGTCGCAAGTACTGGCCCACTCAGCATAACTGACATGTATATAATGAAGTACTATATGATTTGAACATAGTCCATTGCACAGCTTAATTTATGGCATTACCATGAGCATCAATTATTTTGTATTATCTAGCCGTATCATCATTTTCACTGATATTTTCAATCTTAATAATGTCCAAGATATTTACGGTTTCTAACTCTTGGTAATTTACTACAAAGTTTGTGATATGTATGTCGTTGAACCTTTTACAGCAAAACATTATTTGTTGATATTAAATTGTCGTCCGGTATCCCTCACTTCAGCAAGTTGATCACCATATTGAGGCGCTAGAGTGTAACTCAACTACGTTTACTACGAAACATACACTGAGACCAACAACATTTCCATGTCTAATTATCATATTACTATTGTGTGGTGACAGTGAAAATAACCCAGGGCCACACCATATCTGTGATATGTGCAAACAATTAGGGAAGTCAAATAGATTTAACCAAATATGCAATGACTAGCAAAATAATGCACATCAAATATGTTAGGACATGACATGAGTATAACAACACAAACAGAATCACACCATTGCGCTGTCCAATGTATCAAACACAGCAAAATACATTTATGTAAACATTATAACCAATTTCTGCAAATTAGACATTCAGCAAACATATTTGAAAAACGTTTTTACCCAATCACAATGAAAGATTGGAAGGCTATAATACAAGGCACGATTATATGTAAATAACTAAATTAATTCCAGAACAGTATCTTCAGGTCTAATTCATCATCGGGTATTGCATCAAGCCATCAAGTTCTTGTGTTGCTATGTTGTGTACGAGATGGGTAGGTTGAAAGTAACAACTTGAATAACGATAATTTCTTTGTCCACCTTGTATAAAGTACATTGAACAATTATTATATCGTAACAATAATACAACATTTAATTATTTTATAGGTAATCACCAATACATTTAATGCAACATGTCATACCTAATGCAGCACATCTCATTCGCTTTGAAGTTGGTGCGTCTGGAAACTGCAGAAACAGTAATTTTAAGTTGGAATAATCCATGTACATTTAGCTTCAGTCATGGGTTAATTTCAATTGTTAATTTGATAATTCAAGTAACTTAATTTTATGTAATTAATTAACTATCAAAATACATAAATTAATTTAATAAAAAAAGATGGAAGAGTTAATGTAATTAAAAAAATCAATTAACTTTCAATTAACTTTGTTTTATTGGGCATTTTTTTATGCATTCCATTGGGGATTGTCACTGGCCTGCTATCAGTAATTATAGCTTTACTGATCATTATGCACATTAGGTACAACCAGTGACCAAAGTTCATCCACTCAATGTCAAAGATACTTTCTATTCAGGTCCTGACAGGGCTACAGGGCTACTTTGTATGGCTTTCATCACTTATTCAAGAACATCCAATACAAAGTGTATTTGGAGCCTGGGATTGTATAGTATAGCCAGAAAAGTATTCAGTGCTGAAAGATACTGCTTAAGTTACAACACGTTTGAATTGCTCATATTCTTGAAATATAATAAATGACCTGGAACATACATTGAACACTGATGAACAAAAGCCTCATGAACATGTACTAGTTACAATTCTTATAGTACCATGTTTGATGTTACCAAACACAATGTCTATGTTTTCATGGTGTTTTAATTTGAATTGTTAATTGAATTAAAGTGAATTGAATTGCCCCATGCCTCGTCAGCATGGGCATACCTAAACAAACACTGGACGTTTTAATGATACAACTGTTATAGTTGCATTAATACGTTTTACCGACGTCATATTTATAATTCTAATAGGAATATTGTATTTCTTAAACATACGTTTGTTTTACATTCAAAAGTAATCGTCATTTCTTAATTTTCATATATACCCAAGTAGTGGAATTGGTATACACATATGAATAGAGTATACATAAATAGTGAGATATCCATGCCGTCTACGTATACATGTATTTTCCAACCAATTTAATAAATAATGTGTCCACTAACAATCAGGTGTTACCAGAGATCAAATGAAATCATTAAATACAAACACATATCCACAGTAATGTTTGCGCAATAGATTTGTTCGAAAATTAAGAAATTAATATACATAAACCCACCTCTTTGTAGAGCCATTTGTAACATAATTTGGCCGCTTTCTGTGCATCACTTTTTTTCCAACCAGAGACTTAACAACTTAAAAAAAGCTAATTTGTGTTACTTAAGAGACGTTAAACATAATCAATATAATTGTAATAGTAATTAATGTATCACGTGATTAGTTACCATAAGCTCTGCACCCAAATAAAATCATTGATTATTCTCTAATCTGCCTATATACCGTGCTAATTATTGTCGTATAAATGTATGACTATGGGATATGCATTCTGTATCAATTTAACTATATGCATAAATGCAAATGATGTCACATGACTGCAGGAAACATAAATAAATGAGTGCAGAAACTTTTTTATTTTTGCTAATATTTTTTCCCTTTCGATGGCATATTTTGTTTTTGGTAAATTCTGCATACTGCGGCAATACCACCATTTTGGATCCCATTGATTTATGGGATTATGGTAATGAGATCTTCCATCTTTAAATGTCGTAGACGATGAAGGATGACGAAGGAAAAGGAAGTTGTGATTGTCATGGTAATCCGTTTAAAAAAGTTTGAGCACGTGCGCTCGAGCATTTGTGGTCGTTTTAACGTATTGTGATGGTCGATTGATGTTAATTACATATACGGAATGATAAAGAAGTATGTATGTGATAATATGAGTCCAGTTTTTTACAAACTGACTGGTTGCACAAACGTGCAAAAGTTCTGTTTTCGGTACCCCTGTCTAAAAATCCGACGCCATTTTGTTTTCTCCTCCAATCATATTTAACAAGATTTAACAAGAATGCCATCCAAAACAACAAGTTACAGATGGCAAAGTGGACAAGAAAGCCATTGGCTTATCGAGAGTCCAACAATTTTCTCGTCTATGTGTAGCCCACCGTTTTCAAATATCTGTCAATTCTATTTTTAAACATATTCACATTACTAGCATTAACACAATCATTTGGCAGTTTGTTCCATTCATTTATCACCCTCTGTGATAAAGAGTACTTTCTCATGTCCAACCTACACTGTTCCTTAACTAATGCTGCTTTGTGCCCTCTGGTTCTACTGCCTTCTTTAAGTTTGAAGAACATATTCCTATCAACATCTTCATAACCGTTCACTATTTTAAATACTTCTATTTGGTCTCCTCTTAGTCTCCTGGTCACTAGTGTTGTCAAACCACATTGTAATAAGCGACTTTCGTAACTAAGGTCTCTCAATTCTGGAATCATTTTTGTTGCTCTTCGTTGTATTCTTTCTAGCTTGTCTACGTCCTTTTTACGATACGGCCTCCATGCTTGTATACAATATTCCAAATGTGGTCTAACTATTGCTTTGTACAGGGGTACACTTAGCTGTTTCTCCTTATACATGATAGTTCTCCTAATTAACCCTAGAATTTGATTTCCTTTTGAAGCAGCAATCCCACATTGCTCTGAAACTTTCATGTCAGCAATAAATGTTACTCCTAAGTCATTTTCTTGTGTGGTTCTACCTAGTACAGCATCCCCCATTTTATATTCTTCGTCCATGTTTCCATGCCCTATGTGTATGCATTTGCACTTCCCAAAATTGAATAACATTTGCCATTTTTCTGACCAGTTAACTAATTTATCTAGATCATCCTGTAAACTTTGTTTATCTGTATCATTTGTAACCTTTCTGAATGCTTTTGTGTCATCAGCAAATTTTAGTACTTTGCTAGATATGTCATCTTCTAGATCATTTATATATACCTTTACATATTTATAGTAGTGGATCTCTCCTAAATATTACGTATCCTGTCAATCCTAATTCAGCATCTGTAATATCTGTGTTGGCCCATGATTCGGTTATACCAATTATGTGAGGGTCAATACCTTCTACCATAATGTTTAATTCGTTTTTCTTATTTGCTATACTCCTAGCATTTAAACACACGTATCTATGACCTGCTTCATACATATTTTTCGGACATTTTGTTATTGGCTTATCTGTACTAGTGGCCTCTTGTCCTGCATGAGGCATCTCTAAATAACCCCCCTGCGTTTTTTACCAAAAATATTCGTTATGCTACCCATGCCACTGTCTACTGGTGCTTCTAGTCAATCCGCAAATACTGCTGTCCCCTTTCCACTTAGATGCAGCCCGTCCTTCATGTACATATCAGCCGTTCCAACAAAACTTCCCCACAAATCCACTTCCTCTTCCCTACATAGCTTCTCGACTAGCATGTTAATTGCCATCCCCCGGAAATTTCGATATTTATGACCACTCCTTCATATTACTAGTAGAATCCCTGACAGTATTACCTGCTCAACCCGCGTCTGCTTTAGTGTTCTGACCAAATTCCTGTATTTCCTAACTGGCAGTTGTACCCTCACTCTCTACGTTATTTGTCCCTACGTGTACTAACACAGATCCACCCTTACCCAAACCCACAATGTTTTCTACCTTCTCAGTTACTGCCTCTATTTTGGCCCCAGGTAAGCAAACAAAAACGTCCTCTCCCTTGTTTAAAACTCTGTCGGTCTTCCTAACTATTGAGTCCCCCACAAACACCCTCGCTCTCTTTCTCACCTCATCACTGCCTCGGAATAGCTCTTCCGATGGATCCCCTCCATCACAATCTGTCCTGCAGCCTTGTCACTTGGTGGCAGACTGTTATCAAGCTCTCTCTCACGCATCAACATTTCATCTTTCCCTCCCGTCTCCTGGCTAACTTGTGCTCCCGTCGCATTCCCTACCGTCTCCCTCACTCCCATCGCCTAAACTATCGTCTCCCCCCCCGACTCCTTCGCTGCCACTCCCCTTTCCTTCGATCCATTTGTCTTCCCTCCCATTTCTTTCCTTCTCGTCTCCTTTCGTCCTGTCTCCCTATGTCCCGTCTCCTTCCGTCCTGTCTCCCTACGACCTGTCACCTTATCTCCTCTCAACCTCCTCCCAGGCTGAAGTGAGTTCACCCTAGCATCTCTCTCGTCGTCTTCCCCCACTTTATCCACTGTCCCCTCACCAGAACCACTGGCACAAACCACCTGCTCCCTTCCCACCACTGCCACAACGAGCAGCCCCAGCTGTTCTAACTCCACTTCAAGTTCCTTCATCCTCGTACATTCCCTACATTTAAAACTAAAACTATCCGCCTGAACCTCAGCCAAGGACTTCTCACATCCGGACTTGGCGAAGTCCACCCTGTTGCTACAACTACTGCATATTAAGTGCATAGTGGCTTTTAAATGCCGTTTGCACGGCGCCATCACAAAATTTATACTTAATCTAATTGCTACGTTAGCCTTGAATAAGGCTGTTTTTGTGTTCAAAAGAACACGTTAGACTAATATACTTGCTAACTATGTCTTTTCTACTGAGCTCGCACGAGCAAAAAAAAGCCTGCCACCTAGCGAATACGGAGAACACTGTGTAAACCAAACAACGAAGTCAGTGTAAACAAACTTACGCTAAAATCCTGGTATTAATTCCTTTTTGCTGAAATCGTTTACTACAAATACGTCAGATATTACCTTATGTATGTAATTTATGTAAATGTATCACTTTATCTAATATATATTTAACAATGTATAAGATAGTTTGGTACACCAGTTTAATTTACGACCTGTAAACAAACTCCCAATTATCGCTCGAAGAATTTGAGTTCGGTAAAAATATTGTCTCAGTAAACCAGAACAGTTTCTTAATAGATGTATATAAGAAGTTTGTGTATATAGTATATGTTTAATAGTAATACTTATTCTAACCAATATTCCACTGTTTCTGATTATTCACTATGTTATCTAAATTTTCGAATGGTAAACAACCCTATTAACGCTCACTGACTTCACTGTCGGAGTCCGGAACTAACTAACTCTAAAATCCTGCCTCTGACTAATAATTAACAAAAACTCTTTTCTAATATATGCCTATGATACGTTTATATATAATATATATGCAATAGTAATACTTATTCTATTGGATATTCCACTTTTTTCTCTCAATTCTCTACACCACTTTTTTAGTCGCTGCTGCACCAAGATTCCGGAAGTCGCTGCCAAAAATATGCGCTGTGTCTCCTGTGCGCTGTACATTGTGGGATTTATATTTTGCAATTTTTGTCAAACTTTTATGATATTTAGTAATACCTTACTATATATTAAGGTAGCAGTTTAGATACAAACACATGTTTAAAATGTTGCTGTAATATGTGTTGATAGTTTAATTAACAAATGTTTGTAATTATAGAAATACATATTAATCTGCATTCTAATTTCGCTACCAGCCACAAAATGGCAGCACAATATGCTCAGTAGATGTTGTTACATTCTTTATTTTGTGAAACCACATTTTCATGGCTTAATTACCAAGGTGTGTATTATAATTACCCATAACATATTTAAATACTACCATGAGTTAATAGCTTAAGCCTTATGAGATCCAAAGACACTGGTCAGATGTGTGTTGACCAAGTGGTACAGCAGCTGTGCGCTAGGCTGTCTCGGGTTTCACACAATAAGGAGGAGACATTTATTTTTGGTGAGTGTCAAGTTGATCAGTAATACTTTTAAGGTAGAATTTCCCTTTTATAATTGTATCACATTGTGAGATGGAAGATTGTCCACAATTTGACCTAAACTTGAATGGATGTGTTAATGTAATTACTTAGTTATAGGTGTGTTCATTATATAGAAAATTGCATTCAGTGTGCACGCTAGATATGCTGCAGTTGACCCACATTGGCTGCCTCTAAGCGGTACCAGTGTTAATGAGTTTTTTTATAATGCTTGCATCCAGCTAGTGATATAACTTGGAGAGTATACCGGTCTAATCATGTTTAGTCATGTACCATGTTTTGTATTATGTTTAATTTACACAACATTCAGCTAATGTGGAATACTACGCATTTAGCAAACTAATGTGTTCTACTAAGCTGTGCAGTCAGTATCAGAAAGTGCTCAGTGGCCACTACTCCCTCGAAACAGGCACTTGACCATAAGTTGGGAGCCACCCTGCAGTGTAGATTGCAAAGACAGACCGACCAGATGTTTGGTGCAGTCTTTTAACATAGAATATCTGTATTGTGTAGTAAAATTAGAACAAAATAAGATCCAAGTAGTAAGTGACACAGGGAAATACAGATATGAAATTACAACACTAAGTATGTTCTACTAAGTGACATCTTTTGCATCATACTACTAGAGGAATACCTGGAATGAATACAAGTAATGGAGATAATCGCTATTGAGCCACTAGAGCGTTGGGATGATCATTGTTATTGTAGAGTATGTTATTGTTGTACATGTTGGGTACTTTGACGCATTGCCCTTATTAATTTACATACCATTGTACTCATCAAATATATTATATACCAATTATATATTATTTAAAATTATATACATTATGTCAGTACATTGTACGTACTGTGTGACATGTGTCTGCGCATTTTGTTATTTGTAGGCATTCCATGAACACACACACAGTATATATGGCCGTCTTCAACATAATAATACTGTAGAAATTTCATACCGAAGAAATATGTAGCAACAAAAGTTATTGACAATTTAAGATGTCGCTGTTGACCTATAGTTGGATTTAATCAAAGAGAATACCAATATATTTTGGTAATTTCATCCATTTAACTAACTTTACACTTTTTCATATATGTACTGAACACTCAGCTAACATACCTGCATCATCAATATGTAAAAATTTGATGACAAAGAAACATATAACAAGGACTATCGGGCGACACATTTCGTGTCGACTGATAACCAAGTGTCACTCTATAGCGATAATACACTTTTTTGCCTAAACGTTCACACATGCATTATCACCCGAGTTCTCCCCAATATCTTTGTTTAGTAACCTCAATTGATGGACCTTATTTTGAGGTGTCTTATCCTCTTACTAACTACTGCCAGATACCGAGCGAAGACACACGCTTCCGGTCGCGTGGATTTATGACGTAATTTACTACGAAAAATACAACAAGGTCCAATGCCAAAAGAATGTGATTAATTATAGTCCCCTCACAAAACATGAAGAATGCTCATTTTGTATTCTTGTCATTTCGTTGCGGATATAGTCAGTCCCACGACATTTCGTCCTATATGTTTCTCTCGGCATTCGTTCGCAGTCACTGCGCCACACAGAAACTATCTATACGTCTGTATTAAGGTCAATTGATGGGTGTAACGTTGAATGTGACGCTGTTCTTTTTGTGATCCAAACTGAAATAGGAGACCCTGTTTTTGGCAGTTCGACATTGACGTCAGCAGGGCAGATAAATCTCGTGTTTTTTCAGATGATGCGACACCTGGTAAATGGGTTCCATAAAAGCGTTGTCACAAACTTCGATGTCGTGATAGTTTTCATACTAGAGTAGGATGAGCCAATACGCCTACTTTGTCACAAACTTCGAAGCGCAAGATAGGCACATATTGATGTCGTGATAGTTTTCATACTAAATGCAGACAAAAAGTACGTTTGAATTCTTCCGGTGTCAAGTGTTGTTTTGCTGCGCATCTCTCACTCTTGTATATGAAAGAGACACCACAAGGTAAGCGTGGCGCTGAAAAAATATTCTTTATGCGAGCCAAGCGAAAAAGGAGACCAGGTAGCACGGCATATATATGAAACTAGACCCCATGTACGTAGTTAATGGCAGCTTTTTGTGTAGTTTAATGTATTGTGCGGGGAATATTATTAATCACCGTCTGCTGGTAGTGGACAACGCCTATAACATTTTTAGCAAGCACTTAAACGATTCACAAACAAATCGAACTATAATACGTTATATTCGGCCTGGCGCTGTTTTGCCATAAACGATATTGAAACACATTAAACTTGCATCTGCGTAAAATAAAGTAAGCTTGCCACTCATGTTCAGTACAGTGGATTCAGCGTAAACGAAATAATAAAACCGTATTTGCACACTACATGTATATGGACATTCATAACTTTGTTGAATTGTTTGTTGTCAGTCTTTTATTCATCAACACTGGTACATGGGATGCTATGAGGTATGTGACAAAGGGGCGAATGGCCTCATAGTTGCGAATCCATATTGTGATTATTGCTAGATTATTGATATTATTGAGGGAGGAGGGGTTATGTTTTAGCGGGCGCATTTTCCGGAGTGTAACGTCTAAGGGGTATTGACCCTGAGGTGATGCCCCGGGGATATTGTTTTGTCACCCTAATTCTAATCCACTTTTTGTTGACAGTGTTACGAATAATGTCGGAACTCACTCCCTGTTAGTGTTAAGTATGTAGAATATATAGCAACATTTCGCTGTAAACGAAAAAACCACCTGTTTAAACTTGCTTATCCTCCATTACTCCCCATCGTACCAATCCAACTGTTTACAACTGGAACTGCTTATCAATTATGAAATGTTTAACCCCTTTTGTTTTTGTGCGCTGCAGAACATGAATCTCCCGAGGATGTTAGCGCAATATATATATTTCATATATTATCATTATCATTATTATTATATAACAGCTTAATGGAGTGTATGATGTGAGAACTATGGCGGCAATAAATGTTAGAACAGTGGGTATATTAAATATCACTACCAAAGACAGTATTGTGTTATGATAATTATATTAAAATATGAAAGTAATTATAAAACAGGGCGGTGTTAGGCACCAGCGCATTTTTGGTTGGCACCTTTCTGGACATTTGGGCCCCTGTAAATACCACAGAGCGTGTCTGTTTGAGGGTGCTGCTCTGATTTCGCGGAACATATTATTTTTTGTCTGCTGGGGCTTTGTGCCGTTGCGCCCGATGTACAAATCCGCTACCCCATCTCGCGAGAAGGAACAACGACTTTACTCAACCAACACCACCATGGCGCCTTGCGACGATTGGTTGAGTAAAGTCGTCGATTGATTTGTTGAATATGGTCGATGATTGGTTAAATAAAGTCTCGATGCGAACATACTGTCAATATTTAACAAGATTTAACCAGATCGTTTGTAGTACTATGTACGTAAGGCCAATGGAACATCAAAGATTTAGCAATGCACGCCTGGCATATGAAGGCAACAAACGGTTGTTGAATGAAACGTTGGAGGTAAGATAAATATAGTGGATGTGTCAAGAAAAACGTTTATATTTATTAATGTACCAACTTGGTAAATGGTTCCACCAAAATACGCACACATAATCGCAACGTTTGTATCGGAGATGTGACAACGTTAACTGGTGGATTGTGGTGATCACTGTCTTACGACCCTCCTATTCCTACACATGTGCGTGGCTTGGCTGAAGGAGACGTCGAAGCAAAAGCTTGGCTGCCTGGCCGGTTTCGGGTTGGTGACGTTGCGGCAGCATATTCTAGTGTCCGGGTCGTACGGCCGTCCTCCGCATTCTACAAATGTGATGGGAATTATTATATATAAATACATTAGGTGTGTGAATAAAATTATTTGGCATTCTTCCGTTTTCAGTTTGGATTGCACAAAAATTATATATATATATATATATATATATATATATATATATATATATTATATATATATATATATATATATATATATATATATATATATATATATATATATATATATATATATATATATATATATATATATATATATATATATATATATATATATATATATATATCCTTCAAAGCGCTTCGCTCTTAACCCCCTTGCAGCCCTGATCATCCCAACGTCAACGTGACCTCGCTGGAAACCATTCTGACACGCACAATTACTGCGGAAAGACTTCGAATTCATTTATGCCCAAAACTCGTGTATAAAAAGTGGAATGAACGAAACTGCAGCAATAGGATTTGAACGCAGATTCTCTTGAATAAAATCCGTCGTCGTGCCAATGGGCCCCACTAAATCGGGTATTTTATTGCGTGGTGGATTGAGCCGTAATAAAGAAAAGCCGTGTATGTTACCTGTTATCGAACGTATAAGATGTGTTCTTCACCACTCGACAATCGTTGTTCGTGGTACATTACACTTATTATTACATTTGCTACCAGTTATGACTGTCGTCAATTGAACTGTGACTAAAATGTAGGACATAGTTTCGAACAATTCTGATATTAGAGAGACAATTTGGTCACAAAGTATTGTGCAATGTGAGCAACAAAGTGTTGAATGGTGCGTAAGTAATACGGCGCCGACAACGTACCTCGTGTCTACCGCCTACTGGATACTTTCCACTTGACATTTCCTCTGACACACACGTGTGTCTTCTTGCTGTACGCCGACGTTCGACAGCATGATGGCCACTTCTTCGGCTTCCTTCTGAGTTTGCCACCACAACATATCTGCATATTCATGTTGTAACGTATGCCGCGGCATTCTGCATCAGTCACACGGCAATCGTTAATTTGAATTTCCTGAAACTATTTTGCAACAAGCAGCTTCATTGTTATTTGCTTCCCTTTCTAATTTTATTTCATCAGCCTGAATAGATTCTTCAACATATAAAATAACTCCCCTTCCCCTTCTTCCTATTCGATCTCTCCTAAACATTACGTACCCTGTCAATCAAAATTCGGCATCTGTTATGACTGTGTTGGCCCATGGTTCGGCAATACCAATTATGTGAGTGTCAATATCTTCTACCATAATGTTTTTTTTTATTTACTATACTCCTAGGTATTAAACACACGCATCTATGACCTGCTTCAGACATGTTTTTCTGACATTTTGTTATTGGTTTATCTGTACTAGTGGCCTCTTGTCCTGTTTGAGGCATATCTAAATACCCCCGTGCGCTTCTAGTTGAAATAGTGTTTATTAACAAAAATATTTGTTATGCTACCCATGCTGATGTGAGTCCATCCGCAAATATTGCTACCTCCTTTCCACTTAGATGAAGACAGTCCTTCATGTACATATCAGCCCTTCCAACAAAACTTCCCCACAAATCCACAAACCAACTTCCTCTTCCCTGCATTGCTTCTCGACTAGCTTGTTAATTGCCATCCCCCGGCAACTTCCTATTACTGGTAAAATTCCTCACAGTATTACCTGCTAAACCCGCGTCTGCTTTAGTGTTCTGGACAAATTCCTGTATTTTCTAACTATGGCAGTTGTACCCTCGCTCTCTACGTTATTTGTCCCTACTTGTATAAAAACAGATCCACCCTTGCCCGAACCTACGATGTTTTCTACCCTCTCATTTATCGCCTCTATTTTGGCCCCCGTCAAACAAACTACCACGTCATCTCCCTTGTTTAAGACTCTGTCGGTCTTTCTAACTATTGAGTCCCCCACAAACACCCTCGCTCTCTTTCTCACCCCCTCTATCAACTGCCTCGAAATAGCTCTTTCAATGGATCCCTCCATCACATTCTGTCCTGCAGCTATGTCACTTGGTGACAGACTGTTATCAGGCTCTCTCTCACTAATCAACCTGTGACTTTTCCCTCACGTCACCTGGCTAACTTGAGCTCCCGTCACCTTCCCTCCTGACACCTCCACTCCCGTCTCCCTCAATCCCATCGCCTTAACTATCGTCTCCTCCCCACCCCCCGATTCCTTCTCTACTGTCCGCCTCACACCCCTTTCCTTCGACCCTTTTGTCTTCCCTCCCATTTCTTTCCTTCTCGTCTCCTTTCGTCCAGTCTCACTACGTCCTGTATCCCTACGACCTGTCACCTTACCTCCTCTCAGGCTGAGGTGAGCTCTCCCTAGCATCTCTCTCGTCGTCTTCCCCCACTTTATCATCTACTGTCCCCCACCAGAACCACTGACACAAAACACCTGCTCCCTTCCCACCATTGCCACAACGAGCAGCCTCAGGTGTTCTAACTCCACCTCAAGTTCCTTCATCCTCGTACATCCCCTACGCTCAAAACTAAAACTATCCGTCTGAACCTCAGCCCAGAACTTCTCACACCCGGACATGACGAAGTCCACCCAGTTGCCACAACTGCTGTATATTAAATGCATGGTGGCCTTTACCTGCCGTTTGCACGGCGCCATCACAAAATATAGACTTAATCTGATTGCTACGTTAGGCTTGAATAAGGCTGTTTTGTGTTCAAACGAATACTTTAGGCTAATATACTTGCTAAACAATTTCTACTAAGCTCGCACGAGCAAAGAAAAAGCCTGCCACCTAGCGAACACGGAGAACACTGTGTAAACAAAACAACAAAATCAGTGTAAACGAACTTATGCTAAAATCGTGGTGTTTATTCCTTTTTGCCGAAATCGTTTACTACAAATATGTCAGATATTACCTTATGTATGTAATTTATGTAAATGTATCACTTTATCTAATATATATTTAACAATGCATATGACAGTTTGGTACACAAGACGACCTGTAAACAAACACCCCATTATCCATCGTTGAGTCCGATAAAAATACTGCCTGTGTTAACAAAAACAGTTTCTCAATATATGTCTATAAAGAAGTACTGTAACTGTAATCCCACTGACTGGTCTCCACATTTAGGAGTGAGCACAAAGTTTTTTGTCGATAATACTGTTATCGGCATTGCACTTCTTCATTACCTTTGGTGATACCATCATCACCGTAGTTTTTCCCTCGACTAGTGACTTCGTTGCATTTTTGTACTCCTCTTGATCTAATGGATCATCCTTAACATTGAGTTTTATTAAACTATTGTTACAGTTATATAGACGCTCGTTTTTTGTCTGTTCCCTTTTATCTGCACTGATATCTTCCTTTGTGTGATATAATTGCCAGTTCACCTAAACTGTTTTGCATATCATGCATTCATATTTGAAAAGGCATTAGGTTAACGCTATGTTATGTGATGTTAACGTTATCAACGCAGGGAAAAATTACAGATAACAACAAACTACTTGCAGTTAAGGCGTTTAAACAGTTTCGTAATCGTCATGGTTGCAATCCGTTTTAGAAAATGGAGAGGTTCAAAACACCTTAGCGTATTTGTGGGTCCTAATTATTATCGTAAAAATATTTTCTCCATAAAAAATATTATGTATATATATGTATATATTTATATACAACGGCTTGACGTGCTTATATCCACTCGACGTTCAAAAGTTTATGCTTAATAGAAGACTCACAGAACGAGGCGGCCAGGTGTATGCTGACCTCCCTTAATACGTCACGTGTAGTTTAGTAAGTCTAGTCTTACCCCGATTTTATAGAACTGCACAAACGCTTAACAGTCCCGCTGGGCAACATTTGAACCCTCGGTCATTCGGAGGAGAAATGACCGGAATCTCCAAATTTTACAAAACATTCTGAATTATATTTTTTATTTTAGTTGCACTTGGTTAGTTTTTTATTTTCTATTTCTGCCCAAAAACATGACTTTTGTTTAGTTTTAATGCGTCAGTGCATACTTACTCCGATACTGAATTTTTCTCTCCACATTTCGGTTGCAACATTTGTGAGTCTGCTTGCTGTAGGCCGTCTTCTCGCAGCAGGCCGGCTGCACTCTCGGCTTCCTCTTGATGTTGCCACCACAACATATCTGCACATTCACGTTGTACGGTCTGCCGCCGCAACCTGCATCATACACAGGGACATTCGTTTTATTCGATTCCAGTGGATATTAGTCACCAACGTATCGCACTGTACCTTCTTAGCCGGGGTTCATACCATGTTCACCGTGACCTAGGCAACATACAAGCTTTATTCCCTTAAAGCATTAGATAAATTAATCGGTTACGGTTAGGGTTTGCGTTAGATATAGGGTTTGGGTTAGGGTTATATATTCCTAACCGATTGATTGAGCTAAACTTTCTGCGAATAAAACTTGTCTGATGAATAAGTTTCAGTAAAAAGGTTAAGCAAATCGGACAACTAGCACATACGTAGTTGTCCGTGCGCACGTTCACGCGTGCGTGCTTGCGTACTGGTGTGTTTTTTTTTTGTATCTCTCGTAATCTTTGAGTTTTTGTATTTCCAACTTGGACGTGTTTCCAACTTTTGCAACTACTGCCAAAAACCACGCGTCATTAATTCATGCACTACGTAAATAAACATGTATTGTATAAAAAAAAAACGGGGAAAATGTAAGGAAACGATTTACTTTGAAAGCAATTTACTAATCGTTAAAACTCCAGCACGCGTCAATCGTATACACACACTCACAAGCACCAGCAAACGTCCAAATGCCTTCTGCAAGTGGGAAGCCACACAATAGACACATTCAATTATATGTTTTTCGCTCCCAACATATCTCACCACATAAGGTATATCAGTTGAATTTATCTCATACATAGCCTTAATGCAATTTCAGCTTCAGTTGAGCCTGCCCATTAAGCGATGGTGCGAGAGTTATGTGGCGGGAAGTGAGAAGTTGGTCTTAAACATTGGGGGGAGGTTGGCCACAAAATTGGTTGGAGGTGGGATTGGTGGAAGTGGACTATCAAAATGAGTAGTAGGTTGCCCCCCAAAAAAAACAGGTGATATTGAGATTGATACAGGTGTCACACCCAATATAATGTATTTCTTGCCCTTCAACCATACCATGCCCCAGTGATTATCCACAAGCGGATTGTAGGCTCTTTCTTACTACTGGTGTTGCCCTGTCATTTAACGTTACGCTTATTCCTAGATATATACATTACATCGCATATAAAATGTAAGTATGTTTTCTTTGAAATAATGTTAACACGTATGCTTGCCCGAACCCACGATGTTTTCTACCCACTCATTTATCGCCTCTATTTTGGCACCCGTCAAGCAAACAACCACGTAATCTCCCTTGTTTAAGACTCTGTCGGTCTTCCTAACTATTGAGTCCCCCACAAATACCCTCGCTCTCTTTCTCACCCCCTCTATCAACTGCCTCGGAATAGCTCTATCGATGGATCCCCTCCATCACATTCTGTCCTGCAGCCATGTCACTTGGTGACACACTGTTATCAGGGTCTCTCTCACTCATCAAACTGTGACTTTTCCCTCACGTCGCCTGGCTAACTTGCGCTCCCGTCGCCTTCCCTCCTGACACCTCCACTCCCGTCTCCCTCAATCCCATCGCCTTAGCTATCGTCTCCCACCCGACTCCTTCTCTACTGTCCGCCTCACACCCCTTTCCTTCGACCCATTTGACTTCCCTCCCATTTCTTTCCTTCTCGTCTCCTTCCGTCCTGTCTCCCTACGACCTGTCACGTTACCTCCTCTCAGGCTGATGGGAGCTCTTCCTAGCATCTCCCACGGCGTCTTCCCCCACTTTATCATCTACTGTCCCCCACCAGAACCACTGGCACAAAACACCTGCTCCCTTCCCACCACTGCCACAAAGAGCAGCCTCAGGTGTTCTAACTCCACCTCAAGTTCCTTCATCCTCGTACATCCCCTACGCTCAAAACTAAAACTATCCGTCTGAACCTCAGCCCAGAACTTCTCACACCCGGACATGACGAAGTCCACCCAGTTGCCACAACTGCTGTATATTAAATGCATGGTGGCCTTTACCTGCCGTTTGCACGGCGCCATCACAAAATATAGACTTAATCTGATTGCTACGTTAGGCTTGAATAAGGCTGTTTTGTGTTCAAACGAATACTTTAGGCTAATATACTTGCTAAACAATTTCTACTAAGCTCGCACGAGCAAAGAAAAAGCCTGCCACCTAGCGAACACGGAGAACACTGTGTAAACAAAACAACAAAATCAGTGTAAACGAACTTATGCTAAAATCGTGGTGTTTATTCCTTTTTGCCGAAATCGTTTACTACAAATATGTCAGATATTACCTTATGTATGTAATTTATGTAAATGTATCACTTTATCTAATATATATTTAACAATGCATATGACAGTTTGGTACACAAGACGACCTGTAAACAAACACCCCATTATCCCTCGTTGAGTCCGATAAAAATACTGCCTGTGTTAACAAAAACAGTTTCTCAATATATGTATATAAAGAAGTACTGTAACTGTAATCCCACTGACTGGTCTCCACATTTAGGAGTGAGCACAAAGTTTTTTGTCGATAATACTGTTATCGGCATTGCACTTCTTCATTACCTTTGGTGATACCATCATCACCGTAGTTTTTCCCTCGACTAGTGACTTCGTTGCATTGTTGTACTCCTCTTGATCTAATGGATCATCCTTAACATTGAGTTTTATTAAACTATTGTTACAATTATATAGACGCTCGTTTTTTGTCTGTTCCCTTTTATCTGCACTGATATCTTCCTTTGTGTGATATAATTGCCAGTTCACCTAAACTGTTTTGCATATCATGCATTAATATTTGAAAAGGCATTAGGTTAACGCTATGTTATGTGATGTTAACGTTATCAACGCAGGGAAAAATTACAGATAACAACAAACTACTTGCAGTTAAGGCGTTTAAACAGTTTCGTAATTGTCATGGTTGCAATCCGTTTTAGAAAATGGAGAGGTTCAAAACACCTTAGCGTATTTGTGGGTCCTAATTATTATCGTAAAAATATTTTCTCCATAAAAAATATTATGTATATATATGTATATATGTATATATTTATATACAACGGCTTGACGTGCTTATATCCACTCGACGTTCAAAAGTTTATGCTTAATAGAAGACTCACAGAACGAGGCGGCCAGGTATATGCTGACCTCCCTTAATACGTCACGTGTAGTCTAGTAAGTCTAGTCTTACCCCGATTTTATAGAACTGCACAAACGCTTAAGAGTCCCGCTGGGCAACATTTGAACCCTCGGTCATTCGGAGGAGAAATGACCGGAATCTCCAAATTTTACAAAACATTCTGAATTATATTTTTTATTTTAGTTGCACTTGGTTAGTTTTTTATTTTCTATTTCTGCCCAAAAACATGACTTTTGTTTAGTTTTAATGCGTCAGTGCATACTTACTCCGATACTGAATTTTTCTCTCCACATTTCGGTTGCAACATTTGTGAGTCTGCTTGCTGTAGGCCGTCTTCTCGCAGCAGGCCGGCTGCACTCTCGGCTTCCTCTTGATGTTGCCACCACAACATATCTGCACATTCACGTTGTACGGTCTGCCGCCGCAACCTGCATCATACACAGGGACATTCGTTTTATTCGATTCCAGTGGATATTAGTCACCAATGTATCGCACTGTACCTTCTTAGCCGGGGTTCATACCATGTTCACCGTGCCCTAGGCAACATACAAGCTTTATTCCCTTAAAGCATTAGATAAATTAATCGGTTACGGTTAGGGTTTGCGTTAGATATAGGGTTTGGGTTAGGGTTATATATTCCTAACCGATTGATTGAGCTAAACTTTCTGCGAATAAAACTTGTCTGATGAATAAGTTTCAGTAAAAAGGTTAAGCAAATCGGACAACTAGCACATACGTAGTTGTGCGTGCGCACGTTCACGCGTGCGTGCTTGCGTACTGGTGTGTTTATTTTTTTGTATCTCTCGTAATCTTTGAGTTTTTGTATTTCCAACTTGGACGTGTTTCCAACTTTTGCAACTACTGCCAAAAACCACGCGTCATTAATTCATGCACTACGTAAATAAACATGTATTGTATAAAAAAAACGGGGAAAATGTAAGGAAACGATTTACTTTGAAAGCAATTTACTAATCGTTAAAACTCCAGCACGCGTCAATCGTATACACACACTCACAAGCACCAGCAAACGTCCAAATGCCTTCTGCAAGTGGGAAGCCACACAATAGACACATTCAATTATATGTTTTTCGCTCCCAACATATCTCACCACATAAGGTATATCAGTTGAATTTATCTCATACATAGCCTTAATGCAATTTCAGCTTCAGTTGAGCCTGCCCATTAAGCGATGGTGCGAGAGTTATGTGGCGGGAAGTGAGAAGTTGGTCTTAAACATTGGGGGGAGGTTGGCCACAAAATTGGTTGGAGGTGGGATTGGTGGAAGTGGACTATCAAAATGAGTAGTAGGTTGCCCCCCCAAAAAAAAACAGGTGATATTGAGATTGATACAGGTGTCACACCCAATATAATGTATTTCTTGCCCTTCAACCATACCATGCCCCAGTGATTATCCACAAGCGGATTGTAGGCTCTTTCTTACTACTGGTGTTGCCCTGTCATTTAACGTTACGCTTATTCCTAGATATATACATTACATCGCATATAAAATGTAAGTATGTTTTCTTTGAAATAATGTTAACACGTATGCTTGCACGAACCCACGATGTTTTCTACCCACTCATTTATCGCCTTTATTTTGGCACCCGTCAAGCAAACTACCACTTAATCTCCCTTGTTTAAGACTCTGTCGGTCTTCCTAACTATTGAGTCCCCCACAAATACCCTCGCTCTCTTTCTCACCCCCTCTATCAACTGCCTCGGAATAGCTCTATCGATGGATCCCCTCCATCACATTCTGTCCTGCAGCCATGTCACTTGGTGACACACTGTTATCAGGGTCTCTCTCACTCATCAAACTGTGACTTTTCCCTCACGTCGCCTGGCTAACTTGCGCTCCCGTCGCCTTCCCTCCTGACACCTCCACTCCCGTCTCCCTCAATCCCATCGCCTTAGCTATCGTCTCCCACCCGACTCCTTCTCTACTGTCCGCCTCACACCCCTTTCCTTCGACCCATTTGACTTCCCTCCCATTTCTTTCCTTCTCGTCTCCTTCCGTCCTGTCTCCCTACGACCTGTCACGTTACCTCCTCTCAGGCTGAGGTGAGCTCTCCCTAGCATCTCTCTCGTCGTCTTCCCCCACTTTATCATCTACTGTCCCCCACCAGAACCACTGGCACAAAACACCTGCTCCCTTCCCACCACTGCCACAACGAGCAGCCTCAGCTGTTCTAACTCCACCTCAAGTTCCTTCATCCTCGTACATCCCCTACGCTCAAAACTAAAACTATCCGTCTGAACCTCAGCCCAAAACTTCTCACACCCGGACATGACGAAGTCCACCCAGTTGCCACAACTGCTGTATATTAAATGCATGGTGGCCTTTACCTGCCGTTTGCACGGCGCCATCACAAAATATAGACTTAACCTGATTGCTACGTTAGGCTTGAATAAGGCTGTTTTGTGTTCAAACGAACACTTTAGGCTAATATACTTGCTAAATAATTTCTACTAAGCTCGCACGAGCAAAGAAAAAGCCTGCCACCTAGCGAACACGGAGAACACTGTGTAAACAAAACAACAAAATCAGTGTAAACGAACTTACGCTAAAATCATGGTGTTAATTCCCTTTTGCCGAAATCGTTTACTACAAATATGTCAGATGTTACCTTATGTATATAATTTATGTAAATGTATCACTTTATCTAATATATATTTAACAATGCATATGACAGCTTGGTACACAAGACGACCTGTAAACAAACTCCCCATTATCCCTCGTTGAGTCCGATAAAAATACTGCCTCTGTTAACAAAAACAGTTTCTCAATATATGTATATAAAGAAGTACTGTAACTGTAATCCCACTGACTGGTCTCCACATTTAGGAGTGAGCACAAAGTTTTTTGTCGATAATACTGTTATCGGCATTGCACTTCTTCATTACCTTTGGTGATACCATCATCACCGTAGTTTATCCCTCGACTAGTGACTTCGTTGCATTGTTTTACTCCTCTTGATCTAATGGATCATCCTTCACATTGAGTTTGATTAAATTATTGTTACAGTTATATAGACGCTCGTTTTTTGTCTGTTCCCTTTTATCTGCACTGATATCTTCCATTGTGTGATATAATTGCCAGTTCACCTAAACTGTTTTGCATGTCATGCATGTCATATTTGTAAAGGCATTAGGTTAACGCTATGTTATGTGATGTTAACGTTATCAACGCAGGGAAACAATAAAGATAACAACAAACTATTGGCAGTTAAGGCGTTTAAACAGTTTAGTAATCGTCATTGTTGCAATCCGTTTTAGAAAATGGAGAGGATCAAAACACCTTAGCGTATTTTTGGGTACTAATTATTATCGTATAAATATTTTCTCCATAAAAATATTATGTATAACTATGTATATATTGATATACAACGGCTTGACGTGCTTATATCCACTCGACGTTCAAATGTGTATGCTTAACACAAGACTCACAGAACGAGGCGGCCGAGTGTCTGCTGACCTCCCTTAATACGTCACGTGTAGTCTAGTAAGTCTAGTCTTACCCCGATTTTATAGAACTGCACAAACGCTTACCTGTCGCACTGGGCAACATGTTAACCCTCGGTCATTCGGAGGAGAAATGACCGGAATCTCCAAATTTTACAAAACATTTTGAGTTATATTTTTTATTTTAGTTGCACTTGGTTATTTTTTTATTTTCTCTTTCTGCCCCAAAATATGACTTTTGTTTAGTTTTAATGCGTCAGTGCATACTTACTCCGATTTTGAATTTTTCTCTCCACATTTCGGTTGCAACATTTGTGAGTCTGCTTGCTGTAGGCCGTCTTCTCGCAGCAGGCCGGTTGCACTCTCGGCTTCCTATTGATGTCGCCACCACAACATATCTGCACATTCACGTTGTACTGTCTGCCGCCGCAACCTGCATCATACACAGGGACATTCGTTTTATTCGATTCCAGTGGATATTAGACACAAATGTATCGCACTGTACCTTCTTAGCCGGGGTTCATACCATGTTCACCGTGACCTAGGCAACATACGAGCTTTATTCCCTTAAAGCATTAGATAAATTAATCGGTTACGGTTAGGGTTTGGCTTAGATATAGGGTTTGGGTTAGGGTTATATAATACTAACCGATTGATTGAGCTAAACTTTCTGCGAATAAAACTTGTCTGATGAATAAGTTTCAGTAAAAAGGTTAAGCATCTCGGATCACTAGCACATACGTATTTGTGCGTGTGTACGCTCACGCGTGCGTGCTTGCGTACTGGTGTGTTTTTTGTTTGTTTTTGTTTGTATATCTCGTAATCTTTGAGTTTTTGTGTTTCCAACTTGGACGTGTTTCCAACTTTTGCAACTACTGCCAAAAACCACGCGTAATTAATTAATGCACTACGTAAATAAACACGTATTGTATAATAAAAAAAACGGGGAAAATGTAAGGAAACGATTTACTATGAAAGCAGTTTACTAATCGTTAAAACTCCAGCACGCGTCAATCGTATACACACACTCACAAACACCAACAAACGTCCAAATGCCTTCTGCAAGTGGTAAGCCACACAATAGACACATTCAATTATATATTTTTCGCTCCCAACATATCTCACCACATAACGTATATAAGTTGAACTTATCTAATACATAGCATTAATGCAATTACAGCTTCCGTTGAGCGTGCTAATTAAGCGATGGCACGAGAGTTATGTGGCGGGAAGTGAGAAGTTGGTCCTAAACATTGGCGGGAGGTTGGCCACAAAATTGATTGGAGGTGGGATTGGTGGAAGTGGACTATCAAAATGAGTAGTAGGTTGGACCTCCCCCCCAAAAAAAAAACCAGGTGATATTGAGATTGATACAGGTGTCACACCCAATATAATGTATTTCTTGCTCTTCAACCATACCATGCCCCAGTGATTACCCACAAGCGGATTGTAGGTTCTTTCTTACGACTGGTGTTGCCCTGTCATTTAACGTTACGATTATTCCTAGATATATACATTACTTCGCATATAAAATGTAAGTATGTTTTCTTTGAAATAATGTTAACACGTATGCTTGCCCGAACCCACGATGTTTTCTATCCTCTCATTTATCGCCTCTATTTTGGCCCCCGTCAAGCAAACTACCACGCCATCTCCCTTGTTTAAGACTCTGTCGGTCTTCCTAACTATTGAGTCCCCCACAAATACCCTCGCTCTCTTTCTCACCCCCTCTATCAACTGCCTCGGAATAGCTCTATCGATGGATCCCCTCCATCACATTCTGTCCTGCAGCCATGTCACTTGGTGACACATTGTTATCAAGCTCTCTCTCACTCATCAACCTGTGACTTTTCCCGCACGTCGCCTGGTTAACTTGCGCTCCCGTCGCCTTCCCTCCTTTTACCTCCACTCCCGTCTTCCTCAATCCCATCGCCTTAGCTATCGTCTCCCCCACCCCGACTCCTTCTCTACTGTCCGCCTCACACCCCTTTCCTTCGACCCATTTGACTTCCCTCCCATTTCGTTCCTTCTCGTCTCCTTTCGTCCTGTCTCCCTACGTCCTGTCTCCCTACGACCTGTCACGTTACCTCCTCTCAGGCTGAGGGGAGCCCTTCCTAGCATCTCTCACGTCTTCTTCCACCACTTTATCATCTACTGTCCCCCACCAGAACCACTGGCACAAAACACCTGCTCCCTTCCCACCACTGCCACAACGAGCAGCCTCAGCTGTTCTAACTCCACCTCAAGTTCCTTCATCCTCGTACATCCCCTACGCTCAAAACTAAAACTATCCGTCTGAACCTTAGTCCACAACTTCTAACACCCGGACATGACGAAGTCCACCCAGTTGCCACAACTGCTGTATATTAAATGCATGGTGGCCTTTACCTGCCGTTTGCACGGCGCCATCACAAAATGTAGACTTAATCTGATTGCCACGTTAGGCTTGAATCAGGCAGTTTTGTGTTCAAACGAACACTTTAGGCTAATATACTTGCTAAATAATTTCTACTAAGCTCGCACGAGCAAAGAAAAAGCCTGCCACCTAGCGAACACGGAGAACACTGTGTGAACAAAACAACAAAATCAGTGTAAACGAACTTATGCTAAAATCCTATTGTTAATTCCTTTTTGCCGAAATCGTTTACTACAAATTTGTCAGATATTACCTTATGTATGTAATTTATGTAAATGTATCACTTTATCTAATATAATTATATTTAACAATGCATACGACAGTTTGGTACACCAGACGACCTGTAAACAAACTCCCCATTATCCCTCGTTGAGTCCGATAAAAATACTGCCTCTGTTAACAAAAACAGTTTCTCAATATATGTCTATAAAGAAGTACTGTAACTGTAATCCCACTGACTGGTCTCCACATTTAGGAGTGAGTACAAGTTTTTTGTTGATAATATGTTATCGGCATTGCACTTCTTCATTACCTTTGGTGATACCATCATCACCGTAGTTTTTTCCTCGACTAGTGACTTCGTTGCATTTTTGTACTCCTCTTGATCTAATGGATCATCCTTAACATTGAGTATTATTAAATTATTGTTACAGTTATATAGACGCTCGTTTTTTGTCTGTTCCCTTTTATCTGCACTGATATCTTCCATTGTGTGATATAATTGCCAGTTCACCTAAACTGTTTTGCATATCATGTCATGTTTGAAAAGGCATTAGGTTAACGCTATGTTATGTGATGTTAACGTTATCAACGCAGGGAAACAATAAAGATAACAACAAACTATTGGCAGTTAAGGCGTTTAAACAGTTTAGTAATCGTCATGGTTGCAATCCGTTTTAGAAAATGGAGAGGTTCAAAGCGTATTTGTGGGTACTAATTAGTATCGTATAAATATTTTCTCTATAAAAATGTTATGTATAACTATGTATACATTGATATACAACGGCTTGACGTGCTTATATCCACTCGACGTTCAAATGTGTATGCTTAACACAAGACTCACAGAACGAGGCGGCCGAGTGTCTGCTGACCTCCCTTAATACGTCACGTGTAGTCTAGTAAGTCTAGTCTTACCCCGATTTTATAGAACTGCACAAACGCTTAACTGTCCCGCTGGGCAACAAGTGAACCCTCGGTCATTCGGAGGAGAAATGACCGGAATCTCCAAATTTTACAAAACATTCTGAATTATATTTTTTATTTTAGTTGCACTTGGTTAGTTTTTTATTTTCTCTTTCTGCCCAAAACATGAGTTTTGTTTAGTTTTAATGCGTCAGTGCATACTTACTCCGATACTGAATTTTTCTCTCCACATTTCGGTTGCAACATTTGTGAGTCTGCTTGCTGTAGGCCGTCTTCTCGCAGCAGGCCGGCTGCACTCTCGGCTTCCTCTTGATGTCGCCACCACAACATATCTGCACATTCACGTTGTACGGTCTGCCCCCGCAACCTGCATCATACACAGGGACATTCGTTTTATTCGATTCCAGTGGATATTAGTCACCAATGTATCGCACTGTACCTTCTTAGTCGGGGTTCATACCATGTTCACCGTGCCCTAGGTAACATACTAGCTTTATTCCCTTAAAGCATTAGATAAATTAACCGGTTACGGTTAGGGTTTGCGTTAGATATAGGATTTGGTTTAGAGTTATGTAATCCTAACCGATTGATTGAGCTAAACTTTCTGCGAATAAAACTTGTCTGATGAATAAGTTTCAGTAAAAAGGTTAAGCAACTCGTATTTGTGCGTGTGTACGCTCACGCGTGCGTGCTTGCTTACTGGTGTTTTTTTTTTGGATTGTTTGTGTTTGTATATCTCGTAATCTTTGAGTTTTGCTTTTATAACTTGGACGTGTTTCCAACTTTTGCAACTACTGCCAAAAACCACGCGTCATTAATTTATGCACTACGTAAATAAACACGTATTGTATAAAAAAAAAACGGGGAACATGTAAGTAAACTATTTACTATGAAAGCAATTTACTAATCGTTAAAACTCCAGCACGCGTCAATCGTATACACACACTCACAAACACCCACAAACGTCCGAATACCTTCTGCAAGTGTTAATCCACACAATAAACAATTTCAATTATATGTTTTTCGCTCCCAACATATCTCACCACATAACGTATATAAGTTGAACTTATGTTATACATAGCATTAATGCAATTTCAGCTTCAGTTGAGCCTTCCCATTAAGCGATGGTGCAAGAGTTATGTGGCGGAAGTGAGAAGTTCGTCCTAAACATTGGTGGGAGGTTGGCTACAAAATTAGTTGGAGGTGGGATTGGTGGAAGTGGACTATCAAATTGAGTACAGGTTGCCCCCCAAAAAAAACCAAAAAAAAAACAGGTGATATTGAGATTGATACAGGTGTCACACCCCATGTAATGTATTACTTGCCCTTCAACCATACCATGCCCCAGTGATTACCCACTAGCGGATTGTAGGTTCTTTCTTACTACTGGTGTTGCCCAGTCATTTAACGTTACGCTTATTCCTATATATATAGATTACATCGCATATAAAATGTAAGTATGTTTTCTTTGAAATAAAGTTAACACGTATGCTATTGATTCGACCTAACTGTGCGGGATAGATGGCTTCAGAATAATGTTTCAAGCGCAGGCTCGATTTGGAGTTCACCGCAATCGCATTTCGTGATTACTAGCAGAGCCGTGGTTAGCCACATCGAACTGGGCGTAATCTTGTTTGGACGACTTCTGGTGTATCTTGCAGTCATCTATTCCATGTGTCCAGTCTAGTGTTGCTAGGCGATTAGTTCAGCAGTTGTGTGTGTTGATAAAGAAGCTTACCAGCAAATTTAATCAGCTCGGAGGTACATGGTGTACAGTTGATGTTTGATGTCGTGATCTTTTCATGCGACTGACAACAGTCCGCCTGACGTATAAGCAGTACAATTCACGTATATGTGAAATAGTCAACAAATGTCTTCACATTGTTTTCGTCGAACATCAAATGAGGGAGATTCCAGTCTCCGGGGCGAAGATTTGTTGCTTACGTCGATATGACGGAGACTCCGTATGAATGAAGCAAATTTGACATGTATGCATACATCCAGAGCATTATTGTGGTCTAGGCCAGTCAATGTTTCCGTGCGTGCGTGCGTGCGCGCGTGCGTGCGCGCGTGCGTGCGCGCGTGCGTGTGGTTTTCTCTAACTGTAACAGTTTTTTATTGGGCTTGTTTATTTTTTTTTACCCATACCGCTGGAAATCATACATAGTAGCACAATTCGAGCAGGTTTTATGTATGCAAGACGTGTGAAAATCACATAGCATCTAGTAAAACTAATTTCAACTCATTTTATCTAGATACTTACTCGGGAACGGTGTGTGACTCTGACAGCCTTGACCTTGTCCTTGGCTTTGACCACCATTACCTTGTTCTTGGCTTTGACCATCGTTACCTTGTCCTTGGCTTTGACCACCATTGCCTTGTCCTTGAACTTGTCGCTGGCTTTGACCACCATTACCTTGTTCTTGGATTTGACCATCGCTACCTTGTCCTTGGTTTTGACCACCACTGCCTTGTCCTTGAGTTTGTCCTTGGCTTTGACTACCACTATCTTGTTCTTGGCTTTGACCATCGCTACATTGTCCTTGGCTTGGACCACCACTGCCTAGTCCTTGACCTTGTCCTTGGCTTTGACTACCACTATCTTGTTCTTGGCTTTGGCCATCGCTACGTTGTCCTTGGCTTTGACCACCACTGCCTTGTCCGTGACCTTGTACTTGGCTTTGACTAACACTATCTTGTCCTTGGCTTTGACCACCATTACCTTGTTCTTGGCTTTGACCATCGCTACCTTGTCCTTGGTTTTGACCATCACTGCCTTGTCCTTGAGTTTGTCCTTGGCTTTGAATACCACTATCTTGTTCTTGGCTTTGACCATCGCTACCTTGTCTTTGGCTTGGACCACCCCTGCCTAGTCCTTGACCTTGTCCTTGGTTTTGACTACCACTATCTTGTTCTTGGCTTTGACCATCGCTACGTTGCCCTTGGCTTTGACCACCACTGCCTTGTCCTTGACCATGTCCTTGGCTTTGACTACCACTATCTTGTCCTTGGCTTTGACCACCATTACCTTGTTCTTGGCTTTGACCATCGCTACTTTGTCCTTGGCTTGGACCACCACTCCCTAGTCCTTGACGTTGTCCTTGGCTTTGACTACCACTATCTTTTTCTTGGCCTTGACCATCGCTACCTTGTCCTTGGCTTTGACCACCACTGCCTTGTCCTTGACCTTGTCTTTGGCTTTGACTACCACTATCTTGTTCTTGGCTTTGACCATCGCTACCTTGTCCTTGGCTTTTGCCACCACTGCCTTGTCCTTGACCTTGTCCTTGGCTTTGACTACCACTATCTTGTTCTTGGCTTTGACCATCGCTACCTTGCCCTTGGTTTTGACCACCACTGCCTTGTCCTTGAGTTTGTCCTTGGCTTTGTCTACCACTATCTTGTTCTTGGCTTTGACCATCGCTACCTTGTCCTTGGCTTTGACCAACACTGCCTTGTCCCTGACCTTGTCCTTGGCTTTGACTACCACTATCTTGTTCTTGGATTTGAGCATCGCTACGTTGTCCTTGGCTTTGACCACCACTGCCTTGTACTTGACCTTGTCCTTGTCTTTGACTAGCACTATCTTGTCCTTGGCTTTGACCACTATTACCTTGTTCTTGGCTTTGACCATCGCTACCTTGTCCTTGACCTTGTCCTTGGCTTTGACTACCACTATCTTGTTCTTGGCTTTGACCATCGCTACCTTGCCCTTGGTTTTGACCACCACTGCCTTGTCCTTGAGTTTGTCCTTGGCTTTGTCTACCACTATCTTGTTCTTGGCTTTGACCATCGCTACCTTGTCCTTGGCTTTGACCAACACTGCCTTGTCCCTGACCTTGTCCTTGGCTTTGACTACCACTATCTTGTTCTTGGATTTGAGCATCGCTACGTTGTCCTTGGCTTTGACAACCACTGCCTTGTACTTGACCTTGTCCTTGTCTTTGACTAGCACTATCTTGTCCTTGGTTTTGACTACCACTATCTTGTTCTTGGCTTTGACCATCGCTACGTTGTCCTTGGCTTTGACCACCACTGCCTTGTCCTTGACCATGTCCTTGGCTTTGACTACCACTATCTTGTCCTTGGCGTTGACCACTATTACCTTGTTCTTGGCTTTGACCATCGCTACCTTGTCCTTGGTTTTGACCGCCACTGCCTTGTCCTTGAGTTTGTCCATGGCTTTGACTACCACTATCTTGTTCTTGGCTTTGACCATCGCTACCTTGTCCTTGGCTTTGTCCACCATTGCCTTGTCCTTGACCTTGTCTTTGGCTTTGACTACCACTATCCCGTTCTTGGCTTTGACCATCGCTACCTTGTCCTTGGTTTTGACCATCACTGCCTTGTCCTTGACCTTGTCCTTGGCTTTGACTACCACTATATTGTTCTTGGCTTTGACCATCGCTACCTTGTCCTTGGTTTTGACCACCACTGCCTTGTCCGTGAGTTTGTCCTTGGCTTTGTCTACCACTATCTTGTTCTTGGTTTTGACCATCGCCACCTTGCCCTTGGCTTTGACCACCACTGCCTTGTCCTTGACCTTGTCCTTGGCTTTGACTACCACTATCTTGTTCTTGGCTTTGACCATCGCTACCTTGTCTTTGGTTTTGACCACCACTGCCTTGTCCGAGAGTTTGTCCTTGGCTTTGTCTACCACTATCTTGTTCTTGGCTTTGAACATCGCTACCTTGCCCTTGGCTTTGACCACCACTGCCTTGTCCTTGACCTTGTCCTTGGCTTTGACTACCACTACCTTGTTCTTGGCTTTGACCATCGCTACCTTGTCCTTTGCTTTGACCACCACTGCCTTGTCCTTGACCTTGTCCTTGGCTTTGACTACCACTATCTTGTCCTTGGCTTTGACCACCATCACCTTGTCCTTGGCTTTGACCAACACTGCCTTGTCCTTGACCTTGTCCTTTTTTTTTACTACCACTACCTTGTTCTTGGCTTTGACCATCGCTACCTTGTCCTTTGCTTTGACCACCACTGCCTTGTCCTTGACCTTGTCCTTTGTTTTGACTACCACTATCTTGTTCTTGGCTTTGACCATCGCTACGTTGTCCTTGGCTTTGACCACCACTGCCTTGTCCTTGACCATGTCCTTGGCTTTGACTACCACTATCTTGTCCTTGGCGTTGACCACTATTACCTTGTTCTTGGCTTTGACCATCGCTACCTTGTCCTTGGTTTTGACCGCCACTGCCTTGTCCTTGAGTTTGTCCTTGGCTTTGACTACCACTATCTTGTTCTTGGCTTTGACCATCGCTACCTTGTCCTTGGCTTTGTCCACCATTGCCTTGTCCTTGACCTTGTCTTTGGCTTTGACTACCACTATCCTGTTCTTGGCTTTGACCATCGCTACCTTGTCCTTGGTTTTGACCACCACTGCCTTGTCCTTGACCTTGTCCTTGGCTTTGACTACCACTATCTTGTTCTTGGCTTTGACCATCGCTACCTTGTCCTTGGTTTTGACCACCACTGCCTTGTCCGTGAGTTTGTCCTTGGCTTTGTCTACCACTATCTTGTTCTTGGTTTTGACCATCGCTACCTTGCCCTTGGCTTTGACCACCACTGCCTTGTCCTTGACCTTGTCCTTGGCTTTGACTACCACTATCTTGTTCTTGGCTTTGACCATCGCTACCTTGTCTTTGGTTTTGACCACCACTGCCTTGTCCGAGAGTTTGTCCTTGGCTTTGTCTACCACTATCTTGTTCTTGGCTTTGACCATCGCTACCTTGCCCTTGGCTTTGACCACCACTGCCTTGTCCTTGACCTTGTCCTTGGCTTTGACTACCACTACCTTGTTCTTGGCTTTGACCATCGCTACCTTGTCCTTTGCTTTGATCACCACTGCCTTTTCCTTGACCTTGTCCTTGGCTTTGACTACCACTATCTTGTCCTTGGCTTTGACCACCATCACCTTGTCCTTGGCTTTGACCAACACTGCCTTGTCCTTGACCTTGTCCTTTTTTTTGACTACCACTACCTTGTTCTTGGCTTTGACCATCGCTACCTTGTCCTTTGCTTTGACCACCACTGCCTTGTCCTTGACCTTGTCCTTGGTTTTGACTACCACTATCTTGTTCTTGGCTTTGACCATCGCTGCCTTGTCCTTGGCTTTGACCACCGTTGCCTTGTTCTTGGCCTTGAATCGGTTGCTGACTTACGTCTGGTCTTATGTCGGTGCTGTTCAGTGGAGCGATTGTTCTATCGTTTACGCACTTGTGCGTCAGTCTGCTTAATGGGGTCCTGCAAGTATGCACTTGATTATACACTGATATCTTACAATGGAGACAAGTTATGTCAGTGCCGCGCAAACGTATTAATCATGGTATTCGCACATTTGAATTTGTTTTGAAATATTCGATGTGTTTGTTAATCAGCGATCAAGAACTAATATACAATTATTGTTCTTTAATGAGGTTTGTGAAAAATGTTATCGTAGTGTGTTCTGTAACAGTACTGAAAAAGAAATTTACAATAAATGAATATGTGCACCAAACGGATTAAGTATTTCGCGACGAAACTTGACTAGCATACATTACTACCTTTGGAAACGTCAGTTTACTCCAATGATTATTTGCAAATTGGAGGGATGCGGTTAAAGTATCAGTCGTGGAGGCACTCCCGCGAGATCGATTAGGGATGATAATTTGTGGCTACGATTGCGTCGTTTGAATTGAGGCTGAATTCAATTCTACCAACATCCGGCCGCAATGTTGAAACAATGACTAATCAGCGACATCCACGACCGACCGATGGTGCACTCGTCGTGACCTTTCATATAAGCTCAATCTCGATTGGCACTAGTTAATAGGTCGTTATCGAAAAATAACGACCCAATTGAATGATACACACTTATGACAGCACATGGAAAACAACACGGGGCGGGGGGACACGATGCCGGAACAACACATCTCCGTCTTCGGGCTGAACGTTTGACCATTTTTACATTCTGCAATGGGAAACAGCAGTCCAGTCAAACAATAATGACGAGCCTTAACAAGTAACACTTAATCTGGACAGAAACATATAAAACATCATGGAGTCAATGCTGGACAAAATATTTCGTTTGGCATCCGCTCACGCAATTACTGTGAATTAATTATGCTTTGTTTTGCTACAATAATATTTATTATAAAACAAGGTTTTGAAAATGAAGCAAAGCTCTGCTACTACGCCGTGTTTTCAACCACTCTTGAAACATATCAATGCATATTGTGATATCCAGATGTTGACGTCTCCTCAATACAGTGGCGACGTTTCTCGACAACAGACGATATCCCATATCATAATGGTTGATATTATTATTGTTTACAAAAAAAATTTAAAGCGCCATATGTCTGGGACCAGCCAGGTTATAGACGCATAGGAGACATACATGCAATCATAACAATTATAAATATATAATGTCACAGTTAAAATATATATAATACTAAATACAGTATTCAATAAAGATTAATAAAAAAATATATATATATATATAATAAATTAATAATTTAATATGAAATACATCAATAAATATAATATATCAATAAATAACTAAATATATAATAATTTAATAAATCATTATAATGAAATAAATAAATAAATAATTATAGCAGATAAAACAATAACTACAATACATGTTCATAAAATGTAGCCACATTCATAGGCCATGACGTAATGTCTTTTGATTGGTTAAGTTGGTCAATTACTATAACTATTCCAATATTCGGAATACTTTTGACTGGGCAGTCGGAAGCCGTGATGCACTGTCCTTGGTAGAAGATTGGCTTCCTAGGGGGACAATGACATCTCTTCACGCAGTCCGTGCGGCAGAACGGCTCCGGATCATCGCACGTGGGTGAACACTCCCTACTGCAGTTCGTCCACTCAGTACCGCCGATACAACCTGTAGAGAAGCCGTGTCGGTGACATAGAACGTTTCTAAGCTGTAAAGTAGTTTGTCACTGTGCCTGACTTTATGTGTGTAAGTATGCTCTGTCACAACTCCATCAGTTTCGCATGAATGTGGCTAACATTCTGCTTACATATCCTCGGAGGCATGAGGATGATTCGTATATTAAACACATGTACAAAATGTATTTGGGGTCGAGATGGAACCCATGTGGACGTTGGACGTACAGTATGTAACACAGAATAATATTAGTACCTAGTTAAGTGCAATTGTTAGCTTTTATATGCATGTTTTGCGCTATCGTCCACATAAGTTCCTTTGAATGGTACAATCTTTTCGTGAAACTGACATGATATTGATGACAAGAAGTTGTCATTGCCACTGGCAATGCCCTATCAAATCTTTGCTGGGCAAAGTGTAAAGAGTCATAAGCTCTTGTTATGGCTGCCTTTTCTCATGTGCAACATCGGTCAACTCGGCTAGTACGTCTATGGAAGGGCCAAGCTCAATTAATTGTTTTCGTTCGTTTCGTCTTATAATCATGTCCCCAATAACCAAACATATACAGCAGGACAGGCTGGCTCGTTTGTACAAATGTCTTATTTAGGTTTGATGAAATCGTCAGCCAAATTATTATATATTGATTTGGCGGGAAAATCACGGGATTGAGTATGATGGATTTGATATTAGCGTGGAATGTTGATAACATAAGTAGTGTTATTGCATGAATGCATATTAAACACAGCAAGAATCCTTGTTTAGGCAACATTGGCTGTTAGAATTTAGCCTTAGGCAGTAATTTAGGGTCGTTTATATAGTAGATATCCGTAAACGTAATAGCGCCAGCGACAATTGTTTGCATTGATTTATTCCTGAGCCTACATTTAGTAGAAGAACAAGAATTACAATTTAATTTGGTTAATGAAATATAAGCTACATATACTTTTATGTTGTAAGAGACAATTTCCCCATTAGTTATGAATGTCATAGCAAACAAGATGCGTTTCCACTTCAAGGTTTAGCCGATATTTTGATGGGGCACAAACACACACGCACACGCACACGCACACGCACACGCACACGCACACGCACACATACTAGTACATGGATAATAAATTATTTCACGCATATTTTCGTGAGTTTATATCTTAATATAATAACCATTAATAACAAAATATTGTATACACTTAATATTGGGCATTTGCATCGCTCAGTAGCTTTGTACTGCCTGTTTTTTTCCGTTAGCTATGCAGTTGTGCCCCGTCTTGCCCTACATATGTTTATAGGAAAACAATTCTGACCTGTTTTTCTAGAGCCAAGTATCTCGACTTGTCCGCCAACGCACTCCTCGATCGCCATTTGGTAAGACCGGTTTCCACAGCACCCTGGGTAATCCTTTGGCCGATTAGTGACGACGCCATTGCAGCACATTTGACGGTATGGGTGAAATCGTTTACCTCGGCAGTCTGGAAACACAAACAGTGTAATATTCATGCAATATGTATAACTTGAGTTACGTTGTCGATGGAATACTGTACCTAATATATTGTATATAACATCAGTTCCGCTGAACGAAATGTGATGTTTTCGCAATATGGTTTTGAGAACGAATCTGATTTTAATAACGGCGTTACGCCGTTCGACTCATACCTTTAATATTGTCATCGTTCGACAAAAAAATACATCTAGAACCTAACTGGTATCGTTCGTTTACGTATAATAATGTGATTGTTATGAGAAAAAGAAAAGGCTCAAGACTACTCTTATCTTGTCTCGTTTAACACATATGCATATTAGTGGTGGTGTATACACACACAAATATATATATATATATACTTTGTAAATAGATGTATATATATATTTATATATATATATATATATATATATATATATATATATATATATATATATAGTATACAGATATACTATTATATATATATATATATATATATATATATATATATATATATATATAGCGTTATTTGGCATTTGTTGTAATTAACTGTTCAAAATAATATATATATATATATATATATATATATATGTGTGTGTGTGTGTGTGTGTGTGTATCTCATTTTTTTTATTAACTCTTCAAAATAACAAGTACGTTTAATTTCAGATCCTACGCTATATCAGAAATATTAGTACATTCCGATGTGGAAACATTTGTATTGTATTGTGTGTTGCGAAAAGCCACGAATTAGTTCGACATACGTCCCCAATTTCAATAATGATCGAAACACACTAATAAACAAGTTTTACGCACATTTTGCAGTACAGGCCTGAGGTCTGATACATGTGCCGTGGTACATGATGGGTTTTTCTCTAGGGCATTTGCATCTAGGCACGCACGGGTCGTCACATGACGGTCCAGGTTTCGGGTCATCACACGACGCCGTACATGTCTTGCCACAGACGGCCCAAATCTGGCCGCCGAAACATACTGAAACATATATGATAATACAAAAATACGAGTATCTTCAAAGAAGTCCATATGTACGCATATTTGTATGCATACATACATACATACATACATACACACATACATGCAAACATGCATACATGCATACATGCATACATGTATACATTAATGTATGTAAACTTGCGCACATGTATATTTTATACGTGCGTACAAGCATACATGCATACGTGCATAAGCGCATACGTTCATACGTGTATGTGTGTACACTTCGGAACACGCGTACGTCGTACGTACGCATTTTGATACGTGCGTACATACATACATGCAGGCATACATACCTGCATGCATACATACACATACATACATACATACATACATACATGCATGCATGCATATATACATACATACATACATACATGCATACATACATACATGTGCATGTATGTATGCATGTGTGTATGTATGTATGTATATACATATATATATATATATGTGTGTATGTATGTATGTATATACATATATATATATATATATATATATATATGTATATATATATATATATATATATATATATATGTATGTATATACATACATACATACATACATGCATACATACATGCACATGTATATATATATATATATATATATATATATATATATATATATATATATATATATATATATGTATATATGTATGTATATATATATATATATATATATATATGTATGTATGCATGCGTGTATGTATGTATATATGTAATTCAGGGGTCTCTTTTGGGGCGCGCCATGTGCCAATGGCGCGTTCCCCTGTAGAATGACGCGCATCCGTCTTAACGCTTGGGACAATTGGCGCGCGGGCATGCCTATAGTTGGGCCCGTGTCATGTTGTCACTTTGATAACACCACTTTGCGTCGTCGTACGTCGGTTGAAAAGTCCTCATAACCAGTAAACATATAAAGGATATACTAATTTAGTATAGTCTTATATTGCTAATATAACCACTCGTATCGTTGATACGGCTATTTTATACGGTAGTCCTACGTTCTTGCGTCGCTGTTACCACGACTACGTGAATTCGCATTGACAATTGAAGCAACAAACATTTGCGCCACATAGCGGAGTCCGAATAAACACACAATGCTTACGCGGCGTTTCGTATACGCGACATTGTCGCACGTTCACCGAAATTCAACATGCCGCCCAAAAAGAAAAGAAAACTGAATCAGCCGGACATCCGAAATGTTTTCCGTCAAAATGTAAGTATATATTCATTATACGGTGCCTTAGAACGTGTCGTTTTGTGATACAAGTAATTCGTAATTGGCGTAAATCGTAACTTGCACATAATTATGACGTAATATCTCCCACGACAACCGTAGCGTCCGTATTATCTTAATTTCGTTGACATGCAATATTTATCATACATTAATTTAGGAAATACCTCATAATAACTGTCGTTCAACATCCGAATATTTAAACAATTTGGATTTGTGTCGTAATACGCTTATCATCATCATGGGACGTGCCAGTGCCACAGTGGGCGCTGTATTGCCTATAATGATGCTAGTCCGTCAACGCCAGTTGTCAATACGCGGAAGTTCGACCAAGTCACAAAGTGTATTGTGTGATAAATAAAGCCAAATTTAACAGCCAAAAAAGGTATATAAACAAGGGTTATGTTGTGGTGGTTGCATGTGTGTTATTCCGTGTATAACTGTGTGTGCAAATTGCTGTACATAGAGCTATTCTATAGTAATTTGCTATTGTCAGTTCAATATCACCTTGTTAATAGACCAACTTTACATGTCATCACCTAGTGCAACTGTTTTGGATTATTGCAAATTATGATTAATTAATTTTACTTATTCAATTATATGTATTCAATGGTTTTTACAGACTCTAACACCGGACAAATGACTACAACAGAGCAGACAACTGGAAGTAGACAGGGACTGGAGCAAGTGACTTCGTCGGGAAGTACACCGGGGCAGGAGCAAGGGACTTTGTCTGGAGGTACAGGTGAACAGGAGCAAGAGACTTTGTCTGGAGGTATACGTGGACAGGAGCAAGGGACTTTGTCTGGATGTACATGTGGACAGGAGCAAGGGACTTTGTCTGGAGATACATGTGGACAGGAGCAAGGGACTTTGTCTGAAGGCACAGGTGAACAGGAGCTAGGGACTTTGTCTGGAGGTACATGTGGACAGGAGCAAGGGACTTTGTATGGAGGTATATGTGGACAGGAGCAAGGGACTTTGTCGCGAGCTACGCAGGGACAGGAGCAAGCAGCTTCATCGGGAACTACGCAGGGACCGGAGCAAGCGGCTTCGACGAGAAGCACACCTGGACCCAGGAAGAGGAACTCCCAAAAGGTGTGGCTGTCAGCCTATAAATGGCTCCGATATGATAATAGAAAATATCTGATGAACTGTCAGCTGTACAGGGAAGCCAAATCCAACAGCACAATGGCCAAAGGAACGAACAACTCTCGGACATCAACAATTACACGCCACTTGACATTTTCGGAGCACCAGTTACTGGTTTCTGCACCGAAGGAGTGGCGACACTTTGAGAAAGCTGCCGCCGTCGCAGAATCAAAACAAGAAAAGGCGGTGGCAATTGCCATGAAGGCTGTGTTTTGGATGTGTAGCGAGAATTTGCCACTTTCAAAATTGTCCAGCTTGATGGAACTTCTCAAGCTCCTTGGTGTTCCAAATATAGAACATTTGAAGATTGGCAAGCGCATCGACTATACAGGCTACAATTCAGCGTGCGGATTCCTTAAAGTTTTGAGTGATGTCATCGATGCCAACCTCGTAACGAAAACGGCAGACTCCCCAGTCATAACTGTCCTAACTGACGAGAGCACGGACATAGTAGTCAACCACAGCCTCACGATCAACCTGCGTATCGTGAGTCCGGTCGAGCTAAAGCCATCCACTCATTTCCTGTGCGATGTTCGCTTACATGACGCCAAAGGCAGCTCGATCTTAGCTGCCATCAAGCATGAATTAGATGCCAGAGGTATATCGCTGCAAAAGGTTTATAGACTGGGCACAGATGGCGCCAATGTAATGACGGGGTTCAAGACTGGATTGACAGGACATTTCCTTCGCGAGAACCAACATCTTGCTAACACACACTGCGGGGCTCATCGAGTAGCCCTTGTATCAGAACAAGCAGCTGAGAACATCAAAGCAATCCAGGATTTCAAGACCACTGTAACTAGCATCTACTACTACTTCTACAAATCACCGACCAGAGGCAGCCAAATGGAAACCATCCAGAAGGTGTTGAATGAGCCAGTCCTCAAGTACAGAGAAGTACATCAGGTACGCTGGTTGTCGTTCTATGCTGCCTTGGAAGCCATCTACAGAACGCTGGACTCCTTGATCACTTACTTCACCTGTAGAGAAAACGATGCATAGGCAGTTGGCTTGAAGAAGAAGAAGACTGCACAGGCACTGTTCATCCACATTGCTTATGGGATGATGGACTGGCTTCAGCCGATCATGAAGTTGAATCTCTTCTTTCAAGAGAAAGATGTCGACATCGCACGTGTGAAAGTATCTATAAAATTAAATATATATAAATATATATATTTATAGATAAATTTTATATATAACATGAATTATATATGTTTAATAAATTTATAATATGTTTAGCTATTTTATCATATATAAAGTGGCCACATGTTTAATACTACCAGTGAAAATTTATATTTATAGATAAATTATAAGAATGTGTACAAATTCAATAGTTATTAAATTATATAAATAATTTGAGATAAGTTTACTTCTTGGGTTCCAGCAAATGTAACAACAAAAGTACCATATTACTATAATTAGGCATAATGAGAATATCAAAATTGCAGTGACTGTTAAGCGTGGAAAATTATGGTAACCCATGTTTTCTTTATTGTTCTAGATGAAAGGGGATCTTTGTCTCGCTGAGCTAGAAAATATGAAGTCAACACCGACCACAGATGCCCCTGAGAACACGTTCACAGCACAAATGAAGACAGATCTGGAGGAGGTTACCTTCAAAGGCCACCACAAGGTTCCCAAAAATGCTGCACACATCAACACGGTGAAGGATTCGTTTCTCAGAACAATGATTGCCAACTTGAAGAAGAGGTAGGTAATTTGTTTAGGAAGGCCATTTTCAAGTTCTTTCATATAAGAATATATTACATGTTTCATCTTGGATTGAATATAAATTATTACTTGTTTCATCCAGGATAGTGTGATACATGCAAAAAGGAATTGCAAAAGAACAATGTCAGTCTCTATTTTCAACAGTACGCTTGCTTTTGGGAACTCTTTAAATTAATCGTCAATGTAGCAAAAACATTTGCATCAGTTATCACAATCAGCCCTGCTATTTGTATAATTGCTTGCAATGAACAACAAATTTTTGGCTGTTAAAAAACTTATTTCTAAATGCATATGTTGGTGTGAACTTAGCATGCCCAGTTGTATGTGATTTATAATTTATTCGTGTTATATAGTTATTGTATTATGTTCTGTTACAGGTTTCCAAAAACTGAGGCAATGGTCAAGTTCTCTGTCCTGGGAATGCGGCCAGTACATTGCCTGGGAGCACAAGAGTTGCAGGCATGGGGTAATGCTGAAATACAGAGCCTTGCTCAGTTCTACGGTAGTGAGCAAACACACCAACATAAGGATGAGGTGTACCGGTCCGTTCCCTACATCAATGCCAGTGTTGAAGCGGTGCTTGAGGAGTGGCAGTTGTGCAAAACAACTGTCACCACTCTCAAGTATACCATTGCCAAATTAGCTGACCTCTGGCAGATTCTGGCAAGGTTCCATGCAGAGGAATTCCCAAATCTGATCAAGCTGGCTTACCTAGCTGTTACTCACCCGGTTCACTCGTGCGATTGTGAACGTACATTCAGTGTGCATAATCTCACTCTGACATCACTGCGAAGTAGACTCAGTATTGAGCACTGTGACCAGTTGATGCGAGTGCACTTGGAAGGAGGGAGGTTGGATGAGTTTGATTTCAAACTAGCATTGAAAACATGGCGC
Source organism: Lamellibrachia columna (assembly GCA_963662155.1). Taxonomy (NCBI): domain Eukaryota; kingdom Metazoa; phylum Annelida; class Polychaeta; order Sabellida; family Siboglinidae; genus Lamellibrachia; species Lamellibrachia columna. The sequence continues at coordinate 48,191,509 of OY759262.1, read as the reverse complement.
GAACATTGCCACCGCAAAATCGTTGCTAACTAAAGTGATGGGTCATTCCACAGTGCCCAATGTAAAGGATGATGATCTAAGACAAAATAGAAGTGATTTCCAGTAATTTTGTCTGCAAGTAACATGTTTGTTTCACCAGCTTTATTGTGTTGGTATGTTTTATTCCCTAATTACACAGTGGATGTGACCAGTCATTGGGTTGTGCAAGTGTCTTGAGTTCGGTAACTATTGTTACTTTTTATGTGAAGGGTACAGAAAGTACTACCTTGCAAACTTTGGATAAAAACAATCTTAGTTGTTTCCCTCCAATTTATCACTGACACAAGTACCTCAGTTGGTGTCAAGTATTAGGGCTGAGTGTTACATAGCATCCATGTCAGTGGCCCTGTCCAAGTTCTAGTAAGTAAAGCTATAATTACATAAATTGTAATTTATTATCTGGCCGATACATAGCTATCAGGTGAAGTATTAGCACTATATTTATATATGTTAGGATATAAATATGCCGTTAGTTATGAGTGTATTTGTGTGAATGACTACCGCTAGATATTAATTTATTTATTTTACTTGGCACAATTGTGACACGTTTATTTTGTTATTTATTTAGCATTCTGTTATGTATAGCAGCAATAATGAATGTGGGTATATTATTAATTATAATAAATTACCAGGAGGGATATTAATCACTAATGAATAATGTCCAGTTAGTGATGCGTTGTTTTTAACAAAATATTTGATCTGTGTGCAATTAATTATAATTATGGATAATTTGCATTTCATATTGATTGCATACTTCCAGATTGTTTTGACACCAGTCAAAATAAAAAACATGTTTTGTCTAAGATGTTCTTCTTGTAATTATATTGTCATATATATGTTAATCCAGACTGTCACAGTCAGTATGTATATTCTGATTCTGCAGATACAGTACACATACTGGTGTGCCTTGTGCATGTCTGCTGACAATGAAATACTTCCTTCAATGCACATACATCAACATACTTGTTACTTGATGTAAACAACATTGTACAATTTTTTTAGCAGTAATATTAACTCCTTGTGAAAAGCTTTTTGAAAACAGCCTTTCTTTACACGGCGCTTGTGGAGGATTCCAGAATAGTTTCACTTTAAATCGTTGCTTTAACGTCATGCCAATTTTCTATGCACAACATAAGTTGTTTTCTTGACATACGTGATCCGCCGCATTTGTAATGTAAAACAGATCTCCGGCCAAAACTATATTGACTCAATCATCATTGAAATGACCCATACAATTTTGCTTGTATGGGCCAATTGGCCCATGCCTATTTTTTCTAGGGAGACCCCTGATGTATGTATGTATGTATGTATGTATGCATGTATATATATATATATATATATATATATATATATATATATATACATACATACATACATACATGTATGCATGTATGTATGTATATATATATATATATATATATACATACATACATACATACATACATACATACATACATACATACATACATACATACATACATACATACACCAGGCGTCCCAAAAGAGACCCCTGAGCTGCATCGAATAAATAAATGCTTTGCTGACTTATATTTGTACTTCGTCAAAATCTAATCATACTACCTTTTTGTATCGATTCCCGTACAGTCATTGCAAAGATCAGCAGGAGAAGCAGTCTTGGCACTTCGTAGGAATTCCTTAAATTGAAGGTGAATACATTAGGTCGCATAGGTAACCGAGTAACCATCTCGATAGGTTGAATACTGAGTGGTTATGAAGGAATTAACATAGATTCTATCTCGTATGTAAGATGATAGCACTAAAGGACAATATGTAATATTAGTAAGATTATCATTTTATAGTCAGGCAGCCTAACCAAATTGTTGTTGACATTGTGAAATATAATATCTTTATATCGTCAGTATAAAGAATACGTGAACAACAATTCTCAAATCCGGGGTCGAAATGCCATGATAAATTGGCCCAAACCACATTTCACATGTAAAAAATGGTGACAAAAGCTAGATTCAACGTCGAATGTGACCACAACTAACACGAATATTGTGTCAAGGGTCGTCACAATCGGCTTTTCTGACCTTGAAAGATGGGACACTGACCCATTTTGCTGGACACATGTCCTCAGATTGTGAACTGTCTGTCTAATGCACCCAAATACGCGGGCAACTTCTGCTACAGACATTCCTGCCTCCAGACAACCCAATGGAAGATCTAAATCGGTCCCCTTTAGAAAGAATGGAAAAACAGTATTCCCAACAAATACGACACCCATTGGGTAATAATAAAACCACTTTTGCGGGTCGTCATAAAACCTAGTGCTGACGCGCATGTGTGTGTGTGTGTGTGTGTGTGTATGTGTGTGTGTGTGTATGTGTGTGTGTGTGTGTGTGTGTGTGTGTGTGTGTGTGTGTGTGTGTGTGTGTGTGTGTGTGTGTGTGTGTGTGTGTGTGTGTGTGTGTGTGTGTGTGTGTGTGTGTGTGTGTGTGTGTGTGTGTGTGTGTGTGTGTGTGTGTGTGTGTGTGTGTGTGTGTGTGTAAATTATGACGTTATTGAAGCTGGTGGATTTCGAAATCGGTCATACAAAGATGTGTAATTTCCGATAGGAATCATTTTACTTTGTTATATGCTTACACGTATGCAGTTAGTTTATCATCTGCTGTCATACGCAACATTCACTACGCGTACGGCACCAATAGGCTAAGAATAAACCACGGTTGCGGATAGTCATACAATCTAGTGATAACGATCACATTGTTTATTGAGATATTGTGGCTTTCAAAGTTGACAACGTTACCAAAAACATAACAGTGGCTTCTCTTGCGAAATGGCGGGTTTTTATACAACAATCATCGTACGCCCTAAGCTGAAAGTTGGGTATATTATTGAATTATTGTGTGGTTTGCTTTCGGTGGCAATCTTGATGTAGCTACACTGGCTGGAACAGAAGAAAAAGTGTAAGACGCAACAAAATGAGCTGAATTATACCGATACATGTTGTGTATTGGGTTGACAATGCAGTGCCACTTAGCTAAAGTTGGGATAACACAATGCAGTATTGTCGCCGCGACGAGGCGATTGTTACATGAAATAAACAATTCCATATTGTTCGAAGCAACCGCTCATACCGTCAAATGTCCTATGCACCAACTTGCGCATATCGGTTTACGACTGTCATATTTAAAAAAAAAAATTATGTTGTGTGTACGATGTACAAATGCAGATAACTTTGTGCGACTGCGATTGCATCGTCAAATGTGAAATACAACCAAATGTGTTATGCTGCCATATGTGTTGAACTGCCAAATGGGTTATACTGTCATGTATGGTACATAGTCAACATGTGTTGTACTGTGTCGTCAAGTGTGTTGTAAACGCAAGTGTGTTGCAACGTCAAGTAAGTTGTATCATGAAATGATGCAACATTGCATACAGTAATATGTATGCTTAGATAACTGCGTTTAGTCTTCGTTACGAGTAATCGTTTCATATGCGCTAGTGGAATTATTTCTCAACACATTATAAACTCGCATAGGAATATCTTCTTTGATGTATATTTATCTTCCGACAATTGACTGATGCCAACATGCAAAGATGTGAATACTTAAGCAGCTGTTGTATGTGAGCTGTCGTAGACCCACAAACTCCCTAACATCAATTGCATGTGGGATGGTCGCTGTATCAGCTGCTGTCAATTAATGACGTCCATAACATGATATCGTCGGCTAGAATCGCCGTTTTCTCGATTTTCCGCGTATCTACCAACTCGTCTTTTCCCCGATTTTTCAGCGTATCTGCAAACTCGCTGATTTCTCTATTATTTTCGCGTATCTACACACTCGCCGATTTCTCGAGGTTGGGTTGCGCCACCTTTAGGTCAAGACTGACATGAATAAACACCCAAACTAGATAGGGTGCTAGGTGGCAAGATGGTACGATAACAGCTATTAGACTGTGCGCCTTTAATTCAGTACCGCATACGACAGTTTATTGAAAGGTCAACTTACATGGTGACGCGTTTTATCTGCGGCTTCGCAGAATGTCTGCAGACGCCTCTCTCCATTCAAAGTTGCGTAATGTGTGGAAGTAAACTAGTGCTCTTCCCTGGAGAGCGAAATGTGTAATACACAAACGTGAAGTGGAAACACATTTATGGCTTCAGATAAATACGTTTTTGCCTATTTTCATTAATTAACATATACATTTCAGCTATCTGATATTGTTTTGACTTGACGACGCCACTACATTGTGCTAGTGGGAATTGTTTTTCTTAAACCTTGCGTCCACATAGGTATTGGTGGCGCAATTTCATATTGGATTACTAAACCTCCATTATATGAAGTACGCGCAACGTTCTGAACGTCATGGAAAAAGTCTTACACGGACTGATCCGTAAACCGTTAATGCGTCGGCAACTTGATCTGACGTTTTCGTCGTTTGCAAGGCAGCCGAATATTTGTTTCTTCAATCGAAGCCTGTATTACGGACGTCATACATCTGCCCCTGCAAAAATGTGTATTACTGACTGGGCGGATTACATGTTTCGATATCGTCGCTTTCCTGGTCTTCCTCCTCGTCGGTGTTGTCATTGTTTCATTATGTATAGAGGGTTTCAGAGGCAAACGCGATAAATCCGTTCTTTGTTCTTGAGGAAAAAACATAACATCTTTGTTTCATCCTCCGAGCGTAAATGGAAATGGATACGTGACATTGGAAAATCCAAAATCATAGCCAATGGTAGCTGAATCTTATAATTTATTGCAGATTTCAAATATGATGTTTCGCTCATTCAGCAATGTCTATGGAATTAGCGTTCATAGCGTGCTGCCTTAAAATCCTTCCTAATTACAATGCAGAAGTTTGAAAACATTCATTCAGACTTGATCAAACATACACCTATTTTGTTGTAGATATTAAATCAGTGACAGTTAATGAAATTAACTTAATGAATGGATTTATTCAACAAAACACATTTACATAATTCATACAGAACATAACACGAATTTAAGTTTCTCGAAATTTTTTTAAAGAAGTTGAACACTTATAATGCTTACACTTTTAATAATTTAAATTAGTAACATATCTATAACAAGATACTTTATTGAACGTAATATATACAAAGTGAGTATATTACACACACACGCACACGCGCACACACACACACACACGCACGCACGCACGCACACACACATACACACACACATACACACACAAACACACGCACACGCACACACGCACACCCGCACACACACACGCACCCACGCACACACACACACACACACACACACACACACACACACACACACACACATAAACAAATGGTAAAACAAGTTTGTTTTCGTTGACGAATTTGCTATTGCTCGCTGTGGTGCTGATATCGACGCCGCGAACGCAGAACCACCACTGTCCTAGCGTCACCACATTCCATGTTGGATTGATGTTGACATACGTTCTTCATAATATGATCGCATCAGTAGTTACACCAGGAATTGACAGTGGACGGCCACTTTATTAATAATCGTCGTCAAATCAGCGTCTATATGTGTGGTGTCCACCACCATCATTATCATCACTGGTGAAACCTTGTGACTGGGGAGTTGACTTGTAATTCACAGAGAAACCTCGATATTGACTTGGAGGTCATTGCCTTGAGATTTGATTCGACTTGCCAGTCTGTGACAGGCCAACAACTATAGCGTTATACAACAAATACTAGCATGTGGCGTGATAGATATTGCAACAGCGCTGCAGCTGTTAGAGGTACTTCAAGGTCCCTCCTCAAATCGATTTTTGCTAGTCTCATTTAAAATTAATTTTGCGAAAATCAACCCTACCTAGTACCCACTGTAACATGCCAACTCGTCTGTTCAATTATTTTATTTAGTTTTTTTGTGAAATCATCAGACAAACATTACTTAATATCCGATCAAACATTAGTGAAGTGAACATCGAATCTCTGAAAACTCACGAATTTCACCCTTTGTGAAATTTCGTAACGTTGTCATGTGATCGGCGAGAGGATGGAAGTCGTGCGCATGATTAACCCGCACAGTCAATTATTTCGATGACTTTCATTAAATCGCCTGCGGATGGTACATACACTATCCACACAGTACACATTTTGGACCGTGGCAAGATGTAGCTTTTTCTACGATATGGTGGACAAGGTTGGACATACCATGTATCCTAATCATCCCGCTTTTCCGCCGTAGCGGCTTAGCGGTGGGTGACGCCGTCCACACACGACGACATCGGGACTCTCTAATCTGTCTAGTGACGGGACCAGGTTCGGTTGTTCCCACTGTCGTTCGGGGCCGACATGCTGCAGCCAGTCACCCATCCCATGGTCGTCAGCTGCGGCAAAAATTATACGGGTTTGGCGGCATCAAAGTCGGTTTGAGGGAAGGAGTGTAAATAAGCAGCACAGGGGCAAATGAAACGGATAAGTTTTGTGTTAAATTGTCCTCGTTCCATATCCTAATAAGGTACGATGAAAGAACCGCGTACTCCATTGTAGCTTAGAAGATAATCCACCAATAAACCGGTCGACAAAATACTCGTTGATAGAGTCAACAGACACATGTGAGACGTCGATATATGTGATCAGTAAGCAATGTAATTTTGCATGAATACACGTATTTTTATTAGCTGCTTAACATACTATTATCTGAAGCGATATTGCACACAAGCCTGTCAAATGATTGTGTGAACGGTAACAGTGTCGATACTTTTAGAATAACATTGACATATATTTGGTAAAGGCGGAATATACATAGATGAAACATTTGTTGTTGGACCCTCGATAAGTCGCAGGCTTTCTTGTCCACGTCTAATCTGGAGCTTGTCGCTGTGGCTGGCAATCTGGTTAGATCTTGTTAAATATTGACAGTATGTTCGCATCGAAACTTTACTCAACCAATCATCGACCATATTCAACCAATCGATTGTCGACTTTACTCAAGCAATTGTCGCAAGGCGACACCACCATGGTGACACCACCATGGTGACACCACCATGGCGCCTTGCGACAATTGCTTGAGTAAAGTGGTCGGTCCGTCTCGCGAGATGGGGCAGCGGAGCAGCACTCTGAAACAGACACGCTCTGTGGTATTTACAGAGGGCAAATGTCCTGAAAGGTCTCGATGCCAACCAAAAATGCGCTAGCGCCTAACACCGCCCTGTTTTAAGAGAACCCGGGTGCGTGCATAATTACTTTCATGTTTTAATATAATTTTCATAACACATTACTCTTATTCCCCTGTCTTCATTAGTGATGTTTAATATAGCCACTGTTCTACCCTTTATCGGCGCCATAATTCTCACACCGTACACTCCATTAAGCTATTATATGATAATACTGATAATGATAATATATGAAATATTTCTAGTGCGCTAACATCCTTGGAAGCCTCATGTTCTGCAGCGCACCAAAACAAAAGGGAGTTCATATTTGATAAGCAGTTTCAGTTGTAAACAGTTAGATTGGCAGAAGGTGATTAATAATATTCCCCGCATAAAACATTAAACTACACAAAAAGCGGCCATTAAATACGCACAAATTTCAGGGGTCTAATTGCATATGAATTCCGTGCTACCTGGATCCATTACCCACAGAAGGTGATAAATAATATTCCCCGCACAAAGCATTAAACTACCCAAAAAGCGGCCATTAAATACGCACAAATTTCAGGGGTCTAACTTCATATGTATTCCGTGGTACCTGGGTCCATTACCAGCAGAAGGTGATTAATAATATTCCCCGCACAAAACATTAAACTACACAAAATACGGTCATTAAATACGAAACAATTTCAGGGGTCTAATTTCATATATACTCCGTGCTACCTGGGTCCGTTACCAACAGAAGGTGATTAATAATATTCCCCGCACAAAACATTAAACTACACAAAAAGCGGCCATTAAATACGAACAAATTTCAGGGGTCTAATTTCATATATGCTCCGTGCTACCTGGGTCCATTACCAGCATAAGGTGATTAATCATATTCCACGCACAACACATTAAACTACACAAAAAGCTGCCATTAACTACGTACATGGGGGTCTAGTTTCTGCTACCTGGTCTCCTTTTTCGCTTGGCTCGCATAAAGAATATTTTTTCAGCGTCGCGCTTACCTTGTGGTGTCCTCTTTCGTATACAGGAATGTGAGATGCGCGGCAAAACAACACTTGACACCGGAAGAACTCAATGTACCTTTCGTCTGCATATATTATGAAAACTATCACGACACCAATATCAAAGTGCCTGTCTTGCGCTCCGAAGTTTGTGACAAAGCCTTCATGGAACCCATTGACCTAGTGTCACATCATCTGAAAAACTCGAGATTGAGCTGCCCTGTTGACGTCATGGTCGAACTGCCGAAAACAGGGTCTCCTATTTCAGTTTGGATCACAAAAAGAATATAATTTGATTTTTCCAATTTACTACACAGTACACAGATTCTATGTTAAATGACTGGTCGGTATGTGTTTGCGATTTACTCTGCAGGGTGGCTCCCAACTTGTGCTCAAGTGCCTGTCTCTATGGAATAAGCCCCACACTCTACCAGCCAGCCCCATAGGGTGGTTAATAGTGGCATTAGTGGTCACTGGGCAGTTTCTGATACTGACTGCACAGCTTAGTAGAACACATTATTTTGCTAAATGCATAGTATTTCATATTAGTTGAATATAGTGGGCATTAACCATAATACAAAACATAGTACATGACTAAACATAATTAAATCGGTATACTCTCCAAGCATTATAAAAAAACTCATTAAGACTGCTAGTGTTTACAGGTAGCCAGAGTGGGTCAACTGCAGCATAGCTTGGGTGCACAGTGAATGCAATTTTCCATATATTGAAAACACTTATAACTAAGTAATTGCATTAAGCATCCATTCATGTTTAGGTCAAATGGTGGGCAATCTCACATCTCACAATGTGATACAATTAGAAGAGGGAAATGATACCTTAAAGTTACTACTGAACAAGTTGACACTCACCAAAAATAAATGTCTCCTCCTTGTTGTGTGAAACCCGAGACAGCCTAGCACAAAGCTGCTTTACCACTTGGTCAAAACACATGTGACCAGTGTCTCTGGATCTCATAAGGCTTAAGCTATTAACTCATTGTAGCATTTTAATATTTTATGGGTAATTAGAATATACACCTTTGTAATTAAACCATGAAAATTTGGTTTTACAAAATAAAGAATGTAACAACATCCAACATCTACTGAGCATATAGTGCTGCCATATTGTGGCTGGTAGCGACATTAGAATGCAGATTAATATGTTTTTTTCTATAATTACAAACATATGTTAATTAGCCTATTAACATATTATAAAAACACTTTAAACATGTGTTTGTATCTAAACTGCTACCTTAAGACATTGTAAATTATTACTACTTATCGTCAAAGTTTGAGAGAAATTGCTTAATGTAAATCTTACACAGCGCTCAGGCGACACAGTGCATGTGATTGGAGGAGAACACAAGATGGCGTCGGATTTTAATACAGGGGTACCGAAAACGGAACTTTTGCACGTTTGTGCAACAAGTCAGTGTGTCAATACTGGAATCATCTTATCAAAGACATACTTCTTTGTCTTTCAGTATATGCAATGAACATCAATCGACTATCAAAATAGTTAAAACGACCACAAATGCTCGAGCGCACGTGCGCAAACGTAAGCCAGTTTAAATGCCAAATTAATATAACTTTTTTCAACGGATTACCACGACAATCACAACTTCCTTTTTCATCGTTATCCTTCATAGTCTACTTTTCAAGATGGAACATCTCATTACCATTATCCCACAAATCAATGAGATCAATGGGATCCAAAATGGTGGTACTGCCGCGGTAAGCAAAATTTGCCCAAAAAACAAAATATGCCATCGAAAGGGGAAAACTTTAATAAATTTTTTTTAAATAATATTAAGAAAAATATATTGTTTCTGCATTCCTTTATTTATTTTTCCAGTAGTCATGTAACATCATTTGCATAATTATGCACACAATTAAATTCACACTGAATGCATATCCCATTGTCATACATTTATATGACAATGTTTAAAACGGTAGTTCAGTAGATTAGAAAATAATCAATGGTTTTATTTGGGTGCAGAACTTACGGTAACACCATTACAGTTATATTGATTATGCTTAATGTCTCTTAAGTAACACAAATTAGATTTTTTCTAAAGTGTTAGGTCTCTGATTGGGAAAAATTATATCAAGAAAGCGGCCATTGTCCGGAGGACAAATTATGTTACAAATGGCTATACAAAGAGGTAAGTTGATACATATTCAGACTTCATTTCTTAATTTTCGAACAATTCTATTGCACAAACATTACTTTGGATATATATTTGTATTTAATGATTTAATTTGATCTCTGATAACACCTTATTTTTAGTGAACACATTATTTATTTGCTCCCAACTATTAATTTATTCACATATGGCATATTGTAATATATCCATCAGGTACAAAACAGTAAGCCAAATAAGATATATTTAAGATAACAAACCTGCCAGTTTCAGGTCGACCTCTTGGAAACACTCCGCAATATGTAAAACAGACACATTTACCTTTGGTACGAAGACATTGTTTGGTAAGTACAGTCATATATATATATATATATATATATATATATATATATATATATATATATATATATATATATATATATATATATATATATATATATATATATATATATATATGTAGACGGCATGGATATCTTACTATTTATGTATACTCTATTCATAGATATATACCAATTCTACTACCTGGGTATATATGAAAATTAAGAAATTATGACTTTTTGAATTTAAAACTAACGAATGATTAAGAAACACAATATTCCTATTATGGTTATAAATATGACGTCGGTAAAACGTATCAATGCAACTCTAACAGTTGTATCATTAAAATTCCAGTGGGTGTTTAGGTATGCCCCTGCTGACCAGGCAAGGGGCAATTCAATTCACTTTAATTCAATTAACAATTCAAATTCGCAAACACCACAAAAAACGTAGAAATTGTGTTTGGTAAAAGCAAACATGGTACTATAAGAACTGTAACTAGTACAAGTTCATCAGGCTTTTGTTCATCAGTGTTCAGTGTATGTTCCATGTCATTTATTAGATTTAGTGAATGAACTTTGGTCACTGGTCGCGACTAATGTGCATAATGATCATTAAAGCTCTAACTACTGACAGCAGGCCAGTGACAATCCCCAATGGAATGCATAAAATAATGCCCAATAAAACAAAGTTAATTGAAAGTTAATTGAATTTGTTTTATTAAACTCTTCAAAATAAATTTTAAATAAAATTAATCTGTGTATTTTAATAGTTAGTTAAGTATATTCAATTAAGTTAATTGAACTAACAAACTAACAGTATAAATAACCCATGCCTTGTACTAACTGTACATGGGTTATTCCAACTAATAGTTACTGCATCTACCGTTTCCAGAGGCACAAACTTCAAAGCGTCTGAGATGTGCTGCATTAGGTATGATATGTTGCATTAAATTAATTGGTGATTACTTAGGAAATAATTAAATGTTGTATTAATGTTACGATATAATAATTGTTCAATGCCACTTGATGCATGGTCGAACCAAGAAATATGCGTTGTCGTTATTCAAGTTGTTATTTTCAACCTACCTAACCTATGTACACAACATAACCGTCGTATAACTGGCCAGATACATTCAAGAAACAGTTAATTGGTTCTAGATCAACCAAAGCAACCTGAAAATCGTATCCAGAAGTGGCTCGCTGCAATACCAGATGCTGGATTAGACCTGAAAAGACTGCTCTAGAATTAATTTAGTTGTTTAAATTTTTTTTTCATATTATATATATATATATATATATATATATATATATATATATATATATATATATATATATATATATATATATATATATGTGTGTGTGTGTGTGTGTAGCCATTATATATGTATTCGATGTTTCTTTCACGACCATGCTTATTTGGAATACCTCTATAATATATGAATTCATTGTCTTCGGTGTAGATTTTATCTGCGGTCACTTGCACATGAGACATACCAACATGTTTTAGAACAAGGTAACTTTTCCATTAAGTATCTTTGTGAGACACCAGACGGTGATACTGTTGTGATATTCCGCCTTGTAGTGTCTTGATCAACACATATTTTATTCTTCAGATACAGTAGGCTACACACATGATTGCTAATAACAATACATCGATACCCTCTCATTTCAAACAATATATGAACTGTGATAGATATGCTGAAATTACGCATCACCCGCACATCCTATGTGGACAACGAATGTAGTAACTGTTGGCAACATGTGTTCTTTGCTGACACAATACATGGTAGACTATTTGTGACCTATGATCTGGCGTTTGTTGGATGCATTATTGGTCTGGAAAATTAGTGTCCACTAATGTAGTGTTTTATTATCCACCAGAGGCGCCACGAATTGTCCCGTGTAGTTAATGTTGTGAAATTTGTTGTGACTAATGCATAGAACACACACATATGTATCAGCAAGTAATTATACTTGATAGATTTTAGAATGAAAACCAAACCAAATTTTTTACAAGTTTGTACTTAGAAAAAGGACTATGACGTAATCAATATCAAACGCAATAATACTTCTAGAGACTTCGTTCTTTGAATCAATGCGATACACCCATCTGGTAGGTTTCGCAGAGACAACAGCACTACACAATTCAACCCAACGCGCCAACTCTTCCTAGCTAGCTAGCGCGACTGATTCGCCTGAGAACACCGTCTCACGAACGGATTCTTCTGTCTTTTCTTACCACTACGCCATCCATCGTAATCTGACATGTCATACTATCCTAACTGACTGTATCGCTTCTTCCACAATACACTAAAAATTTGTTGGAAACAAACATGTTGTAGAATAACATTGTTAAGTTACAAGTGTCTAAAACAACTACCTGAACAATTGCATGCATATATTCTGCTGATCTTGCACTAATTTATAATGTATCTGCTGCGCAACGGTGGTTACAAAAGGCAGATATGCCACAAGGGCATACGCCACAGTAATTCACTCAGTATGTAACGATATTTTAAACACTGGTGCCAAAAACCCAGTGGGAATCCCAGTTCGCATATGTACGTGTGGCATAACTAATCACCTAATATAAATTGTGCGTTGTTACATGAAGTGTACTGTTAACCACTGAAAGCCATGTAATCATGTTATCACTTTAGCCACTTTATAGTTTGCACACTCGCAAAAAATCACCCACAAAAACAATATCACTTTCACAGTAATTGCTTCGTCAAACAAAACGTAAGCAATTGATAGAGGGCGCTATGTTTTACTCATAAAAAGGAGAAAAGGAGTCAGCCAGTGAAACCTTTGACAACATTTCATGTTATCAGAAGCTCTGATTCCTCCCCGTCGTGTGTTCGTGTGCGAGTGCGTGCACGTGTACGTTGTTAGAACTGACGTTTGACAAATCCGACAGTTTTTGTTTCGTTGTCCGTATAGGCTATGCGGGTCATGTGTAATGTCAGCATACCTATCAAATTCCATATCCTGTTTGAATTGATAGGGTATCGATGTATTATTAAGAATCATGTATGTGTTGAACAAGACACCAAAACGTGGAATAAATATATATAAAATTATATATATATATATATATATATATATAAATATATAGAATAAATGTATATAAAATTATATATATATATATATATATATATATATATATATAAACATCAACGCGCCGCTGTTGCACTCCGATGTTTGTGTTAAAGATTGATCAGCGCTGCTGACGTCATGCTCGATCTGTCGAAAACAGGATATCCTATTTCAGTTTGGCTCACAAAAATTGTAATATCCAGCGTCACACTCAACGTTAAATTAAATCAATTAACGAAGAGCGCTTTTTCTTGTTCTTGTCATTTCATTACGGATATTGTCTCACGACATTTCGTCCTTTGCGTTTCTCTCGGCATTCGTTCGCAATTACTCCAACACCAATACAATCTATTTTACTGAACGTCTGTGTTAGAGTCAAATGATGGGTAAAACATGAACTGTATCGTAGTTGACGCACGTTTGTGTTAATTTGTATTGGCCTTTGCATAGGTATTGGTACCTGATACACAAGCACAATGCCTGCAATAAATACACATATGGACTACAACGACGTCGCCATTACGTTCTTGTTTGATGAGGTCGAAACCGAACCTAGCCACGACGTCACCATCACGTTATAGCTAAGTCCTGATCATGTCGCATTATGGGAAATTAAAAGACTAGCACTAAAGTGACGGTGTAGTTACGTTGCAGATACGTCACGTGTAGACGAAGGTAATGCAGTCAACGATCGTTGTCGTAAAAGGAATTTGAGTTGAATGAGTCGTCCTTGCTGGTTCATCATCAGTAGGCAAAGAGCAGCCAGTGGAATCATAAATTGCAGAGAACCCGAAATGGTATATATTTGACATATTATGATTTCTGTAATACGAACACTTCGTATTGTAATATTCCTGCAATGTGTGCATATTTTGACAGTAGATATATTTCGGGATATCGTACGTTACGATCAGAGAAACGTGCAATTAATTCTGCTAGTGGCAGTTCAAACAACCTCTAAGATACAAAATCATTGTAGAAATACATTCATTCATTGTTTGATCTATTGTTATAATAATGTTTAAGGAAAACAAAATGTACTAGCAAAAACAAATGTTGAGGAAATTTTATTCACAGATTCAAAGCCCGAAGTTGACAGTATGTTTGTCCGGAGCCTGGTAGGGGAAATACACGTGACAAGCGGCGGCATCGGTGCGTTATTTACGTTACAGATGCACTGAACCACTACCGGATAATTACTATGAAACAACTCACGTTGACCACGTCTTAGTGTTTCGTATCCACTTGCGATCCGCATTGCGGTCAATCCAAATTTGGTCAGCGGGGGATGTACTGAACAGGAACAATTATATTGCGCCAACGCACATGTTAAACACACCCGCCGACAAGTGAGCGCGCATACACCATTTGTCCACACATAAAACTTACACAAATTGTAATTCTATAATGTCAGTCTTCTTCGCATTTGAGGTTGAATCGATGTTCGCATCTCGAAAGGCATTTGTTGAATTCAGCAGTGCATTCCTCTTCCTTCGACGTGTGAAGGATACGCCACCCACCGTGTTTTTGATAGTGTGCCTTGCAATAGCTGAGACATCGACGGAACAACTCCGTCTTCGGACAGACTCTGTAGCATCTGACCGCTTTGGCTGCACGCGGCAAGACGAACAATATGAGCAGCTGCAAGTGACTTCTCAACTCAGCAAACAATATAATCATTTCTTAACACGGATGAAAATAAAGAAGATGATGGTGATTACATTGATACAGATGACGACGATGATGAAGATGATGACGATGGTACCGATTTGATGTATTTTCATCTAAAGTACACACTTTAACACCATTGCAGCAGTTTTTAAATATATAATTTAAACGATTATATTTGTGCAAGTGCTATAAATGCCGCATCGATTCCGGCAAAATGGCATCAATTAGTAAGTGTACGCAAGGCAAACACTGGCTGTGACAGGTTTCCAATCTTCCATATGTATATATATATATATATATATATATATATGTATGTATGTATATATATATATATGTATATATATATATATATATATATATATATATATATATATATATATATATATATATATATATATATATCTGTTTCCGGATGTGCATTCTTGCGGGTACAATGTTTCCACGCGCGCGTGTATATCAATTGACACACTTTATGTAAATTTGTGTTGACCTATGCATGGCCATAAATGTAACGGTACCTTGTGTTATTCAGAAGTACAAGCACAGTACTTGCACTAAATACATATACGGATTATAGCGACGTCACCATCACGTTCTGGTTAGAGGACGTCGAGAGACGGCACTCAATAACGACTTCTACATCACGTTCTGGCTAGAGGACGTCTAGAGACGGCACCCAATAACGACTTCGATATCACGTTCGTATTAGGTATGATCTGGACTTTAAAAAAAATTACCATGTCGCAGTATGACGGGAACAACTATGTCGCGTCAACGCACATGTTGAGCACACCCGCCGACAAGCCAACACAATGTTCTATATAAATAATATGATATGTCAAGTGAGCGCGTCCACACAGAAAACTGACACAAAGTGTAATTGTAATTCAATAATGTTGAGAAGAACATTAGTGGCAGGGTACCGTTACTTATTCTAGATCTTCCGTTTACCACAGCCGTCATTATCGTCATATATCAGCTGTTACTTATTTTGGTGCTGGACTGCTATTCAAGAAATATCTAAACATGTTTTGTATTTGTAGAGGTTGTCACAAGTACTGGCGCACTCTTGATTTTGTCTAGTCGTCTTGTATAAATGAATATTTATTTCCACATAGGTAAATATTTTAACACGTGTTTACAACAACAACAACACAATTTACAGCTTCAAATGTCGACTAAAGACACATTTCTTTCTTATTTACCTGGCATTATGCTGTCAACAACACAAAACAACAACTTCGACTGTATCTAAAACTATTCATTCCTCACCATAATTAGGTTCTAAAACAATAATAAACAATATCAGTAGACAACTGGTTTTCCAACCATACCAAACATGTTAACATTTCGTTGATTTGTTAGTCAGTTGGAAACAAATTCATGTCCTATCTCTAGATTAGCCGTCGGTCGCTATTCCGCGCCACTAGCAGGACTCTTACTTACTTCAATTTAAATCGCTAGGCGACTACAATAAATAAGCTAATTATAGGGAGACAGCTAGTAAGAATAAAAAAGATGGAAAAGTAAGAGTGTTCAACAACAAAATGGAAGGTAAACGGGAGAGGGTTTGCCAGGCGTTAAGGCAGTAGATGTTGCTGATAGAAGGGAAGGGGGGATGCCAGTAAGACAGTAAAGCAGAATGACCAAAAGACGACGTATGTGAGGAGGCAGAGTGTACTGAGAACTGTAAACGAGTGACTCGGCAAGAAAGGAGCTTCGCAGATGTAGCGTCAGAAGGGAAGGAGAGGAAAGAAATGGCATTGATGGGGATTCAATCATTAGGAAAGTAGATAATGTTAAACAAAGCAGAGGATCGCTTTCTTTACATAATAATAATTACATAATAATACTTTAATACTGGTATATGATCGTCGTGAATGTTTTTTGACAGTCGTAAATCCCCATGAATGTCTTTCCTCGCCTTCCCTTGTGACGCTAGTGGCGCAGCTCATCATTTCACTTGTGCCATAACTTATATTTGTGCACATTTTGTACATCTTTATTTCATTCTGTTAATTCCTAGTATTTGTCAAAGAATATCTTAATTTTAATGATAGAAAATGTTGTATAGTATTTGTATTGACATTTCGACTAGACACACAATGAATTTCTTTTTTGTTTGAAACTGTATTACACTATTCAATTGAATTGCTACAATTATAGGGCATACCTTTATCTTCAGACAATGTAGAACATAGGGGTTTAAATCAAACCAAATCAAACCAAAATCATTTAGACACCGCATTTCTGTAAATATAGATTCAGGGGTGTTTACATTACAAGAATGGATAATGTAGGGCAACATATATTCACGATGCATGTATATAAATAACATATACATAAATTACAACGACAACAATAACATTGAATAACAATACAATATTGTTTATACATATTATGTACCCATGCACGGAGAAATGTGGGTGGATATTGAGAGAACATCATAAAATATTGGGTATATATTCCTAGAACCATGATGATTACATAGCTTAAATATGATTATCATTATTATTTTAATAATGACATTTGCAGTGGACAATTGCTGAGGACAGTCACTTTGAGCTTCTATAATAAAAAAATATATGACTTCACCACGTGGAAAAACAACCATTCGATTACCAGACCAAGCAACTCCAATAATGTCCCGAAATACAGATATGTTAACATATAATGGGGCCATTTTCGGTACTTTCACATACAGACCGAATAGCAAATTAAATTGGTATATAATTGCCGCTAATAAACGTATCATGTGTTACTCATTGAATCCGGTTAACGTGATATACATAACTCTTACGTCCGCAATTTGGCACATGTTTACCATACATCCGACATATATTCTGGCACAGGTTTTATGCTACCATGTAACACAAGTCACTTCTAACAATTCGATGTGCATGCATTATTGCATGATGTGCATGCATTATTTCTTGTGTTATTGGCACATAATCGCTGCAGACGCCGCACCACATAGCCTACGTTTCTATCTGCAAATCGAGACAAGGCAGCATGTTGTTAATGTAGCCACTTGACATAGCATATTTTCAATCACCATCTAATGAATACAGTATTCACTGGTGACATCAGCTTTTAGGAACCCATGTTGAGATTTATTTATTAGTTGATGTTTCACAATGAGTTCCACCATGTTTGTTTAAATAATGTTTCTAATAATTGGCATAAAACTGAAGTCAATAACATTGGTCTGTATTTTTCCATCTGTGCCACAATCCATGACCTTTCCTACTCTTTCTGCGTCATCGGCTTTGTTTACGGCTTTATCTATTTTGTTCATGAATGAATTATCTATAAATCCCCGTATTTTTCTCACCTACCGTTTGCACTACAACTGCGATGTTCCTTTCCTCTCGGTTCAACCGTTGATCACTCCTTTGCTGCATACTCTGACTTCTTCCAAATTTATTCTTCTGCTTTTACTTTTCTGTTTCTTACTAACTGCCTCCTAACATATTTCTTTGTCTATTCTCTCGTCGTTTCTACCGTCTTGCCATCTGCC
The DNA here is from genome assembly GCA_963662155.1 of Lamellibrachia columna. Taxonomy (NCBI): domain Eukaryota; kingdom Metazoa; phylum Annelida; class Polychaeta; order Sabellida; family Siboglinidae; genus Lamellibrachia; species Lamellibrachia columna. The sequence continues at coordinate 48,172,606 of OY759262.1, read as the reverse complement.
AACCCCCTTCCATTCACCCGCGTATATTTCGTGCACTGCACACCTTGCCTCCTTTCGCCTTTCGTCTTGTGTTTCGTGTTCTTACCATATGCCTTCCCCACATTTTGTATTAAGAATAATATTTCTTGTTCCATAAATATGTTTACTGATATGCTACATCCGTTTATTAAACACAAACTTTACCATTCAAACACACGTTTGAGGACAAATGTATTTAAACATTGGTAGAATGTTGCCGTTTCTTGTAACGTTAATTATCCTGGAATATATATATATATATATATATATATATATATATATATATATATATATATATATATATATATATATATATATATATATATATATATATATATATATATATATATATATATATATATGTATATATATATATATATATATATATATATATATATCGAACGGTGATACGGCACGGAGGCAATTATACATGTATTCAATGTTTCTTTCATGAATGTGCTTATTTAGAACACCTCTGTAGTATATTAATTTAGCTGCGGTCACCTGCACATGAGACAGAGCAACATATTTTAAAACTAGCTAACAATTCCATTAACAATCTTTGTAATACACCAGACGGTGAAACTGTTGTGATATTCCGCGTTGTGGTGTCTTGAACAACACGTTCGTTTTTCTTCAGATACAGCAGGCTGCACACATGATTGTATATATATATATATATATATATATATATATATATATATATATATATATATATATATATATATATATATATATATATATATATATATATATATATATATATATATATATATATATATATATATATAAAACATATACCCACACACACACACAAACACACACATACACACAGCAACACACCAAAGTTCTGGTGTCGCACTCCGACGTTCGTGGTAAAGATTGATAAAGATTGATCGGCGCTGTGGACGTCATGGTCGAACTACCGAAAACTGGATATTCTTTTTTCAGTTTGGCTCGCAAAAAAAGAATAATCAATCACGTCTAAGTGTTTCTTAGCCACTTGAGATACGTATTGTGGTTACAAGAGTTCAAGTATATGTCAATCCAAATTGGGTCAGCGCGCGATGTACTTAACAGGAACAATTACATTGCGCCAACACACATGTTAAGCACACGCAGATTGTGTGCTATGTCAAGCGGCACACAGAAAACTGACAGAAATTTAAATTATAATTCAATAATGTCAAAGTGTCAAGTATGTCAAGTATTGGCCCACTCTTGATTTTGTCTAGTCGCCTTGAATAAATACATATTTATTTCCACATAGATATATATTTGAACATGTGTTTACAACAACAACACAATTTACCTTTCTTGTGAAAATAAAGAAAGCTAAAGTGCAATACTTATTAAACGCTTTCCCCTTAATATATGCAATAAAAACTATGCTACACAACAATACCTACCAGACATTTAGCAGATGCTATCTCCAAACATAAACAAATTAAATAAAAGAAAAAAATACGAATTTTACTATCATTTAATTCAGTTGAATGTTTAACAATTATGTAAAATTATCTAAACATCAATTAATACTTTTTATATATTTAATTTGTATACATATGAATATGTTTGAGGTCTTAATATTTTGTTGCAGCGCAATTTCTATCCATATACTGCGATACAATTAGCTTTTTGAATCTTTATTTTGATTTCATTTTGGTTAAAGATCGGTGACGTTTGTATAATTCAAGTGGTTAAACTGTAATAAATGCATTTTCATTTTACAAACTTACCTTACAGTGGCATATCCTTTATTTACGCTTCAGCTTATCACCGGCAACCTAGACTATACACAGTTTTTTTTTTAAATTATGATTCCAGCATAACTGACATGTATATAATGAAGTACAATATGATTTGAACATAGTCCATTGCACAGCTAAATTTATGGCATTACCATAAGCACAAATTATTATGTATTGTCTAGCCATATCATCATTGTCACTGATATCTTCAATGTTAATAATGTCCAAGATATTTACGTTTACTAACTCTTGGTAATTTACTACAAAGTTTGTGATATGTATGTCGGTTGAACCTTTTTCAGGAAAACATTATTTGTTGGTATTAAATTGCAAGTTGATCATCATATTGAGGCGCTAGAGTGTAACACAACTACGTTTACTATGAAACATACACTGAAACCAACAACATTTTCAAGTCTAGTTATCATATTACTATTGTGTGGTGAGAGTGAAAATAATCCAGGGCCACATCATAACTGTGATATGTGCAAACAATTAGGGAAGTCCAATAGATTCAACAAAATATGCAAAGACTAGCAAAATAATGCACATCAAATATGTTAGGACATGACATGGGTATAACAACACAAACATAAACACACCATTGCACTGTCCAATGTATCAAACACAGCACCAAGCATTTATGTAAACATTATAACCAATTTCTGTAAATTAGACATTCAGCAAACATATTTGTAAAACGTTTCTTCCCAATCACAATGAAAGAGTGGAAGGCTCTAATACAAGGCACCATTATATGTAAATAACTACATTAATTCCAGAACAGTATCTTCAGGTATAATTCATCATCGGGTATTGCATCAAGCCATCAAGTTGTTGTGCTGCTATGTTGTGTACGTGATGGGTAGGTTGAAAGTAACAACTTGAATAATGATAATTTCTTTGTTCCACAATGTATAACGTACATTGAACAATTATTATATCGTAACAATAATACAACATTTAATTATTTTATAGGTAATCACAAATACATTTAATGCAACATGTCATACCTAATGCAGCACATATCATTCTCTTTGAAGTTGGTGCCTCAGGAAACGGCAGGAACAGTAACTTTAAGTTGGAATAATCCATGTACAATTAGCGTCAGGCATGGGTTAATTTCAATTGTTAATTTGATAATTCAATTACCTTAATTTTATGTAATTAATTAACTATCAAAATACATAAATTAATGTAATATAAAAAATATGGAAGAGTTAATGTAATTAAAAAATCAATTAACTTTCAATTAACTTTGTTTTATTGAACATGTCAATGTCAAAGATAATTTCTATTCAGGTCCTGGCAATTGTTGGAACAGTCTCACTGTTCAGCCAGTGTTAGTCATTGAATAAGTTAAACTGTGAGGTTGCCAGTGGGCCCACCGGCAGTGTATTGTGTTATGTAAGAGTACTGACAGAGCTACCTTCTATGGCTTTCATCACTCATTCAAGGGCATGCAATACAAAGTGTATCTGGGGTCTGGGATAGTATAGTATAGCCAGAAAAGTATTCAGTGCTGAAAGATACTGCTTAAGTTACAACTCATGTTCTTGAAATATAATAAATGACCTGGAACATACATTGACCATTGATGAACAAAAGCTTCATGAACATGTACTAGTTACAATTCTTATAGTACCATGTTTGATTTTACCAAACACAATTTCCATGTTTTGTGGTGTTTCTAATTTGAATTGTTAATTTAATTAAAGTGAATTGAATTGCCTCATGCCTGGTCAGCATGGACATACCTAAACAAACACTGAACGTTTTAATGATATAATTGTTAGAGTTGCATTAATACTTTTTACCGACGTCATATTTATAATTATAATTGGAATATTGTATTTCTTAAGCATACGTTTGTTTTAAATTCAAAAAGTAATCGTCATTTCTTAATTTTAATATATACCCAGGTAGTGGAATTGGCACACATCTATGAATAGAGTATACATAAATAATGAGATATCCATGCCGACTACATATACATGTACTTTCCAACCAATTTATTCGTATCCGGATTCAAATGTGTATACTGTACATATTGCAGAGTGTATCCAAGACTTCGACCTGGAACTGGCAGATTTGTGATTTTAAATATACCTGACCTATTATATTTGGCTTAATAGTTTTGCACCTGATGGATGTATTACAATATGCCATAATTATGGGAAGACATAAATAGTTGGGGGCAAATAAATAATGTAAACACTAATAATCAGGTGTTATCAGAGATCAAATGAAATCATTAAATACAAACACATATCCACAGTAATGTTTGTGCAATAGATTTGCTTGAAAATTAAGAAACTAAATATTAATATACATAAACACACCTCTTAGTAAAGCCATTTATAACATAATTTGTCCTCCGTACAATGGCCGCTTTCTGTGCATAATTGTTTTCCAACCAGAGACTTGACACCTTAAAAAAAGCTAATTTGTGTTACTTACTTACTTACTTAGGCCCTTAACTCCTCCTGGAGCATAGGCCATCCACAACATTTCTCCAGCGCCTCCTGTCTTGGGCAATCCTCTCCAGTTGTTGCCAGCCCTTCCCTGTTTGCTTGATGTCTGCCTCAAGGTCACGCCGCCAGGTGTTTTTTGGTCTCCCCCTCTTTCTCTTGCCTTGGGGGTTCCATGTCAGGACCTGTCTGGTTATGTTTGTGCTTGGCTTTCTCAAGGTGTGGCCAAGCCATCCCCATCTCCTCTTAAGGATCTCTATCTCTATTTGGGCTTGGTGTGTTCTATCCCAGAGGTCTTTGTTGCTCACCCTGTCCATCCAGTGTATTCGAAGAATTCTTCTCAGGCAATGGTTGACAAATGTCTGGATCCTTATCAGTGTGGTCTTGTTTATTCGCCATGTTTCTGCTCCGTACAGCAACACGGACTTTACATTTGTGTTAAACAAAGGTATTTTTGTGGTTTCTCCAATTACCTTAGACTTCCACACATTTCTCAACAGGTGGAAAGCTACCCTTGCTTTGCTGATCCTTTTCTTTACGTCAGCCTCTGTCCCTCCATGCGTATCCACTATGCTGCCTAGATATCTGAAGTCTTTGACCTCGTCCAGTGTCTCTCCCTCAAGCATGATTGGTGTTTCGCAAGTAGCATTTGTTCTCAGGATCTTTGTTTTCCTTTTGTTGATTTTCAACCCAACCCGCTCTGAAATCAATACCAGTTCTGTTGTTTTGTCTTGCATCTGCCTATGGCTGTGAGACAGGAGTGCAAGGTCATCCGCAAAGTCCAGGTCATCAAGTTGGGTCAGCATCGTCAGTAGTAAGTGGAAGTTTTTGAGTACGTAAAACTCAGAGCAAAATCACTGGACCAGACATCAAAGGAACATCAAAGGCAAAACATCCTAATATCGCCCACCGCTTCTGAGTGCGCGCAGCCAATCAGAGCGCCTCAGAGCGCTCCCTGGCGGTTGTAGCCGAGCGCAGTGCAGTCATGCGTAACCTAAGCGCCCCCTAGCGACGGAAGGAGGAACGAAAGATAACCAGGAGTCATCGATAGTGGACATAGGAACAAAGAAAATACACGTAATAGCACCCACCCACCCACCCACCCACCCACCCACCCACGTAAACACGTGACCGTGACCGTGACCCTGACGGAGTGACCAGTCCGAGTGGCTAGCTAATACCAACTGGACGCCCGAACGACTGGAGTTAACTGTAAGCCGAAGCGTTTATCCAGCTGTGAGTCGTAGCGCGAGATCAAAGGACGCCAATCTGTACAATGTAGCAAGGGAGCCGAGCTAATCAGTGATAAACAGCAACTATGTTGCAGTGACGACATTGATGTGGGACCGAGGCGTGTTATAGCCGGTTATATGGAGTGAACATAAGACGTAATAAAAGTAAAACCGATAAAACTAAGGCGAAGATGTAATAGTTATTAATTAGCCGACATGCATGACTATAATATAACCGCTGGACGACGGAAATCGGACCGTTCGTTAAATAAAATGTAGCAGGACGAAAAGGGACTATGTGTAAAATATAATATACCAACACGCAGTTGGAACAAGAACGCAATACAAGACGGGAATATAAGGTGATGCAAAATTTAATACACGAACAAGCACAAGTACAAATAGAAAAGTAAACGGTAGTGGTTATAAGGAAAAAAGAAGTTATAAAATGTTCGTGGGTAGAAGTGTTCATTCAGGAAGAGTTATTGAATGCCGTCAATAACGAACGCCGAACGCAACGGGCAGTCAGTTTGCGTGCCAAGGCAATGCGGAGGGACACCGATCGACGGCGACGGAACAGTGACGGGTAATGGATGAGTCTTCTGTGAAGGCGACGGAAAATAGGTGTGGGTGATGGGACATGCAAGAGTAACAACTGGTGCATGACGGGCTCCCAATTCGTCATATGAGAGCGGAAAGCGACACAGAAAGCGACGTCGTCGTCGTCGTCGTCGTCGGACCACGACTCAGGTGCGGTGGTCGAGGGGGCGCTGGCGACGTCGTCGTCGTCGTCGGACCACGATTCAGGTGCGGTGGTCGAGGGGGCGCGATAGCCATTGGCGTAATGACAGATGTCGGACATGACGTGCCGCCAACGGCTGACATGCTCTGTGAACGCTCTCATCAGATCGACGTCGTACAGTTGCTCCCGAAAGAGTACTGTCGCTTGACAGCCCCGTCGGTGTACGGCGACTTCTAGCAGCTCCATCATTACACGTGCCCAGTGAAAGCGAGGTATGCTGTAAGTAAAGGACACAACCAGAGTGAGAACATGCATAGGCATCTATATATAACAGACGTAACCAAGCAACGAGAGATAGGTAATACGAAACCGATCGACTGGCAGACCTTATCGCTAGGCAAGCCGCTACATATGGAACTTGGAACGTGGACTCGACGAAAACTCAGCGAGACATGTATACACAGGAACGATAGAACAGTATGTAAAGTGAAAACAGGTATGAGCTATGTAGAGCTATGTAGAGCTATGAAAGTATAATATTAATAAATAAATAAATAAATAAAAGAAATACTCACACACTACGCATTAGAGGGAGCAACGAATCTCCCATAATATTCATAAGAGTCAAAAACTCCGCAAAGTCACGTACTGGAACGACAGGCATTATGAATAGAAGTGGTGAACGTCGTCGAAGGCAATGGCGGTTGTGATGACGACACGACGAACGCAGCAGCTATATATACCATGCTAGAAATAAACCAGACAGCTGACGTAACCCGAGGAACAATACCATACTAATCAAAAAACAGATAAGCGGCCGGCAACTGTCAGCTTACCGACACCGGCATCCATCACGCATGGAAAAAGTGGGGGTTACGAGTACTCGACAGCGCTAGAACGACGTGTATTTAAGACAGTAACTGTACATTTTAACGTCATAAAGTCACCATGAATCGTCCTATACGCTTTAGAGGCGGCAAACATTTTCTGTCCAATTTCTACGTGTGCAGGATACATGTGTGGAATAGAGAATTTACCAGTGTTGAAAGTGCTTACCAATGGTGGAAATGCATGCATCATGGTGACATGCAGACCGCAGAAAAAATGCTTTCCACGCGCACGGGTCTACAGGCGAAACACCTCAGCAAGATCATACGAGAAAAAGAACAGTTACGCGCAGACTGGAACAAACAACGACATTCAATAATGTATGCGTTAGTTGCTGTTAAATATCGCCATCCAACCCTACGTAAACGACTGTTAGACACTGGGTATTCCCAGTTGAAGGAATGGGTCAAGAGTCGGGAAGGATACTGGGGTGCACTGACATACAGTGGTCAAGCCGGTCAGAACATGCTAGGGCATATACTCATGCGAGTACGCGAGTTCATTCGATTGCATCAGACTCCCCCCACAGCGAAACGATGGCCAGACGTAACGCGAGACGATCACAAGACCGGTGAACAGAGTACAACGAGATACCAGACATCCAGCAGCGTACAATAGCAGCATCACGCGCGCGACCAAGGGTCGGCGATAAGAAAGCGCGCCATAGTCAGTGGGAGGTGTATATAAACCCAACGCAGAGTGAACGAGGCACACAATCGCACTCCGATCCACAGCACACGTCGAGACTACTACCAGCATCAGCAGAGAAAGAAATGGCCGCCCAACAAGCCGATATGATGATGACAGTCAGCCAACTCGAGAGAGATGTAAGTAACGGTACTTATATATTTAGACGGCCGTTAACCATAGTACAATGTGCTGTACAAGAGAAATATATCGTATATCCATCATGTCAGCAGTGTAACAAACGTGTGAGTCCTGAAAACAATGGGTTTGTGTGTCCGATCCATCGATGGCAGCGTGGTGTAGTGTATCAGTTCGCTATGCGTATCCTCCTACAAGACACCATCGGTAGTGTAGTGTGGGCAACCTTATTTAATGCCAAGGCTGTCCAAGTGTTGGGATTCACGGCCAACGATTACATGAACATGAAGTCAGACGCCGAGCGGTATGCCGCACTGGACATGTTGCGGGGGGCCCAAGTCATGGTGACCATTAAGAAACGCGAGGCGGGACAGTATGTAAATTACACGGTGTCAGACTTGGAAGTAGTCACAGTGTGAATCAATCTGTTGACAGGCTGGCGCTACCGTCGCTGCTGCAGCTACTGCAGCTACTGCAAGCAGTGACGTCATCGACAGGGAGGGAAGCTCGAAGGTAATGGAATGGTTACGTAATAATAGCTCGGAAATACTATTCTCCTCCTCGGTGGACAGCTGTTCACCGCCACCATTAATTACAATAACAGATGACGAGGGGGAGGATAATGCGTCACAAGCCGACGTCATATCCATAAGCAGTAGCGATGATATGGAGGCTACGGTGAGTGGTTTAGATAGGATACGGGATCGAGCCGAAGCCATGACGAACGAAAATACCTTCTATAAGGCGCTAGAGGTCGCCAGCGTGCGATTTGCCTGTGACGAGGTGCAGCGCATAATGAATTTAAAGGACGATAAGGATCGTTACGTACCATCGGCCAGCATGGTCATGCACGTCTTGCGGTGGCTATCGATAGATGTCATCGCAACGTGTGGGAACATGACATGGCGTCACCAAGTGACAGATTTGGTTAGAAAGAGTATGTACGCCCAATACAACGATATACAGGGCGACGCGGATGAATATGCCGAATGTAACTAGTTCTTTCTATTCAACAGAGCACTGGTCTACCGCAGCTGCAGAAGGCATACAAACGCCAAGCCCCGGTCGATGAAGATACCAGAGTGGTGGTGAAGCACCGGTGCACGGGTGCACGCGTAACACCGACATCAAACGACACATCGCAGGACTACTGCAACTCGCCACCAGCAAACCAGGAGGCAGAGCTACCGTGGGGAGCGGAAGAGTTGTCGGAGTCGGAGTCGGACGATGGTTTTATCATCAGAACCCACCCTCATTATTATGATGAAGTAGACGAAGAAGCGATCGCTTCATCCCCCGCTCAAGAGGACGACGATGACGAGGACTTCACGTTCAGTCCTGCTTCACCACCACCACCACCACCACTCATGCAAAGTACGGAGGCCGAGAGGACAATAACAACAACAACAACAACAACAACAACAACAACAACATCACCAACTACACTCTACGTCTTCCCGAACTCAACCGTCGTCCTGACGCCAGACGGGGGGTGCGAGTGCATCGCCGACAAACATACCATCACTCACCCGAAGCCGTCGACGTCGACCATCGAGGACGACTCCAATGATGATGATGAGGATCCGAGAAAGGTGTGTTACTTAGAGATGCAAAACAACATTGCAGGCTTAATAGTGGAGGAGTGGAGGGCATCCGCCCCATCCACGGTAGAAGAAGTGACCGTGGACGTGTGCCGATCACTAGCATTTACTATACTGTCGGCACCGTACCAGGAAATTATCATGAAGTATGTGCGTTGCGCTATCCGTCGACAGCCGTGAACAGTAGTATGGGATGAACAGTAGTCGGTTGTGAGTTAGTTAGTTAGTTAGTTAGTTAGTTAGGTAGTATGCAGTAGGTAGTATGTATGCACTTATAACCACGGTATATGAACATTAGTAGTAGTAGTAGTAGTATTGTTGTTGTTGTTGTTATGTAGAGTGAAGTGTACGACGAGGCACCTGTACTCCCAGACAGCATTCGGAAGCGATCTGGAGTATTGAACGCCACGTATATGACGTCGTCAACATAATATTATTATTAGTAAACATAACCGAGTTATTAGGTAGTAGTTGTTGTTGTATTACGTAATATGGAGTGGAATATTATTATCTTTTAATTTGTTCTGTAGGATGACGTACCTGTGCTACCGGCTGAAGTGCGTAGGCGTGCATGCCGGGAATTAGTGGTGCTAATACTAGAATACATTATATCGACACACGATGAACAGTAGACCTATTTCTGTTATGTAGGAGGAGGAGAAGGAGGAGGAGGAGGTGGAGGTGGAGGAAGCACCCGTACTATCAAGAGACGAGAGGAGACGCACATTACATAGATTAATTCAGACAATTATTGATTTTATGATAGAAACCCACGAATATTAAGAAGCACCGTTTGCAACGGAATAACAGTAGCGTAGTGTAACGTGGCGAACTGTATGGTAGTTAGTCGCTCTCTCTCTCTCTCTCGTTTAATGTATGCTTGTAGTTGCATGACATAGAGTAATGTCTATATATATATATATATATATATATATATATATCTATATATATACCTACAGACTTATATAGTATTCATCATCATCATCATTGTACGTAACCTCTGTCGTGGTGTAAAAGCCCACAAGTTAATAACCATGGTACTAGCCACTGGCGTATCGATAACCGATCGTAAGCTAGAGGTCACCGTCGCGGATGTAACAATCCCACAAACCATAAAGTCTTCATAGTAATTATATAAGTCTAACCGTGTATATATATGTATATGTATATGTATATTATGTATATGTCTATGTCAGTATATACTCAATAAAACGTCATACAATGAATGAAACGTGTTGTCAGTGGTGTTGCCACGGTCTACATAGTGGAAAGAGAAGCGGTAGCCATCGATAGTGGACACACAGTAGCCAATACCACAGGATCACACCTTAGGTCACACACCCTTCACCAATCACCATGCACCAACCACCACCACCACCACCACCACCACCACCACCACCACCACCACAACCACACGTACTATATAGCTGTACTAAGGACCGCTGTCTCTCTCAGTTGTAGACACGTAGAACACCATGAAACGTCACCAATGTCGTTACTGCGGACTGGTGCTCGACACGTATGCAGCGCTAAAACGCCACGTAGCGAGTCATGCTTCACCGACAGTGAACGAACACACGTATGCGGCGGCGCAACCAATAGAGGTGCCACTTAGCGACCAGGCAAAGCGAACGAAATATTCCTGTAAATGCGATGCAACGTTTGAGAGATGGGACGAACTGCAACAACATGTGAGGTCCGTATGTCGTCTTAGCAGTAGCAGTAGCAGTAGCAGTAATAGAAAACAGACCACAGTGTACACATGTGCGAAATGCGGAAAGAAGTTCAATAGACGCTATAACCTGACCAGACACGCACGAAAAGCGTGTACCGACGACGGCGTCACGAAACCACCACCACCACCACCACCATCGCCGAAGAGATCAAGCAGGGAAGCCACCACACCCCACCATCCACTCGTGACCGATGCAGACCCCATCGACCCACCTGCTCGACTCCCCTTCGCCGACAACCTGTCGACGGAACTGTTAGATGTCGTACGAGCGCACTGGTCGACCATACGTACACGTGTAACGAGAGGTCCTCTCCAGTGCAGGTACGATTACAGATTAACGACGCTAGACACGACCGTTCTAGAGACGCCGTTGAAGAACATGTTCCAGGAACAGAACAACGCTTTCAAGATTAACCTCAGTTACGGGTTCATTCTGAGGAACAAGAACACGGGTCAATACAAGTACTACAATTCCTCGTGCAACTGCTGTGGACGCTACCTGGACGAGCCCAGTCTCATCACCAAACAGCAAGGACTTTGATGACTTTCTCGAGCGCATTCGAGAAACCGACATCTTGCAATGGGCCATCAATCAAAGACCGGATTCAGCGTGGGTGTGCGAACTCGTGACCAATGTCACATTTTTCGTCAATCGCATCATCGATCACCCCATAGGATGTGTAGGAATGACCGACCTTCCAATGTACATCAAGAAGAACAAAGCCGTCATCGGATTGGAAAAGGAAGGCAACAATAATAAGAGGTACAGTGACAACCTGTGTCTCTTCCGATGTATGGCCCTGCATCGAGGATGTGAAAGTCGTCGATTGGAACCAGCTGTGAAGACGCTGTACGAGACTTACGCCCAAGACGGCGTACCCATGGAAGCATTTGCCGGGGTCACGATGGACGACCTCTATCGTGTCGAGACCACGTTCCAAACGAATGTGTGCGTGTGCAGTCTCGTAAAACCAGATGGAGAGGATGGAAAGCCAACTGCAGAACTCGTTCGTCGCTCGGTACGTAAGTACCCTGACACACTCTACCTCAATCTGCACGGGACGCATTTTTCCTCGTACCAATGTCGGAAGTGCGGTGACTCGTTATGGAAAGACGCATGGAGTCTACGCAACCACGAGAGCACGTGTACGGGGGGGGGGGTGCGCCGAGTCTATCCTGATGGCGTGTACCATTCGACTCCATCGGTGTTCGAACGCCTGGCCGACGAGAACATCCGAGGGGCCGAAGCGTTGCAGTACTATCCGTACCGAGCAACCTTCGACTTTGAGTGTTGGTTCGACACCGAACACCTTCCGTCGGACAGTGACCAGGTTCACTGGGTTGCGCGTCACGTCCCGCTGAGCGTCAGCGTGGCATCCAACGTACCCGGACACGAACAAGTTACATGCATCGTCACGGACGGAGACACCAACAAGTTGGTGAGCAACATGATGACTATCCTGCAATCGATGAGTGACAAGATCAAAGGCTCATACGATCGTGTGTTGGAACAACTCGCCGAAGAGCTGACGAAATGGGACGAACGGGAGGAGGCTGCACGATCAGCCACCGACAAGGACGCTCGACCGGCAACCAATCCGTACAAAACGCTGATGGGACAACTGTATGGATGGATGCGTCAGTTACCTGTCATCGGGTTCAATTCGGGGAAGTATGATCTCAATGCCATCAAACAGTTCCTCATACCGTACTTCCTGACGACTTCAAAGACCGTGGAACAAGCCGAAGAAGAGCAAGAGGACGAGAGGGAGCAAGAGGGCAACAAGAAAGACGAGAACGACGGCGTCGGGTCAATGTTCGTCATCAAACGCAACAACACTTTCATGTGTCTTTCGACGGATCAACTGAAATTCCTCGACATGATCAACTACATAGCCCCCGGGTTCAGCTACGACAAGTATCTGAAAGCGTACGGATGCGAGGTGACGAAAGATCATTTCCCGTACGAGTACATGGACCGGCTGGAGAGACTCGACGACACCGCTCTTCCACCGAAAGAGGTATTTCAGACGAGGATTACGCCAGTTGTCAGGAGGCCTGGCGCGTCAATGGCATGACGACGTTGCGCGACTTTCTCGTCTGGTACAACAACAGGGACGTGGTTCCCTTTCTACAGGCCATCGACAGACAGTTCGCGTTCTATCGACAACGTGGAATAGACATGTTCAAGCAAGGTATCAGCCTACCTGGTCTGACCCTGCTGTACCTGCTCAACGACCTTCCAGAGAAGACCTACTTTACCATCTTCAACGAGAAGAATAAAGACCTGCACGACCTCGTCAAAGAGAACATTGTAGGCGGGCCTTCGATAATTTTTCATCGCTATCACGAGAAAGGGATCACCACGCTATGTCAGAACAAGTACGGCGAGGCGGCTCGTCCTTGCCGATCGATCGTCGGATACGATGCGAACGCACTGTACCTGTGGTCGCTCATGCAAGACATGCCTATGGGATGGTACACGCGACGACGAGCAGAGAAGGACTTCCGCCCCGAATCGGCGCAGATGTACGGACAGATGGCTGGAGAATGGTTGACGTGGGAATCCGAACGCACGGGACGTCCCATACGGCATCATATCAACGGACGAGAGAAGAGAATAGGCAAACATCGGGTGGACGGATGGTGTAGCGAGACGAAGACGGCTTATCAGTTCCAAGGGTGCTATTTCCACGGTTGCTCGTGCAACCGTGACGAGGTGAACGCCGTCAACGGGAGACCAATGGCGGAACTGCTCGCCGAGACCCGAAAGACCACCGCCTATCTATGTCACTTTGTCACAGTCGTCGAGCTGTGGGAATGCGAGTGGAAAGAGATGAGACGAACCCCGGCCGTACGTAAGTGTCTGGATGCTGCATTTCCCCGACGTCGACACGTGCGCTGGACCATGACGTCGCAACAGATCCTGAACGGAGTGCGTGCAGGAACCGTGTTCGGCATGATCGAGTGCGGCATACGCGTACCGGAAGAATTGCGCGCGCACTTTGCCGAGATGCAGCCCGTGTTCAAGAACATCAGTCTGATACGCGAGGATCTCGGTCCGTTCATGCGCCGATACGCCGAAGAACACGACATCATGAAGATTCCGCGACGCATGCTCGTGGGTAGTTATTGCGGCGATAAGATACTGCTCGCAACGCCACTGCTGCGATGGTATCTGGACCACGGTCTCGAGGTACTGCACGTGTACCAGGTCATCGAATACGATCCTATTCCGTGTTTCCGGCGTTTCGGCGATGCAGTGTCCAAGGCCCGACGCGAGGGCGACGTTCACCAAGACAAGACCATCAACGCGGATACCATGAAGTTGCTGGGGAACTCGGGCTACGGAAAGACCATCACCAACGTTGACCGACATCGTGACGTCAGCTACTGCACGGAGAAGGCGGCATCGCTCCTGGTCAACGATAAACGGTTCCGACAACTCGAGATCGTCGTCGACGATGCGTACGAGATAGAGTTGAACAAGAAAACCGTCAAGTACACCCTACCCGTACACGTGGGATTCTTCGTTCTGCAGTACGCCAAGATGCGCATGTTGCAGTTCTATTACGACTTCATCATCAGATACGTGGAGCGCCCTCTGTTCGAGTACTGCGAGATGGATACAGATAGTGCCTATTTAGCCTTGGCCGGTGAGTCCGTCGATGACCTCGTGACCCCAGCACTACGAGAACATTATTTCCGACATCGTTCCGAATGGCTCCCGTCCGAATGTTGCGACGATCATCGGAACGAATACGTGCGCTGTCGTCTCGCCAATCGACCGTGGGTCGGAGACGAGGCGTGCTGTAAGGCGCGAAGAGCGTTCGACAAGAGGACACCGGGTCTGTTCAAGGTCGATTGGTCCGGTGCCGGGTTCGTGGGGTTGTGCAGCAAGACGTACTATTGTTTCGGAGCCACCGACAAGTACAGCACCAAAGGACTGAGCAAACGGCACAACACCATCGACAAGGACGCGTTCCTGGCGGTGCTCACCAACCGTCGGAGCGGAGGTGGATCGAACCGTGGTTTCCGGGTGCATAAATCTATCGTGATGACGTACGTGCAGGTCCGGGATGCACTCACCTACTTTTACGCCAAACGCGTGGTGCACGAGGACGGGGTGACCACGGGTCCGGTGGACGTATAGAAAAGGCGATGCACGCTGCACTCGTTTCATACGCAATCATGGATGCCCGATGGAAACACCCCTTCACGTGCATCGTCGCCGGACCGACGGGGTGCGGCAAGAGTACTTTCGTGACGCGTATGTTGCGTCACGCCGCTGCGATGATCGATCCACCGCCCGAACAAATAACGTGGTGTTACGGAGAATGGCAAGAGGCTTACGCAACGACGGACTTGGGTCACGTGCGATTCGAGGAAGGGTTACCGACGGCGGCCATGTTCGATCCGACAACGAGGAACCTCATCGTCATAGACGATCTCATGGCAGAAACGGACGAACGGGTCACGACATTGTTCACTAAACAAAGTCACCACAGGAACACGTCCGTGCTGTATCTCGTACAGAACCTGTTCCCTAAAAACAAAGAGAGTCGCACCATCAGTCTGAATTCGCAGTACATGGTGGTGTTCAAGAATCCACGTGACGCATCGCAGATGGCGACCTTGGCTCGGCAGATGTATCCGGGACGCGGCAAGTTCGTGCAAGCGGCGTTTAAAGACGCCACGGCGGTACCGTACGGTTATCTATTGGTCGATC
Source organism: Lamellibrachia columna (assembly GCA_963662155.1). Taxonomy (NCBI): domain Eukaryota; kingdom Metazoa; phylum Annelida; class Polychaeta; order Sabellida; family Siboglinidae; genus Lamellibrachia; species Lamellibrachia columna. Next base: position 48,156,614 of record OY759262.1, on the reverse strand, counting down.
TCAAACAGGACACGCCCGAGGACATGCGTCTGCGCACGGCCATCTTTCCAGACGACGGTGTTCAGTACGTGTACTTGCCGAAGGTATAAAACGACCGAGTGTGTGGATAGTCTCTTCATTCGCATCATGTCTGCCCTGGTGAAGAGACACATCGTGTGCATACAGGCTCTGGCCAGAGTCAAGAACAACAAAATTAAAAAGGCCATCATCGCCAACGCCGACGCCGATATGCTGTGTGCACTAGCCGAGTGTGCCTACAACATACTAACAAAGAACATTCCATTGACCGCCTTGCAGAGGCGACGATTGAATAAATACAAGACGAAGTTACGCGAGTTGGCTAATAAACGAACGCTCGCTGCCAGAAGAAGACGCATCTTGCTGCAACCGCAGGTTGGCGAGGGACAGAGCGGCGGTTTCCTATCGGCCTTCCTAGCGCCGTTGGCAAGTTCGGTCTTGATACCCTTGCTCCAACAGGTGCTGACCAAAAGGTAGATACATGGAACACGCACGCAAGATGGCCTTGGTGGACCCGCGACTGTTGGACACGCTTCGGTCACCCCCACCCCCACCCGCAACCAACACCTTAGGCAAGAAGGTGCAAGCCCTCGATGACGAGATGAAGACCATCCTAGATAGAAAGGACCTAGACGACGGGACCCTGTATAAGGTGACCCTGTATAATCAGGTGTTGCAGCGGTACAACGTCCTGACCGATAAACGCATCAAGGAACCGCTACGCGTGGTCACGGTGAACAAGTCGGAGGTGACGTCGGAGCCGGGGTCGGAGGGTGCAGCACGAGCCCCTATTAGCGGACTGGAGGCCACCGTCTTGGCCACCGTTCCCAAGACCATGCAGGCCAAAGCCAGCCGTTTGATGGAGCATCTCAAGAGAGATATCGCGTGAACCGCTCGCGGTGAACTGATACACGAGGGCGTGCCGGTTGTCGGAAGTAACGTGGTGGATCTCGTTAATGATCTGTTGCGTAAGAGAAAGACAGATCCGACGGGTTGGCAGCCATTCGCACGACAACTCCGTGCCATCAACCTACCCATGGCGTTGGTCGGTAACGTCTCCAGAAGAGCATAAAAAAGTCCGGAGCCGCCGGTCACTCCCTCTCGTCGGTCAATTACTACTCCGCGTGCTGCTACTGCTGCTGCAGGTAGTGCACGAAGATCGCTAAGTTGGACACCCCTCGCCCGTCGGAGTCGTCGAATGGAACATACCATGCCCACCCCACCCCCCGAATCACGCAAGGCGTTGTCGTCATTAGCTGCTTGGGACACCCTATAGGATGGTACGCTGCGTGTCCGTAGCACAGTGTTCGTCATGTCGCCCGATCCACAGGACCTCGTGTACCGTTCCGTCGTCGGTGCGATATTTATCAGTGGACTTTACATGATTGCTCACAGTATAGTCCAAAGTTTTATGCCACAGACGTTATTCGAACCCCCCTTGCTCGTCGAATGGAACAGTCCTTGTCCACCCACCCACCCTCCCCCCGCATCACGCAAGGCTTCGTCGTCATTGGCTGGATGGAACACCGTATAAGGTGGTACGACGCGTATCCGTAGCACAGTGTTCGTCATGCTCATCGATCCACAGGACGCGTACCGTTCCCTCGTCGCTGCGCTATTGTTCGAAGGATTTACCTTGCTGGGAGACGTTGCAGCCGGCATTCTTATACAACAGGTGTTATTCAGACTATGGTTACTCTGCTAGACCGTTGTTGTTCCACCGCTTGCATTGTGGGTGCCATAGTGTGTGTCCTATTACGCGTCGGCGTGCTCCTCGTCATTCGTCAGCAGTCGGACTCCGGAGTTAACGTCACCGCCCCCGTCAACACATCGGTCCTCCACCTCTTTTGATGGCACAGAGGGGAGAACACTTCATGAGTGAGGTCTACTTCGATCCCACGAAGGTAGGCAGTTATGGCGGCGTCGCTGGCTTGCGACGCGCCTGCCACGGAAGGCCGTCACGACATGGTTGTCGGAACAGGACGCCTACACCTTACACAAACCAGCGAGACGTCATTTCAAGAGACGACGCGTCATCGTGGGTGGTATGCTTCAGCAGTGGCAGGCCGATCTCTTAGACATGTCGAAGGTCAAAGACGTCAACGACGGTATGGCCTTTCTCCTCACGATGATCGACGTCTTCTCGAAAGTGGCCTGGTGTGTTCCCATGAAGAACAAGTCCGCGGCGTCGTTGGTGGCAGCGCTGCCATCCACGTTCGTCGACGTTTGCCCCCAGACCTTGCAGACGGATCAAGGCACAGAATTCCGGAACAAATCCGTTCAGGCGCTATTGCAGCGTTACGACATCCATTACTTCTACACGCACAACGCGGATAAGAAGGCAGCCGTCGTGGAACGGTTCAACCGAACGTTGAAGTCGCGCATGTGGCGCTACTTCATGAAACACCAGACGTGGCGGTACATAGACATCCTTCCGGACTTGATGCGATCGTATAACAATACCCCCCACCGCATGATCGGTATGGCTCCGTCACAGGTGAATGCACAGAACCAAGAACAGGTGTGGCAACGTCTGTACGGTCACGATGGTAAGGGCGTGCCCAAGTTGCACGTGTCAGATCGCGTGCGTGTCAGCAAGTACAAACGCACTTTCGAAAAGGGCTACCAGACGAACTGGAGCGAAGAGTTGTTCACGATACACGAGGTTCACCCCTCCGATCCACCCGTGTATCGCTTGCGGGACGATCTCGGCGAAGTGCTGGAGGGTACCTCCTACGAACTGGAGCTGCAGAAGGTGACGGTACCCTTTGATAAGGTGTCCCGTGTTGAAGCGGTACTGAAACGCCGTACAGTTGGTAGACGAAAGGAAGCTTTGGTGAAATGGTTCGGCTATTCCTCCTACTTCAACAGCTGGATCGATGCCAAGGGACTCGTCAACTATAAAGACTAGCCGCGCACATGACGACACTGCATTCGAGAAATGACACACGACGCGACACCACCACCGACCTGCACCACCACCATAGACGAGGAGGAGGAGAAGGAGGTGGACGAACACGAGGATTGTACTGACGCTGCATCGAACGAGCCAGACAGCATTCCCTGGCATCTGTTCGGTACCGCGTGCCCCAAAGAGGAGATCGTGTTTCTGTGTCAGGTCGTCGTCTTGTACACGGTCATTCTGATCAGCATTTACAACCTGACGACAGGTCACGGCGAGTCTAATCTGTGGACGGCTCTGTTGAGTAGTTCTTTGGGTTACCTACTGCCCAATTCCACGTTGAGACGCAATGGTGACTGATTTCTACATGACGCTGCCTAGCAACGCTTCTATGAAGATGCACCCCGACAACACCTTGACCCATTACGTCACGGCCTTGCCTCAACGCATCGATCTTACCGGCGAGTGGGAGTGTGGGTTGGCTGAGGTCCAGTATCCACACACTTGGTACAACGTCACAGAGAACGATGTCTGGTTCTTCCTCAACACGATAGATGCTACGGACTCGTCCCGACGTTCGAAGTTGTCGTGTGGGTATTACGACGATCCGTTAACATTGCTGTATCACGTCAACAAGGGACTGTACAGTATGCGGACGGAGGAGACACAGGCTCAAATGAGCTATATTTCCGTCACTCAGAAAATGACGTTACACATGACAGCGAACACCCTGTTCACCGTACCGTACCACAGCACGGTGGCGGCCATGTTAGGATTCCGTGAACCCGTAGCCAGCGAGCCGGAGGTGGTTACGTCATCTCCCGTCCTCCCCGTCGACTCCCGCCATCCCGACTCGTCGTACCCCTTCCACTTCGAGGCCGACGATGTGGTGAACTTGACGCAGGGGTTCGACACCCTATACGTCTACACGAACATAGTGGAGTCTCGTATAGTGGGTGACACTCTCGTGCCTCTGTTGCGAGCCCTTCCGATTAGCGGACGTCACGGTGACAGGGTGTCCGCTCGTTTCACTAACGTGCACTACGTGCCGCTGTTGTACTCGCACTTCAACTCGATCGAAGTGGATATAAGGGACGACATGGGTCGGCGCGTGCCATTCGAATACGGTAGAGTGACGGTGACGCTTCATTTTCGTCGACGTAGGTCCGGACTGTTCTCATGAATTACAACGATTATTACGCACGCCAGGCTGGCGGTGCGCTGCCCTACTTCGCCGGTGCGCAATACCAGCGAGGTCACGGACTGGGCAGTCTATTCGGCGGTCTGTTGCGCAGCGCCATGCCGCTCATCAAGAGAGGTGCCGTGGCGTTGGGCAAGGGAGCGTTGAAGACCGGCGTTCGCATAGCCGGCGACGTCTTATCAGGCCAGAACATAAAAACGGCTGCCAAACGACGCGTCACCGATGCCGTGCTGAGCAGTATTCGGAGCCCCCCTGGTAAACGTATAAAACGAGCGGCCGCAACGACGTCCGTCACTGCAGTAAAGAGACGCCGCAAGAAACGGACGTCCAAGAACCGCGTGGCCGACATATTCGACGACAGAGATGGCTTTCGTGCATAGACAGTCGTGCGAGGGAGTCAAGACCGAGCTGGATCTCTTTACCGTACCCCCCACTCAGGACTGCATCGCCGAAAGTCACGTGGTGGAACATCAACCCATGGCCTCTCTGGACTCTGGAGGCCCGATAGAATTCTTCATCCCCGGATCGGGAGACGATTACATAGATCTCGCCAACACGATGCTCCACTTGCAGGTGAAGGTGACGCGCGCCGACGGTAACCCTATCGATGCGGGCGAGCCCGTGGGACCGGTGAACAACTTCTTGCATTCGCTGTTCAGCCACATCGACCTCTCCCTGAACGGCACGCTCGTGACCTCTTCGTCCTCCAACTCGTACCCGTATCGATCCTACATAGAGGAGCTGCTGAGTTACGGATTCGATGCCAAGTCGACGCAGCTGACGAATCAGCTATGGTACAAGGACAAGGCTAGTCGCACGCACGCCACCGAGCTAGCCGCCGGACCCGATCCTAACCCCGGGTTCGTGACTCGACGAGACTACATAGCCGGCAGTCGCGTGGTCGACATGATGGGTCGTCTCCACGTGGATATGTTTCTGCAGGATAAATTCCTGATCAACGGTGTCGACGTCAAGTTACGCCTGGTGCGCAGCACGGCCGCGTTTGCGCTGATGGCTGCTGGAAACAACGATTACAAGATAACCATCGTCAACGCGTCCTTGTTCGTCAAGAAGGCCGCCCTCAATCCGATCGTGCAGAAGGCTCACATCATGGCTCTCGAGCGGACCACGGTCAAGTATCCGTTACGACCCGTCGAATGCAAGGTGTACTCCATTCCCACGGGCGCTCTGTCGCACACGCACGAGAACCTGTTCCTCGGCTCCCTGCCGAAACGTCTCGTACTGTGCTGCATCGACAACGACGCCTACAACGGCACGTACACCACAAACCCGTTTCACGCCAAGAACAACGCCATCAGCTTCGTCTCCGTGTACGTGGACGGTCGTCAGATACCCGCCAAACCCTTCCAGCCCAACTTCGCAGAAAACCTCTTCGCCAGGAGCTACGCGAGCGTGTTCACCTCGACCGGCAAGATATGGCAGGACGAGGGGAACGGTCTGACTCGCGACGAGTACCGAGACGGCTACACCTTCTTCTGTTTCGACCTTACCCCGACCAGTGCGACGGTCCCTGCTTTAATCTGGTACAAAAGGGCAAACTGCGCTTAGAATTCCATTTCCGAGAAGCGCTTCGGACCACCGTGAACGTCGTCGCCTACGCCGAATTCGAGTCCGTGCTGGAAATCGACAAGAACCGCAACGTCATCTACGACTACTGAGATGGACACCCTGCAGATCGCCCGTCTACTGGCGATGGATCCGAACACCGCGTCCGTCTTTGGCGGCGTCGTACCCAGAGATGGACGGCCTGCAACAATTGACGCTTTGCCGATCGCCTTCTTGTGCAACACCGACGACGGCGACGAACCGGGCGAACATTGGATAGCGCTGTACCTGTCCTCCTACGGGCGCGGCGAATACTTCTGTTCGTACGGTCTGCCGCCTCGTCACGCGGCGTTCCGCACCTTCTTGAACAAACACTGTTCCGAGTGGACTCATAATAGCAAGAGACTTCAGAGTCCTCTGTCTAACGTTTGCGGACAATATTGCATCACTTATATCATGTTTCGTTGTAACGGCGCTCCTATGAGAACTTTCGTCAATGCTTTCCGCACCGATCTGGTCGCTAACGATTGTCGCGTGTTCAATTGGATTAACCTGCTGAAAAAGGGTATACCGTACTATCGCATATCGTACTGAGCCTCTGGTGCGGTGGTCGCTCCACCCGTAAGCTCGCCCTCGAACCTCTGGCGCGGTGGAGACACCCGTAAGTTCGCGACCTCTGGCGCGATGGTCACCATTCGCAAGTCGCCTCGTCATCGTCTTCATATTCATAATACCCTGCTCGTTGTATCCAATCACATACGATCGCCTCGTTTGTACTGCTGCTGCCGCTTTGTTGTATTCAATAAAATACGTGTGCACCGTACGATTGTGTTCGTCTCCTTACTAGGTTAATGACCCTCCAGTAAACGTAACTAGGTCCATGTTCGTTCCTCCTCCAGTCGCTAGGGGGCGCTTAGGTTACGCACGCTCGGCTACAACCGCCAGGGGGCGCTCTGAGGCGCTCTGATTGGCTGCGCGCACTCAGAAGCGGTGGGCGATATTAGGGTATTTTGCCATTGATGTTCCTTTGATGTCTGGTCCAGTGATTTTGCTCTGAGTTTTACGTACTCAAAAACTTCCACTTACTACTATCGTCCACTGGATTCCATTTCGTTTCTCCTTGGTTGCTGTTTTCATGACCCAGTCTATGACTAGAATGAAGAGGAATGGTGACAGTAAGCATCCCTGTCTCACCCCCGTCCTAACCTCAAAGTTCTTTGTAAGTTGACCTTCATGAATGACTCTGCATGACGTTCCTTCATAGGAGTTTTTGATCATGTTGACTAGTTTCTTGGGCACCCTATAGTGTCTTAGCACTTTCCAGAGTGTCTACCTGTCCACACTGTCAAAGGCTTTCTCGTAATCAACAAAGTTGATGTATAGGGATGAGTTCCATTCGATGGATTGTTCCACTATAATTCGCAGTGTTGCAATCTGGTCAGTACACGATCTGTCCTGCCTGAAGCTTGCTTGCTGTTCACGCAGAGTTTGGTCCACTTTGCCTTTCATTCTCTCTAGGATTATTCTGTTTAGAATCTTCCCAGGTACTGACAACAATGTGATTCCTCTGTAGTTATCACAGCGGCTCAGGTCTCCTTTCTTGGGAATCTTGATAAGGTAACCTTCCTTCCATTCTGCTGGAATTTCTTCTTTTTCCCAGATCTCCTCAAAAAGACTGTACAGCATTTCTACTGAAGTATTTACATCTGCCTTTAGTGCTTCTGCAGGGATACCATCAGGGCCTGCTACTTTCCCATTTTTCATATGTGCGATTGCCTTTTTTATCTCTTCTCTAGTGGGTTTATTACAGTCTATTGGGAGATCTGTCTCAGCTGGTTGGATGTCTGGTTGATTCTGCGGTACTGGTCTGTTGAGCAGCTCTTCAAAATGCTCTGCCCATCTGTTAAGCTGTTTGTCTGCCCCCATCAGGACGATCCCATTTTTGTCTCTGATTGGCCGCTCTGATTTCTTAAACTTTCCAGCTAACTTCCTTGTTGTATCGTAAAGTTGCTTCATGTTCCTGCTAGCTGCTGCCTTTTCTGCCTCTTGTGCAAGTCCCTCCACGAAGTTCCTTTTGTCTGCTTTGACACATTTTCTTCACCTCTCTATTTGCTGCAGTGTGCTCTTTCTGAGCTGTTACCTTTGCCGCCCTTGTGCGGCTGCTGTTGACTGCTTCCTTCTTGTCTCTTCTGGTCTGTATTTTCCTCATTGTTTCTACTGAAATCCAGTCTTTCTGTTGGGGTTTCCTTCTTCCAATTATCTCTTCGCATGTGGTGTTTACTGCATCTTTGATGTGACTCCATTGGCTGTTGATGTCTACTCCCTCATCTTCATCATACAGTTCTTGCAGGACTTTGAATCTATTAGCTAATGCAACTTTATATTCTTCTGCTGTGCTTGGGTCCTTCAGGAAATCCACATTATATCTTGCCTTTTGTCTTTCTTGTTCTACTCCATTTCTTCTTAGCTTGAGTTTTAGCCTGGCTGTTACTAGGTGGTGATCAGACGCAACGTCAGCACATCTCTTCACACGCACGTCTTGTAGTGATCTTCTAAACATTTTGTTTATGCCGATGTGGTCTATCTGATTTTCAGTGACTTGGTCAGGAGATACCCATGTCGCCTTATGTATTCTTTTGTGTGTGAACACGCTTCCCCCAATCACAAAGTTGTTTATTGCACAGGCATTCACAAACCGCTCCCCATTGTCATTCATCACACCCAGCCCATGAACTCCCATCACATTTTCATATCCTTGGTTGTCCGATCCAATCTTAGCATTGAAATCTCCCATAATCAGGTTGATGTTTTTATCCCCTAAATTGCTCATGATATCAAGGAGTTGGTTGTAGAATTCATATTTGGTTTCGTCAGTCTTGTCGTTGGATGGGGCGTAGCACTGCACTATGTTCATTTTAATCCTTTTGTTCTTTGTTCTAAAGGATGCTGTTATGCACATCGGTCCTCTGGCTTCCCAGCCAATAAGTGCTCTCTGTGCCTCCTTCCCCAATAAGAGGGCAACCCCCTCTGAGCGAGGGGCATCATCTTCCTCGTGTCCGGAGTATAGCATAATCTCTCCTGTTGTTAGTCGCAGTCGTCCTGACTGGGTCCATCGGGTTTCGCAGAGCCCGAGTAGAGCGAGGTTGAATCTCCGCATTTCTGCTGCCACTTGGGCAGTTTTCCCCGCCTCGTACATTGTTCGCACATTCCATGTGCCGATGTTTAAATTTTTCCTGGTCGAAAGAAGAGTAGTCGGCATTGTGGCTTCCTTTCGGCTTTGACCGCAACACTTCATGCGCCCTGGTAAACCAGGCCCTACCTCTTCCAGGACAGACGTCGTAGTTTTATTTGTTGTGAATGTTTCTGTAGCGTTGGGTTTCTTTACAGGGATTTGTGTTACTTAAGAGACATTAAATATATTCAATATAATTGTAATAGTAATTAATGTATCACGTGACTAGTTACCAAAAGCTCTGCACCCAAATAAAATCATTGATTATTTTCTAATCTACCTACATACCGTGCTAATCATTGTCGTATTAATGTATGACTATGGGATATGCATTCACTATAAATTTAATTATATGCATGAATATGCAAATTATGTCACATGACTGCAGGAAAAATTAATAAATGAGTGCAGAAACAATATATTTTTGCTAAAAAAATTTCCCTTTCGATGCCATATTTTTTTGGGGTAAATTCTGCATACCGCGGCAATACCACCATTTGGGATCCCATTGATAGGCCCCGTCTGTCTCATTGATTTATGGGATTATGGTAATGAGATCTTCCATCTTTAAATGTCGTAGACGATGAAGGAAGACGATGGAAAAGGAAGTTGTGATTATTATGGTAATCCGTTTAAAAAAAGCTTGCGCACGTGCGCTCGAGCATTTGTGGTCGTTTTAACGTATTGTGATGGTCGATTGATGTTCATTGCATATGCGGAATGATAAAGAAGTATGTATGTGATAATATGATTCCAGTTTTTACATACTGACTGGTTGCACAAACGTGCAAAAGTTCTGTGTTCGGTACCCCCGTCTGAAAATCCGACGCTAATTTGTGTTCTCCTCCAATCATATGCACAGTGTGTCCTGTGCGCTGTGCATTGTGGGATTTATATTATAAAACTGTTCTCAAACTTTGATGATATTTAGTAATGCTTTACTATGTATTAAGGTAGCAGTTTAGATATAAACACATTTTTAAAATGTTCCTGTAATATGTGTTGATAGTTTAATCAACAAATGTTTGTAATTATAGAAATACATATTAATCTGCATTCTAATGTCGCTACCAGCCACAGTATGGCAGCACTATATGCTCAGTAGATGTTGGATGTTGTTACCTTCTTTATTTTGTGAAACCACATTTGGATGGCTTAATTACCAAGGTGTGTATTATAATTACCCAAAACATATTTAAATACTACAATGAGTTAATAGCTTAAGCCTTATGAGATCCAAACACACTGGTCACATGTGTTTTGACCAAGTGGTACAGAAGCTGTGTGCTAGGCTGCCTCGGGTTTCACACAACAAGGAGGAGACATTTATTTTTGGTGAGTGTCAACTTGTTCAGTAATACTTTTAAGGTATACTTTCCCTTTTCTAATTGTATCACATTGTGAGATGGAAGATTGTCCACCATTTGACCTAAACTTGAATGGATGTGTTAATGTAATTACTTAGTTATAAGTGTTTCCATTATATAGAAAATTGCATTCAGTGTGCACGTTAGATATGCTACAGTTGACCCACATTGGCTGCCTCTAAGCGGTAGCAGTCTTAATGAACTGTTTTATAACGCTTGCATCCAGCTAGCAATATAATTTGGAGAGTATACCGATTTAATCATGTTTAGTCATGTATCACGTTTTGTATTATGTTTATTGTACACAATATTCAGCTAATATGGAATACTACGCATTTAGCAAAATAATGTGTTCTACTAAGCTGTGCTGTCAGTATCAGAAACTGCTCGGTGGCCACTAATGCCATGATTAATCAACCCATGGGGCTGGCTGGGTAGGGTGTGGGGTTTATTCCCTAGAGACAGGCACTTAACCATAAGTTGGGAGCCACCCTGCAGAGTAGATTGCAAACACAGACCGACCATGCAGATATTTGGTTCAGTCATTTAACTAAGACGTTCTGTATTGTGTAGTAAGTTAGAACTAAATAAGATCCATGTACCAAGTGACAGAGGGAAATACAAATACGGAATTACAACAACAACAACAGTGACATATGTTGCATCATAGTACAGGAGGGGGCCATGCCTGGAATGAATACCTGCATTGGAGAGAATCGCTATTGAGCCACTAGAGCATGGTGTTTGATGATCATTGTTATTGTAGAGTATGTTATTGTTGTACATATTGGGTATTGTGACGTATTGCCCTTTTTAATTTACATACAACTGTACTCATCAAATATATTATATACAAATTATATATTATTTAAAATACTTTACATTATGTCAGTACATTGTACGTGCTGTGTGACATGTGTCTGCGCATTTTGTTGTTTGTAGGCATTCCATGAACACACACTCAGTATATATGGCCGTCTTCAACATAATAATATTGTAGAAAATTCATACCGAAGAAATATGTATGCACACAAGTTAATGACAATTTAAGATGTCGCTGTTTGCCTATATTCGGACTTAGTCAAAGATAAAACCAAAGTATTTTGGTAATTTCATCCGTTTAACTAACATATATGCAATGAACACTCAGCTAACATACCTCCATCCGTCAATATGTAAAGATTTGACGACAAGGAAACATATAACAAGGACTATCGGGCGACACAGTTTATATATATATATATATATATATATATATATACTTGATTAGTCGTCAGACAATACCATTATGTCATTCATGTTTAGGGTTAGGGTGGATTCAGTGGGTGGCCAGAACCAGTATTGCTAGGTTGCAAAATAAAAACACCAGTAGGGATTGAACTTGCCACACTGAAGGACAATAGGGTTATGGTTAGGGTTAGTAGGGTTAGGGTTAGGGTTAGGTCATTGTAGGCATGTAGCTTTGATGCTGCTGGTGAAGTGCTACGGTCGACCGGGGCGCTGCAATCTAGTGAGCGATAATACACTTTTTTGCCTAAAAGTTCACACATGCATTATCACCCGAGTTTTCATCATTGAATTTGTTTAGTAACCTCAATTGATGGACCCTATTTTAAGGTGTCTTATCTTCTTACTAACTACTGCCACATACCAGTTCCCTGCGCGGGCCAAGAATTTGATCCCAAGCCCGGCCCGCAATTAGCAGTTAGAGTCCAGGCCCGGCCCAGGCCCGCAATAATTTTTTCACGGCCGGCCCGGCCCAGGCCCGCAAACTAGAATTTAGGCCCAGGCCCGACCCAGACCTTGAATGTTTGGCCCAGGCACGGCCCGGCCCGCAAGTTTCAGGCCCATGCCCGGCCCATACACGCGGGCCAAAGACGGGTAAGCACGCGGCCCGCAAGCCCGCGGCCCGCTAAGTTTAGAGAAGATAAACCTATAATCTGATAACAAAGACGAGGATGAGTTCTAAAAACCCAGCACCACCAACTTCTTCAAACTTACGAATATCCTGAAGAAAAATAAAGAAAAACTTCTTAGTGTCATTACTATTAAATATGATAACAATTATTATATTTGGCTTTAATGTATTGGCTGATGGTTAGGGTAGGATATTTGTTTATCTAAACCTGACTTAACCAATATGCAAGCCATAACTCCAATTTATATTGTTAATTGAATTAGTTCAACTAAGTTAACATAATTTAATATGATATTTCAATTAAATGTCACCCACTGGCACTGACACCCAGTGGCATTTCCAGCAGGTCTGCAGTCACTAGCCTGAGACAGACAAGTTCAGATATGTGTGAATTAGTACAAGTGTGAATGAATTAGGACTGTAAAGAAATAGCAATTACCAACTGGGTTGGGTACTGGGTAGTGGGCTTGTGGTCTAGTGGGCACTTAGCAGTGGGCAGGTCATTCAGGTGGGCAATGTTTGGAGGGAAGACCTAGAAAATAGAATGTCCACTGGAAGGGTCAAAGGGTGATAAGTTGATGGTTAATCATGGCTTGATTGCCTCTGCAAATATTTATAAAGTAAACATTTGGGGATGGCTACTTCCAGCCAAGTGAACTTATGGGGCCATTAGATTCCATGCAAGGTCTCAATTTGCAACTATATAATACTAAAGAAATAATGTTAAGCATTCAATAACCGGAATTACAATTTGTAAACAGTTTTTATTAAAAAATAAAATAATAATCGGTGTTTTGTATGAATATTTTATTATATCCAGGCCTAGCCCAGGCCCGGCCCGGCCAGCTCACACAAGGCCCAGGCCCGGCCCAAGCCCGATGTGTTTAAATTGTTTTCAGCCCAGGCCCGGCCCGGGCTCGCAGTATGTAGGCCCAGGACCGGCCCGGCCCGGCCCGACCCGCGAAATTATGTAGAGGCCCGGCCCGGCCAGCAGCCCACTTGGATTGGACCCAAAGCGGATATAGTCAGTCCCACGACATTTCGTCCTATATGTTTCTCTAGGCATTCGTTCGCAGTCACTGTGCCTCACAAAAACTATCTACACGTCTGTATTAGGGTCAATTATTGGGTGTAACGTTGAGTGTGAAGCTGTTCTTTTTGTGATACAAACTGAAATAGGAGACCCTGTTTTCGGCAGTTCGACATTGACGTCAGCAGGGCAGATAAATCTCGCGTTTTTTCAGATGATGCGATACCAGGTAAATGGGTTCCATGAAAGCTTTTTCACAAACTTCGTTGTCGATAGTTTTCATACTAAATGCAGACAAGGTAGCATGGAATACATATGAAATTAGACCCCTGTACTTTGTGCGTATTTAATGGCCGATTTTTGTGTAGTTTAATGTTTTGCGCGGGGAATATTATTAATCACCTTCTGCTGGTAGTGGACCGAGGTAGCTCGGAATACATATGAAATTAGACCCCTGAAATTTGTACGTAATTAATGGCCGCTTTTTGTATAGTTTAATGTGTTGTGCGGGGAATATTATTAATCACCTTCTGCTGGTAGTGGACCCAGGTAGCAAGGAATACATATGAAATTAGACCCCTGAAATTGTTGCGTATTTTAATGGCCGATTTTTTGTAGTTTAATGTTTTGTGCGGGGAATATTATTAATCACCTTCTGCTGGTAGTGGACCCAGGTAGCTCGGAATACATATGCAATTAGACCCCTGAAATTTGTACGTAATTAATGGCCGCTTTTTGTGTAGTTTAATGTGTTGTGCGGGGAATATTATTAATCACCTTCTGCTGGTAGTGGACCCAGGTAGCTCGGAATACATATGCAATTAGACCCCTGAAATTTGTACGTAATTAAAGACCGCTTTTTGTGTAGTTTAATGTGTTGTGCGGGGAATATTATTAATCACCTTCTGCTGGTAGTGGACCCAAGTAGCTCGGAATACATATGCAATTAGACCCCTGAAATGTGTACGTAATTAATGGCCGCTTTTTGTGTAGTTTAATGTGTTGTGCGGGGAATATTATTAATCACCTTCTGCTGGTAGTGGACCCAGGTAGCTCGGAATACATATGCAATTAGACCCCTGAAATTTTTACGTAATTAATGGCCGCTTTTTCAGTAGTTTAATGTGTTGTGCGGAGAATATTATTAATCACCTTCTGCTGGTAGTTGACCCAGGTAGCACGGAATATATATGAAATTAGACCCCTTAACTTTGTGCGTATTTAATGGCCGCTTTTTGTGTAGTTTAATGTTTTGTGCGGGGAATATTATTAATCACCTTCTGCTGGTAGTTGACCCAGGTAGCACGGAATACATATGAAATTAGACCCTTGAAATTTGTACGTAATTAATGGCCGCTTTTTGTGTAGTTTAATGTGTTGTGCGGGGAATATTATTAATCACCTTCTGCTGGTAGTGGACCCAGGTAGCTCGGAATACATATGCAATTAGATCCTTGAAATTTGTACGTAATTAAAGGCCGCTTTTTGTGTAGTTTAATGTGTTGCGCGGGGAATATTATTAATCACCTTCTGCTGGCAGTGGACCCAAGAAGCTCGGAATACATATGCAATTAGACCCCTGAAATTTGTACGTAATTAATGGCCGCTTTTTGTGTAGTTTAATGTGTTGTGCGGGGAATATTATTAATCACCTTCTGCAGGTAGTGGACCCAGGTAGCACGGAATACATATGCCATTAGACCCCTGACATTTTTACGTAATTAATGGCCGCTTTTTGTGTAGTTTAATGTGTTGTGCGGGGAATAGTATTAATAACTTTCTGCTGGAAGTGGACACAGGTAGCACGGAATACATATGAAATTAGACCCCTGAAATTTTTACGTAATTAATGAGCGCTTTTTGTGTAGTTTAATGTGTTGTGCGGGGAATAATATTAATCACTTTCTGCAGGTAGTGGACCCAGGTAGCACGGAATACATATGAAATTAGGCCCCTGAAATTTGTAAGTAATTAATGGCCGATTTTTGTGTAGTTTAATGTGTTGTGCGGGGAATATTATTAATCACCTTCTGCTGGTAGTTGACCCAGGTAGCACGGAATATATATGAAATTAGACCCCTGAACTTTGTCCGTATTTAATGGCCGCTTTTTGTGTAGTTTAAAGTTTTGTGCGGGGAATATTATTAATCACCTTCTGCTGGTAGTGGACCCAGGTAGCTCTTAATACATATGCAATTAGACCCCTGAAATTTGTACGTAATTAAAGGCCGCTTTTTGTGTAGTTTAATGTGTTGTGCGGGGAATATTATTAATCACCTTCTGCTGGCAGTGGACCCAAGTAGCTCGGAATACATATGCAATTAGACCCCTGAAATTTGTACGTAATTAATGGCCGCTTTTTGTGTAGTTTAATGTGTTGTGCGGGGAATTTTATTAATCACCTTCTGCTGGTAGTGGACCAAGGTAGCACGGAATACATATGCAATTAGACCCCTGAAATTTTTACGTAATTAATGGCCGCTTTTTGTGTAGTTTAATGTGTTGTGCGGGGAATAGTATTAATAACTTTCTGCTGGAAGTGGACCCAGGTAGCACGGAATACATATGAAATTAGACCCCTGAAATTTTTACGTAATTAATGGCCGCTTTGTGTGTAGTTTAATGTGTTGTGCGGGGAATAATATTAATCACTTTCTGCTGGTAGTGGACCAAGGTAGCACGGAATACATATGAAATTAGGCCCCTGAAATTTGTAAGTAATTAATGGCCGCTTTTTGTGTAGTTTAATGTGTTGTGCGGGGAATATTATTAATCACCTTCTGCTGGTAGTTGACCCAGGTAGCACGGAATATATATGAAATTAGACCCCTGAACTTTGTGCGTATTTAATGGCGCTTTTTGTGTAGTTTAATGTTTTGTGCGGGGAATATTATTAATCACCTTCTGCTGGTAGTTGACCCAGGTAGCACGGAATACATATGAAATTAGACCCCTGAAATTTGTACATAATTAATGGCCGCTTTTTGTGTAGTTTAATGTTTTGTGCGGGGAATATTATTAATCACCTTCTGCTGGTAGTGGACCCAGGTAGCACGGAATACATATGAAATTAGACCCCTGAAATGTGAACGTAATTAATGGCCGCTTTTTGTGTAGTATAATGTGTTGTGCGGGGAATATTAATAATCACCTTCTGCTGGTAGTGGACCCAGGAAGCACGGAATACATATGAAATTAGACCCCTGAAATTTGTGCGTATTTAATGGCAGATTTTTGTGTAGTATAATGTTTTGTGGGGGAATATTATTAATCACCTTCTGCTGGTAGTGGACCCAGGTAACACGGAATACATATGAAATTAGACCCCTGAAATTTGTGCGTATTTAATGGCCGATTTTTGTGTAGTTTAATGTGTTGTGCGGGGAATATTATTAATCACCTTCTGCTGGTTGTGGACACAGGTAGCTCGGAATACAAATGCAATTAGACCCCTGTAATTTTTACGTAATTAAAGGCCGCTTTTTGTGTAGTTTAATGTGTTGTGCGGGGAATATTATTAATCAACTTCTGCTGGTAGTGGACCCAGGTAGCTCGGAATACATATGCAATTAGAACTCTGAAATTTGTACGTAATTAATGGCCGCTTTTTGTGTAGTTTAATGTTTTGTGCGGGGAATATTATTAATCACCTTCTGCTGGTAGTGGACCCAGGTAGCACGGAATACATATGAAATTAGACCCCTGAAATTTGTACGTAATTAATGGTCGCTTTGTGTGTAGTTTAATGTGTTGTGCAGGGAATATTATTAATAACTTTCTGCTGGTAGTGGACCCAGGTAGCACGGAATACATATGAAATTAGACCCTTGAAATTATTACGTAATTAATGGCCGCTTTTTGTGTAGTTTAATGTGTTGTGCGGGGAATAGTATTAATCACTTTCTGCTGGTAGTGGACCCAGGTAGCACGGAATACAAATGAAATTAGACCCCTGAAATGTGTACATAATTAATGGCCGCTTTTTGTGTAGTTTAATATTTTGTGCGGGGAATATTATTAATCACCTTCTGCTGGTAGTGGACCCAGGTAGCACAGAATACATATAAAATTAGACCCCTGAAATTTGTGCGTATTTAATGGCCGATTTTTTTGTAGTTTAATGTTTTGTGCGGGGAATATTATTAATCACCTTCTGCTGGTAGTGCACCCAGGTAGCACGGAATATATATGAAATTAGACCCCTGAAATGTGTACGTAATTAATTGCCGCTTTTTGTGTAGTATAATGTGTTGTGTGGGGAATATTATTAATCACCTTCTGCTGGAAGTGGACCCAGGTAGCACGGAATACATATGAAATTAGACCCCTGAAATGTTTGCGTATTTAATGGCAGATTTTTGTGTAGTTTAATGTTTTGTGCGGGGAATATTATTAATCACCTTCTGCTGGTAGTGGATCCAGGTAGCACGGAATACATATGAAATTAGACCCCTGAAATTTGTGCGTATTTAATGGCCTATTTTTGTGTAGTTTAATGTTTTGTGCGGGGATATTATTAATCACCTTCTGCTGGTAATGGACCCAGGTAGCACGGAATACAAATGAAATTAGACCCCTGAAATTTGTACGTAATTATTGGCCGCTTTTTGTGTAGATTAATGTGTTGTGCGGGGAATATTATTAATCACCTTCTGCTGGTAGTGGACCCAGGTAGCACGGAATACATATGAAATTAGACCCCTGAAATTTGTGCGTATTTAATGGCCGATTTTTTTGTAGTTTAATGTTTTGTGCGGGAAATATTTTTAATCACCTTCTACTGGTTGTGGACCCAGGTAGCAGGGAATACATATGAAATTAGACCCCTGAAAGTTGTGCGTATTTAATGGCCGATTTTTGTGTAGTTTAATGTTTTGTGCGGGGAATATTATTAATCATCTTCTGCTGGTAGTTGACCCAGGTAGCACGGAATACATATGAAATTAGACCCCTGAAATTTGTACGTAATTAATGGTCGCTTTTTGTGTAGTTTAATGTGTTGTGCGGGGAATAGTATTAATTACTTTCTGCTGGTAGTGGACCCAAGTAGCACGGAATACATATGAAATTAAGCCCCTGAAATGTGTACGTTATTAATGGCCGCTTTTTGTGTAGTTTAATGTGTTGTGCGGGGAATATTATTAATCACTTTCTGCTGGTAGTGGACCCAGGTAGCACGGAATACATATGAAATTAGACCCCTGAAATTTGTGCGTATTTAATGGCCAATTTTTTTGTAGTTTAATGTTTTGTGCGTGGAATGTTTTTAATCACCTTCTGCTGGTAGTGGATCCAGGTAGCACGGAATACATATGAAATTAGACCCCTGAAATGTGTGCGTATTTAATGGCCGATTTTTGTGTAGTTTAATGTTTTGTGAGGGGAATATTATTAATCACCTTCTGCTAGTAATGGATCCAGGTAGCACGGAATACAAATGAAATGAGACCACTGAAATTTGTTCGTAATTAATGGCCGCTTTTTGTGTAGTTTAATGTGTTGTGCGGGGAATATTATTAATAACCTTCTGCTGGTAGTGGACACAGGTAGCACGGAATACATATGAAATTAGACCCCTGAAATTTGTGCGTATTTAATGGCCGATTTCTTGGTAGTTTAATGTTTTGTGCGGGGAATATTATTAATCACCTTCTGCTGGTAGTGGACCCAGGTAGCACGGAATACATATGAAATTAGACCCCTGAAATTTGTGCGTGTTTAATGGCAGATTTTTTTGTAGTTTAATGTTTTGTGCGGGGAATATTTTTAATCACCTTCTGCTGGTTGTGGACCCAGGTGGCACGGATTACATATGAAATTAGACCCCTGAAATTGGTGGGTATTTAATGGTCGATTTTTTTGTAGTTTAATGTTTTGTGCGGGGAATATTATTAATCACTTTCTGCTGGTAGTGTACCCAGGTAGCACGGAATACATATGAAATTAGACCACTGAAATTTGTACGTAATTAATGGCCGCTTTTTGTGAAGTTTAATGTTTTGTGCGGGGAATTTTATTAATCACCTTTTGCTGGTAGTGGACTCAGGTAGCACGGAATACATATGAAATTAGACCCCTGAAATGGGTACGTATTTAATGGCCGCTTTTTGTGTAGTTTAATGTATTGTTCGGGGAATATTATTAATCACCTTCTGCTGGTAGTGGACCCAGGTAGCACGGAATACAAATGAAATTAGACCCCTGAAATTTGTACGTAATTAATGGCCGCTTTTTGTGTAGTTTAATGTGTTGTGCGGGGAATATTATTAATCACCTTCTGCTGGTAGTTGACCAATGTAACACGGAATATATATGAAATTAGACCCCTGAACTTTGTGCGTATTTAATGGCCGCTTTTTGTGTAGTTTAATGTTTTGTGCGGGGAATATTATTAATCACCTTCTGCTGGTAGTTGACCCAGGTAGCACGGAATACATATGAAATTAGACCCTTGAAATGTGTACATAATTAATGGCCGCTTTTTGTGTAGTTTAATGTTTAGTGCGGTGAATATTATTAATCAATTTCTGCTGGTAGTGGACCCAGGTAGCACGGAATACATATGAAATTAGATCCCTGAAAGGTGTATGTAATTAATGGCAGCTTTTTGTGTAGTATAATGTGTTGTGCGGGGAATATTATTAATCACCTTCTGCTGCTAGTGGACCCAGGTAGCACGGAATACATATGAAAGTAGATCCCTGAAATTTGTGCGTATTTAATGGCAGATTTTTGTGTAGTTTTATGTTTCGTGCGGGGAATATTATTAATCACCTTCTGCTGGTAGGGGACCAAGGTAGCACGGAATACATATGAAATTAGACCCCTGGAATTTGTACGTAATTAATGGTCGCGTTGTGTGTAGTTTAATGTGTTGTGCAGGGAATATTATTAATAACTTTCTGCTGGTAGTGGACCCAGGTAGCACGGAATACATATGAAATTAGACCCTTGAAATTTTTACGTAATTAATGGCCGCTTTTTGTGTAGTTTAATGTGTTGTGCGGGGAATAGTATTAATCACTTTCTGCTGGTAGTGGACCCAGGTAGCACGGAATACATATGAAATTAGGCCCCTGAAATTTGTACGTAATTAATGGCCGCTTTTTGTGTTGATTAATGTGTTTTCCGGGGAATATTATTAATCACCTTCTGCTGGTAGTTGACCCCGGTAGCACGGAATACATATGAAATTAAACCCCTGAAATGTGTACATAATTAATGGCCGCTTTTTGTGTAGTTTAATGTTTTGTGAGGGGAATATTATTAATCACCTTCTGCTGGTAGTGGACCCAGGTAGCACGGAATACATATGAAATTAGACCCCTGAAATTTGTACGTAATTATTGGCCGCTTTTTGTGTAGATTAATGTGTTGTGCGGGGAATATTATTAATCACCTTCTGCTGGTAGTGGACCCAGGTAGCACGGAATACATATGAAATTAGACCCCTGAAATTTGTGCATATTTAATGGCCGATTTTGTTGTAGTTTAATGTTTTGTGCGGGGAATATTATTAATCACCTTCTGCTGGTAGTGGACCCAGGTAGCACGGAATACATATGAAATTAGGCCCCTGAAATTTATGCGTATTTAATGGCCGCTTTTTGTGTAGTTTAATGTGTTGTGCGGGGAATATTATTAATCACTTTCTGCTGGTAGTGGACCCAGGTAGCACGGAATGCATATGAAATTATACCCCTGAAATTTGTGCGTATTTAATGGCCAATTTTTTTGTAGTTTAATGTTTTGTGCGGGGAATGTTTTTAATCACATTCTGCTGGTAGTGGATCCAGGTAGCACGAAATAATTATGAAATTAGACCCCTGAAATGTGTGCGTATTTAATGGCCGATTTTTGTGTAGTTTAATGTTTTGTGCGGGGAATATTATTAATCTCCTTCTACTGGTAATGGACCCAGGTAGCACGGAATACAAATGAAATTAGACCCCTGAAATTTGTACGTAATTATTGGCCGCTTTTTGTGTAGATAAATGTGTTGTGCGGGGAATATTATTAATCACCTTCTGCTGGTAGTGGACCCAGGTAGCACGGAATACATATGAAATTAGACCCCTGAAATGTGTACATAATTAATGGCCGCATTTTGTGTAGTTTAATGTTTTGTGCGGGGAATATTATTAATCACCTTCTACTGGTAGTGGACCCAGGTAGCACCGAATACATATGAAATTAGACCCCTGAAATTTGTGCGTATTTAATGGCCGATTTTTTTTTAGTTTAATATTTTGTGCGGGGAATATTTTTAGTCACCTTCTGCTGGTTGTGGACCCAGGTAGCACGGAATACATATGAAATTAGACCCCTGAAATTTGTGCGTATTTAATGGCCGATTTTTTTGTAGTTTAACATTTTGTGCGGGAATATTTTTAATCACCTTCTGCTGGTAGTGGAACCAGGTAGCTCGGAATACATATGCAATTAGACCCCTGAAATTTGTACGTAATTAAAGACCGCTTTTTGTGTAGTTTAATGTGTTGTGCGGGGAATATTATTAATCACCTTCTGCTGGTAGTGGACCCAGGTAGCTCGGAATACATATGCAATTAGACCCCTGAAATTCGTACGTAATTAATGGCCGCTTTTTGTGTAGTTTAATGTGTTGTGCGGGGAATATTATTAATCACCTTCTGCTGGTAGTGGTCCTAGGTAGCACGGAATACAAATGAAATTAGACCCCTAAAATTTGTACGTAATTATTGGCCGCTTTTTTTGTAGATTAATGTGTTGTGCGGGGAATATTATTAATCACATTCTGCTGGTAGTGGACCCAGGAAGCACGGAATACATATGAAATTAGACCCCTGAAATTTGTGCATATTTAATGGCCGATTTTTTTGTAATTTAATGTTTTGTTCGGGGAATATTATTAATCACCTTCTGCTGGTAGTGGACCCAGGTAGCACGGAATACATATGAAATTAGACCACTGAAATTTGTACGTAATTAATGGCCGCTTTTTGTGAAGTTTAATGTGTTGTGCGGGGAATTTTATTAATCACCTTCTGCTGGTAGTGGACCCAGGTAGCACGGAATATATATGAAGTTAGACCCCTGAAATTTGTACGTAATTAATGGCCGCTTTTGGTGTAGTTTAATGTGTTTTGCGGGGAATATTATTAATCACTTTCTGCTGGTAGTGGACCCAGGTAGCACGGAATGCATATGAAATTATACCCCTGAAATTTGTGCGTATTTAATGGCCAATTTTTTTGTAGTTTAATGTTTTGTGCGGGGAATGTTTTTAATCACATTCTGCTGGTAGTGGATCCAGGTAGCACGAAATAATTATGAAATTAGACCCCTGAAATGTGTGCGTATTTAATGGCCGATTTTTGTGTAGTTTAATGTTTTGTGCGGGGAATATTATTAATCTCCTTCTACTGGTAATGGACCCAGGTAGCACGGAATACAAATGAAATTAGACCCCTGAAATTTGTACGTAATTATTGGCCGCTTTTTGTGTAGATAAATGTGTTGTGCGGGGAATATTATTAATCACCTTCTGCTGGTAGTGGACCCAGGTAGCACGGAATACATATGAAATTAGACCCCTGAAATGTGTACATAATTAATGGCCGCATTTTGTGTAGTTTAATGTTTTGTGCGGGGAATATTATTAATCACCTTCTACTGGTAGTGGACCCAGGTAGCACCGAATACATATGAAATTAGACCCCTGAAATTTGTGCGTATTTAATGGCCGATTTTTTTTTAGTTTAATATTTTGTGCGGGGAATATTTTTAGTCACCTTCTGCTGGTTGTGGACCCAGGTAGCACGGTATACATATGAAATTAGACCCCTGAAATTTGTGCGTATTTAATGGCCGATTTTTTTGTAGTTTAACATTTTGTGCGGGAATATTTTTAATCACCTTCTGCTGGTAGTGGAACCAGGTAGCTCGGAATACATATGCAATTAGACCCCTGAAATTTGTACGTAATTAAAGACCGCTTTTTGTGTAGTTTAATGTGTTGTGCGGGGAATATTATTAATCACCTTCTGCTGGTAGTGGACCCAGGTAGCTCGGAATACATATGCAATTAGACCCCTGAAATTCGTACGTAATTAATGGCCGCTTTTTGTGTAGTTTAATGTGTTGTGCGGGGAATATTATTAATCACCTTCTGCTGGTAGTGGTCCTAGGTAGCACGGAATACAAATGAAATTAGACCCCTAAAATGTGTACGTAATTATTGGCCGCTTTTTTTGTAGATTAATGTGTTGTGCGGGGAATATTATTAATCACATTCTGCTGGTAGTGGACCCAGGAAGCACGGAATACATATGAAATTAGACCCCTGAAATTTGTGCATATTTAATGGCCGATTTTTTTGTAATTTAATGTTTTGTTCGGGGAATATTATTAATCACCTTCTGCTGGTAGTGGACCCAGGTAGCACGGAATACATATGAAATTAGACCACTGAAATTTGTACGTAATTAATGGCCGCTTTTTGTGAAGTTTAATGTGTTGTGCGGGGAATTTTATTAATCACCTTCTGCTGGTAGTGGACCCAGGTAGCACGGAATATATATGAAATTAGACCCCTGAAATTTGTACGTAATTAATGGCCGCTTTTGGTGTAGTTTAATGTGTTTTGCGGGGAATATTATTAATCAACTTCTGCTGGTAGTGGACCCAGGTAGCACGTTATACATATGAAATTAAACCCCTGAAATTTGTGCGTATTTAATGGCCGATTTTTTTGTAGTTTAATGTTTTGTGCGGGGAATATTATTAATCACCTTCTGCTCGTAGTGGACCCAGGTAGCACGGAATACATATGAAATTAGACCCATGAAATGTGTGCGTATTTAATGGCCAATTTTTGTGTAGTTTAATGTTTTGTGCGGAGAATATTATTAATCACTTTCTGCTGGTAGTGGACCCAGGTAGCACGGAATACAAATGAAATTAGACCCCTGAAATTTGTACGTAATTAATGGCCGCTTTTGGTGTAGTTTAATGTGTTGTGCGTGGAATATTATTAATCACCTTCTGCTGGTAGTGGACCCAGGTAGCACGGAATACATATGAAATTAGACCCCTGAAATTTGTACATAATTAATGGCAGATTTTTGGGTAGTTTTATGTTTTGTGCGGGGAATATTATTAATCACCTTCTGCTGGTAGTGGATCCAGGTAGCACGGAATACATATTAAATTAGACCCCTCAAATGTGTGCGTATTTAATGGCCGATTTTTGTGTAGTTTAATGTTTTGTGCGGAGAATATTATTAATCACTTTCTGCTGGTAGTGGACCCACGTAGCACGGAATACAAATGAAATTAGACCCCTGAAATTTGTACGTAATTATTGGCCGCTTTTTGTGTAGATTAATGTGTTGTGCGGGGATTATTATTAATCACCTTCTGCTGGTAGTGGACCCAGGTAGCACGGAATACATATGAAATTAGACCCCTGAAATTTGTGCGTGTTTAATGGCAGATTTTTTTGTAGTTTAATGTGTTGTGGGGGGAATATTATTAATCACCTTCTGCTGGTAGTGGACCCAAGTAGCACGTAATACATATGAAATTAAACCCCTGAAATTTGTGCGTATTTAATGGACGATTTTTTTGTAGTTTAATGTTTTGTGCGGGGAATATTATTAATCACCTTCTGCTGGTAGTGGACCCAGATAGCACGGAATACATATGAAATTAGACCCCTGAAATGTGTGCGTATTTAATGGCCGATTTCTGTGTAGTTTAATGTTTTGTGCGGAGAATATTATTAATCACTTTCTGCTGGTAGTGGACCCAGGTAGCACGGAATACAAATGAAATTAGACCCCTGAAATTTGTACGTAATTATTGGCCGCTTTTTGTTTAGATTAATGTGTTGTGCGGGGAATATTATTAATCACCTTCTGCTGGTAGTGGACCCAGGTAGCACGGAATACATATGAAATTAGACCCCTGAAATTTGTGCATATTTAATGGCCGCTTTTTTTGTAGTTTAATGTTTTGTGCGGGGAATATTATTAATCACCTTCTGCTGGTAGTGGACCCCGGTAGCACGGAATACATATGAAATTAGACCCCTGAAATTTGTGCGTATTTAATGGCCGATTTTAGTGTAGTTTAATGTTTTGTGCGGGGAATATTATTAATCACCTTCTGCTGGTAGTGGACCCAGGTAGCACCGAATACAAATGATATTAGACCCCTGAAATTTGAACGTAATTAATGGCCGCTTTTTGTGTAGTTTAATGTGTTGTGCGGGGAATATTATTAATCACCTTCTGCTGGTAGTTGACCAAGGTAACACGGAATATATATATGAAATTAGACCCCTGAAATTTGTGCATATTTAATGGCCGATTTTTTGGTAATTTAATGTTTTGTTCGGGGAATATTATTAATCACCTTCTGCTGGTAGTGGACCCAGGTAGCACGGAATACATATGAAATTACACCACTGAAATTTGTACGTAATTAATGGCCGCTTTTTGTGAAGTTTAATGTGTTGTGCGGGGAATTTTATTAATCACCTTCTGCTGGTAGTGGACCCAGGAAACACGGAATATATATGAAATTAGACCCCTGAAATTTGTACGTAATTAATGGCCGCTTTTGGTGTAGTTTAATGTGTTGTGCGGGGAATATTATTGATCACCTTCTGCTGGTAGTGGACCCAGGTAGCACGTAATACATATGAAATTACACCCCTGAAATTTGTGCGTATTTAATGGCCGATTTTTTGTAGTTTAATGTTTTGTGCGGGGAATATTATTAATCACCTTCTGCTGGTAGTGGACCCAGGTAGCACGGAATACATATGAAATTAGGCCCCTGAAATGTGTACATAATTAATGGCAGATTTTTGTGTAGTTTTATGTTTTGTGCGGGGAATATTATTAATCACCTTCTGCTGCTAGTGGACCAAGGTAGCACGGAATACATATGAAAGTAGACCCCTGAAATTTGTGCGTATTTAATGGCAGATTTTTGTGTAGTTTAATGTTTTGTGCGGGGAATATTATTATTCACCTTCTGCTGGTAGTGGATCCAGGTAGCACGGAAGACATATGAAATTAGACCCCTCAAAATGTGTGCGTATTTAATGGCCGATTTTTGTTTAGTTTAATGTTTTGTGCGGGGAATATTATTAATCACCTTCTGCTGGTAATGGACCAAGGTAGCACGGAATACAAATGAAATTAGACCCCTAAAATTTGTACGTAATTATTGGCCGCTTTTTTTGTAGATTAATGTGTTGTGCGGGGAATATTATTAATCACCTTCTGCTGGTAGTGGACCAAGGTAGCACGGAATACATATGAAATTAGACCCCTGAAATTTGTACGTAATTATTGGCCGCTTTTTTTGTAGATTAATGTGTTGTGCGGGGAATATTATTAATCACCTTCTGCTGGTAGTGGACCAAGGTAGCACGGAATACATATGAAATTAGACCCCTGAAATTTGTGCATATTTAATGGCCGATTTTTTTGTAATTTAATGTTTTGTTCGGGGAATATTATTAATCACCTTCTGCTGGTAGTGGACCCAAGTAGCACGGAATACATATGAAATTAGACCCCTGAAATTTGTGCGTGTTTAATGGCAGATTTTTTTTTAGTTTAATGTTTTGTGCGGGGAATATTTTTAATCACCTTCTGCTGGTTGTGGACCCAGGTAACACGGAATACATATGAAATTAGACCCCTGAAATTGGTGCGTATTTAATGGCCGATTTTTTTGTAGTTTAATGTTTTTTGCGGGGAATATTAGTAATCACCTTCTGCTGGTAGTGGACCCAAGTTGCACGGAATACATATGAAATTAGACCACTGAAATTGGTACGTAATTAATGGCCGCTTTTTGTGAAGTTTAATGTTTTGCGCGGGGAATTTTATTAATCACCTTTTGCTGGTAGTGGACCCAGGTAGCACGGAATACATATGAAATTAGACCCCTGAAATTTGTACGTAAATAATGGCCGCTTTTTGTGTAGTTTAATGTGTTGTGCGGGGAATATTATTAATAACCTTCTGCTGGTAGTTGACCCAGGTAGCACGGAATACATATGAAATTAGACCCTTGAAATGTGTACATAATTAATGGCCGCTTTTTGTGTAGTTTAATGTTTAGTGCGGGGAATATTATTAATCACCTCCTGTTGGTAGTGGACCCAGGTAGCACGGAATACATATGAAATTAGAACTCTGAAATATGTACGTAATTAATGGCCGCTTTTTGTGTAGTATAATGTGTTGTGCGGGGAATATTATTAATCACCTTCTGCTGCTAGTGGACCAAGGTAGCACGTAATACATATGAAATTAGACCCCTCAAAATGTGTGCGTATTTAATGGCCGATTTTTGTTTAGTTTAATGTTTTGTGCGGGGAATATTATTAATCACCTTCTGCTGGTAATGGACCAAGGTAGCACGGAATACAAATGAAATTAGACCCCTAAAATTTGTACGTAATTATTGGCCGCTTTTTTTGTAGATTAATGTTTTGTTCGGGGAATATTATTAATCACCTTCTGCTGGTAGTGGACCCAGGTAGCACGGAATACATATGAAATTAGACCACTGAAATTTGTACGTAATTAATGGCCGCTTTTTGTGAAGTTTAATGTGTTGTGCGGGGAATTTTATTAATCACCTTCTGCTGGTAGTGGACCCAGGTAGCACGGAATATATATGAAATTAGACCCCTGAAATTTGTACGTAATTAATGGCCGCTTTTGGTGTAGTTTAATGTGTTGTGCGGGGAATACTATTAATCACCTTCTGCTGGTAGTGGACCCAAGTAGCACGTAATACATATGAAATTAGACCCCTGAAATTTGTACGTAATTATTGGCCGCTTTTTGTTTAGATTAATGTGTTGTGCGGGGAATATTATTAATCACCTTCTGCTTGTAGTGGACCCAGGTAGCACGGAATACATATGAAATTAGACCCCTGAAATTTGTGCTTATTTAAGGGCCGCTTTTTTTGTAGTTTAATGTTTTGTGCGGGAATATTATTAATCACCTTCTGCTGGTAGTGGACCCAGGTAGCACGGAATACATATGAAATTAGACCCCTGAAATTTGTGCGTATTTAATGGCCGATTTTTTTGTAGTTTAATGTTTTGTGCGGGGAATATTTTTAATCACCTTCTGCTGGTAGTGGATCCAGGTAGCACGGAATACATATGAAATTAGACCTCTGAAATGTGTTCGTATTTAATGGCCGATTTTAGTGTAGTTTAATGTTTTGTGCGGGGAATATTATTAATCACCTTCTGCTGGTAGTGGACCCAGGTAGCACCGAATACAAATGATATTAGACCCCTGAAATTTGTACGTAATTAATGGCCGCTTTTTGTGTAGTTTAATGTGTTGTGCGGGGAATATTATTAATCACCTTCTGCTGGTAGTTGACAAAGGTAACACGGAATATATATATGAAATTAGACCCCTGAAATTTGTGCATATTTAATGGCCGATTTTTTGTAATTTAATGTTTTGTTCGGGGAATATTATTAATCACCTTCTGCTGGTAGTGGACCCAGGTAGCACGGAATACATATGAAATTACACCACTGAAATTTGTACGTAATTAATGGCCGCTTTTTGTGAAGTTTAATGTGTTGTGCGGGGAATTTTATTAATCACCTTCTGCTGGTAGTGGACCCAGGAAACACGGAATATATATGAAATTAGACCCCTGAAATTGTACGTAATTAATGGCCGCTTTTGGTGTAGTTTAATGTGCTGTGCGGGGAATATTATTAATCACCTTCTGCTGGTAGTGGACCCAGGTAGCACGTAATACATACGAAATTACACCCCTGAAATTTGTGCGTATTTAATGGCCGATTTTTTGTAGTTTAATGTTTTGTGCGGGGAATATTATTAATCACCTTCTACTGGTAGTGGACCCAGGTAGCAAGGAATACATATGAAATTAGACCCCTGAAATGTGTACATAATTAATGGCAGATTTTTGTGTAGTTTTATGTTTTGTGCGGGGAATATTATTAATCACCTTCTGCTGGTAGTGGATCCAGGTAGCACGGAATACATATGAAATTAGACCCCTGAAATTTGTGCGTATTTAATGGCCGATTTTTGTGTAGTTTAATGTTTTGTGCGGAGAATATTATTAATCACTTTCTGCTGGTAGTGGACCCAGGTAGCACAGAATACAAATGAAATTAGACCCCTGAAATTTGTACGTAATTATTGGCCGCTTTTTGTTTAGATTAATGTGTTGTGCGGGGAATATTATTAATCACCTTCTGCTGGTAGTGGACACAGGTAGCACGGAATACATATGAAATTAGACCCCTGAAATTTGTGCATATTTAAGGGCCGTTTTTTTGTAGTTTAATGTTTTGTGCGGGGAATATTATTAATCACCTTCTGCTGGTAGTGGACCCAGGTAGCACGGAATACATATGAAATTAGACCACTGAAATTTGTACGTAATTAATGGCCGCTTTTTGTGAAGTTTAATGTGTTGTGCGGGGAATTTTATTAATCACCTTCTGCTGGTAGTGGACCCAGGTAGCACGGAATATATATGAAATTAGACCCCTGAAATTTGTACGTAATTAATGGCCGCTTTTGGTGTAGTTTAATGTGTTGTGCGGGGAATATTATTAATCACCTTCTGCTGGTAGTGGACCCAAGTAGCACGTAATACATATGAAATTAGACCCCTGAAATTTGTACGTAATTATTGGCCGCTTTTTGTTTAGATTAATGTGTTGTGCGGGGAATATTATTAATCACCTTCTGCTGGTAGTGGACCCAGGTAGCACGGAATACATATGAAATTATACCCCTGAAATTTGTGCATATTTAAGGGCCGCTTTTTTTGTAGTTTAATGTTTTGTGCGGGGAATATTATTAATCACCTTCTGCTGGTAGTGGACCCAGGTAACACGGAATACATATGAAATTAGACCCCTGAAATTTGTGCGTATTTAATGGCCGATTTTTTTGTAGTTTAATGTTTTGTGCGGGGAATATTTTTAATCACCTTCTGCTGGTAGTGGATCCAGGTAGCACGGAATACATATGAAATTAGACCTCTGAAATGTGTTCGTATTTAATGGCCGATTTTAGTGTAGTTTAATGTTTTGTGCGGGGAATATTATTAATCACCTCCTGCTGGTAGTGGACCCAGGTAGCACCGAATACAAATGATATTAGACCCCTGAAATTTGTACGTAATTAATGGCCGCTTTTTGTGTAGTTTAATGTGTTGTGCGGGGAATATTATTAATCACCTTCTGCTGGTAGTTGACAAAGGTAACACGGAATATATATGTGAAATTAGACCCCTGAAATTTGTGCATATTTAATGGCCGATTTTTTGTAATTTAATGTTTTGTTCGGGGAATATTATTAATCACCTTCTGCTGGTAGTGGACCCAGGTAGCACGGAATACATATGAAATTACACCACTGAAATTTGAACGTAATTAATGGCCGCTTTTTGTGAAGTTTAATGTGTTGTGCGGGGAATTTTATTAATCACCTTCTGCTGGTAGTGGACCCAGGAAACACGGAATATATATGAAATTAGACCCCTGAAATTGTACGTAATTAATGGCCGCTTTTGGTGTAGTTTAATGTGTTGTGCGGGGAATATTATTAATCACCTTCTGCTGGTAGTGGACCCAGGTAGCACGTAATACATATGAAATTACACCCCTGAAATTTGTACGTAATTAATGGCCGCTTTTTGTGAAGTTTAATGTGTTGTGCGGGGAATTTTATTAATCACCTTCTGCTGGTAGTGGACCCAGGTAGCACGGAATATATATGAAATTAGACCCCTGAAATTTGTACGTAATTAATGGCCGCTTTTGGTGTAGTTTAATGTGTTGTGCGGGGAATATTATTAATCACCTTCTGCTGGTAGTGGACCCAAGTAGCACGTAATACATATGAAATTAGACCCCTGAAATTTGTACGTAATTATTGGCCGCTTTTTGTTTAGATTAATGTGTTGTGCGGGGAATATTATTAATCACCTTCTGCTGGTAGTGGACCCAGGTAGCACGGAATACATATGAAATTATACCCCTGAAATTTGTGCATATTTAAGGGCCGCTTTTTTTGTAGTTTAATGTTTTGTGCGGGGAATATTATTAATCACCTTCTGCTGGTAGTGGACCCAGGTAACACGGAATACATATGAAATTAGACCCCTGAAATTTGTGCGTATTTAATGGCCGATTTTTTTGTAGTTTAATGTTTTGTGCGGGGAATATTTTTAATCACCTTCTGCTGGTAGTGGATCCAGGTAGCACGGAATACATATGAAATTAGACCTCTGAAATGTGTTCGTATTTAATGGCCGATTTTAGTGTAGTTTAATGTTTTGTGCGGGGAATATTATTAATCACCTCCTGCTGGTAGTGGACCCAGGTAGCACCGAATACAAATGATATTAGACCCCTGAAATTTGTACGTAATTAATGGCCGCTTTTTGTGTAGTTTAATGTGTTGTGCGGGGAATATTATTAATCACCTTCTGCTGGTAGTTGACAAAGGTAACACGGAATATATATGTGAAATTAGACCCCTGAAATTTGTGCATATTTAATGGCCGATTTTTTGTAATTTAATGTTTTGTTCGGGGAATATTATTAATCACCTTCTGCTGGTAGTGGACCCAGGTAGCACGGAATACATATGAAATTACACCACTGAAATTTGAACGTAATTAATGGCCGCTTTTTGTGAAGTTTAATGTGTTGTGCGGGGAATTTTATTAATCACCTTCTGCTGGTAGTGGACCCAGGAAACACGGAATATATATGAAATTAGACCCCTGAAATTGTACGTAATTAATGGCCGCTTTTGGTGTAGTTTAATGTGTTGTGCAGGGAATATTATTAATCACCTTCTGCTGGTAGTGGACCCAGGTAGCACGTAATACATATGAAATTACACCCCTGAAATTTGTGCGTATTTAATGGCCGATTTTTTGTAGTTTAATGTTTTGTGCGGGGAATATTATTAATCACCTTCTACTGGTAGTGGACCCAGGTAGCACGGAATACATATGAAATTAGACCCCTGAAATGTGTACATAATTAATGGCAGATTTTTGTGTAGTTTTATGTTTTGTGCGGGGAATATTATTAATCACCTTCTGCTGGTAGTGGATCCAGGTAGCACGGAATACATATGAAATTAGACCCCTGAAATGTGTGCGTATTTAATGGCCGATTTTTGTGTAGTTTAATGTTTTGTGCGGAGAATATTACTAATCACCTTCTGCTGGTAGTGGACCCAAGTAGCACGTAATACATATGAAATTAGACCCCTGAAATTTGTACGTAATTATTGGCCGCTTTTTGTTTAGATTAATGTGTTGTGCGGGGAATATTATTAATCACCTTCTGCTGGTAGTGGTCCCAGGTAGCACGGAATACATATGAAATTAGACCCCTGAAATTTGTGCTTATTTAAGGGCCGCTTTTTTTGTAGTTTAATGTTTTGTGCGGGAATATTATTAATCACCTTCTGCTGGTAGTGGACCCAGGTAGCACGGAATACATATGAAATTAGACCCCTGAAATTTGTGCGTATTTAATGGCCGATTTGTTTGTAGTTTAATGTTTTGTGCGGGGAATATTTTTAATCACCTTCTGCTGGTAGTGGATCCAGGTAGCACGGAATACATATGAAATTAGACCTCTGAAATGTGTTCGTATTTAATGGCCGATTTTAGTGCAGTTTAATGTTTTGTGCGGGGAATATTATTAATCACCTTCTGCTGGTAGTGGACCCAGGTAGCACCGAATACAAATGATATTAGACCCCTGAAATTTGTACGTAATTAATGGCCGCTTTTTGTGTAGTTTAATGTGTTGTGCGGGGAATATTATTAATCACCTTCTGCTGGTAGTTGACAAAGGTAACACGGAATATATATATGAAATTAGACCCCTGAAATTTGTGCATATTTAATGGCCGATTTTTTGTAATTTAATGTTTTGTTCGGGGAATATTATTAATCACCTTCTGCTGGTAGTGGACCCAGGTAGCACGGAATACATATGAAATTACACCACTGAAATTTGTACGTAATTAATGGCCGCTTTTTGTGAAGTTTAATGTGTTGTGCGGGGAATTTTATTAATCACCTTCTGCTGGTAGTGGACCCAGGAAACACGGAATATATATGAAATTAGACCCCTGAAATTGTACGTAATTAATGGCCGCTTTTGGTGTAGTTTAATGTGCTGTGCGGGGAATATTATTAATCACCTTCTGCTGGTAGTGGACCCAGGTAGCACGTAATACATATGAAATTACACCCCTGAAATTTGTGCGTATTTAATGGCCGATTTTTTGTAGTTTAATGTTTTGTGCGGGGAATATTATTAATCACCTTCTACTGGTAGTGGACCCAGGTAGCACGGAATACATATGAAATTAGACCCCTGAAATGTGTACATAATTAATGGCAGATTTTTGTGTAGTTTTATGTTTTCTGCGGGGAATATTATTAATCACCTTCTGCTGGTAGTGGATCAAGGTAGCACGGAATACATATGAAATTAGACCCCTGAAATTAGTGCGTATTTAATGGCCGATTTTTGTGTAGTTTAATGTTTTGTGCGGAGAATATTATTAATCACTTTCTGCTGGTAGTGGACCCAGGTAGCACGGAATACAAATGAAATTAGACCCCTGAAATTTGTACGTAATTATTGGCCGCTTTTTGTTTAGATTAATGTGTTGTGCGGGGAATATTATTAATCACCTTCTGCTGGTAGTGGACCCAGGTAGCACGGAATACATATGAAATTAGACCCTTGAAATTTGTGCATATTTAAGGGCCGCTTTTTTGTAGTTTAATGTTTTGTGCGGGGAATATTATTAATCACCTTCTGCTGGTAGTGGACCCAGGTAGCACGGAATACATATGAAATTAGACCCCTGAAATTTGTGCGTATTTAATGGCCGATTTTTTTGTAGTTTAATGTTTTGTGCGGGGAATATTTTTAATCACCTTCTGCTGGTAGTGGATCCAGGTAGCACGGAATACATATGAAATTAGACCTCTGAAATGTGTTCGTATTTAATGGCCGATTTTAGTGTAGTTTAATGTTTTGTGCGGGGAATATTATTAATCACCTTCTGCTGGTAGTGGACCCAGGTAGCACCGAATACAAATGATATTAGGCCCCTGAAATTTGTACGTAATTAATGGCCGCTTTTTGTGTAGTTTAATGTGTTGTGCGGGGAATATTATTAATCACCTTCTGCTGGTAGTTGACAAAGGTAACACGGAATATATATATGAAATTAGACCCCTGAAATTTGTGCATATTTAATGGCCGATTTTTTGTAATTTAATGTTTTGTTCGGGGAATATTATTAATCACCTTCTGCTGGTAGTGGACACAGGTAGCACGGAAAACATATTAAATTAGACCCCTGAAATTCGTGCGTATTTAATGGCCGATTTTTTTGTAGTTTAATGTTTTGTGCGGGGAATATTAGTAATCACCTTCTGCTGGTAGTGGACCCAAGTTGCACGGAATACATATGAAATTAGACCACTGAAATTGGTACGTAATTAATGGCCGCTTTTTGTGAAGTTTAATGTTTTGTGCGGGGAATTTTATTAATCACCTTTTGCTGGTAGTGGAACCAGGTAGCACGGAATACATATGAAATTAGATGCCTGAAATGTGTACGTAATTAATGGCCGCTTTTTGTGTAGTTTAATGTTTTGTGCGGAGAATATTATTAATCACTTTCTGCTGGTAGTGGACCCAGGTAGCACGGAATACAAATGAAATTAGACCCCTGAAATTTGTACGTAATTATTGGCCGCTTTTTGTATAGATTAATGTGTTGTACGGGGATTATTATTAATCACCTTCTGCTGATAGTGGACCCAGGTAACACGGAATACATATGAAATTAGACCCCTGAAATTCGTGCGTATTTAATGGCCGATTTTTTTGTAGTTTAATGTTTTGTGCGGGGAATATTTTTAATCACCTTCTGCTGGTAGTGGATCCAGGTAGCACGGAATACATATGAAATTAGACCCCTGAAATGTGTGCGTATTTAATGTCCGATTTTTGTGTAGTTTAATGTTTTGTGCGGGGAATATTATTAATCACTTTCTGCTAGTAAAGGACCAAGGTAGCACGGAATACAAATGAAATTAGACCCCTGAAATGTGTACGTAATTAATGGCCGCTTTTTGTGTAGTTTAATGTTTTGTGCGGGGAATATTATTAATCACCTTCTGCTGGTAGTGGACCCAGGTAGCACGGAATACATATGAAATTAGACCACTGAAATTTGTACGTAATTATTGGCCGCTTTTTGTGTAGATTAATGTGTTGTGCGGGGAATATTATTAATCACCTTCTGCTGGTAGTGGACCCAGGTAGCACGGAATACATATGAAATTAGACCCCTGAAATTTGTGCATATTTAATGGCCGGTTTTTTTGTAGTTTAATATTTTGTGCGGGGAATATTATTAATTACCTTCTGCTGGTAGTGGACCCAGATAGCACGGAATACATATGAAATTAGACCCCTGAAATTTGTGCGTATTTAATAGCCGATTTTTTTGTAGTTTAATGTTTTGTGCGGGGGATATTTTTAATCACCTTCTGCTGGTAGTGTATCCAGGTAGCACGGAATACATATGAAATTAGACCCCTGAAATGTGTGCGTATTTAATGGCCGATTTTTGTTTAGTTTAATGTTTTGTGCGGGGAATATTATTAATCACCTTCTGATAGTAATGGACCAAGGTATCACGGAATACAAATGAAATTAGACCCCTGAAATTTGTACGTAATTAATGGCCGCTTTTTGTGTAGTTTAATGTGTTGTGCGGGGAATATTATTAATAACCTTCTGCTGGTAGTGTATCCAGGTAGCACGGAATACATATGAAATTAGACCCCTGAAATGTGAGCGTATTTAATGGCTGATTTTTGTGTAGTTTAATGTTTTGTGCGGGGAATATTATTAATCACCTTCTGCTGGTAGTGGACCCAGGTAGCACGGAATACATATTAAATTAGACCCCTGAAATGTGTGCGTATTTAAGGGCCGATTGTTTGGTAATTTAATGTTTTGTGCGGGGAATATTATTAATCATCTTCTGCTGGTAGTGGACCCAGGTAGCACGTAATACATATGAAATTAGACCCCTGAAATTTGTGCGTGTTTAATGGCAGATTTTTTTGTAGTTTAATATTTTGTGCTGTGAATATTTTTAGTCACCTTCTGCTGGTTGTGGACCCAGGTAGCACGGAATACATATGAAATTAGACCCCTGAAATTGGTGCGTATTTAATGGCCGATTTTTTTGTAGTTTAATGTTTTGTGCGGGGAATATTATTAATCACCTTCTGCTGGTAGTGGACCCAGGTAGCACGGAATACATATGAAATTAGACCACTGAAATTTGTACGTAATTAATGGCCGCTTTTTGTGAAGTTTAATATTTTGTGCGGGGAATTTTATTAATCACCTTTTGCTGGTAGTGGACCCAGGTAGCACGGAATACATATGAAATTAGACCCCTGAAATTTGTACGTAATTAATGGCCGCTTTTGGTGTAGTTTAATGTGTTGTGCGGGAATATTATTAATCACTTTCTGCTGGTAGTGGACCCAGTTAGCACGGAATACATATGAAATTAGGCCCCTGAAATTTGTGCGTATTTAATGGCCGCTTCTTGTGTAGTTTAATGTATTGTGCGGGGAATATTACTAATCACCTTCTGCTGGTAGTGGACCCAGGTAGCTCGAAATACATATGAAATTAGATCACTGAAATGTCTACGTAATCAATGGCCGCTTTTTGTGTAGTTTAATGTGTTGTGCGGGGAATATTATTAATCACCTTCTGCTGGTAGTGGAACCAGGTAGCACGGAATACATATGAAATTAGATGCCTGAAATGTGTACGTAATTAATGGCAGCTTTTTGTGTAGTTTCATGTGTTGTGCGGGGAATATTATTAATCACCTTCTGCTGGTAGTGGACCCAGGTAGCACGGAATACATATGAAATTAGACCCCTGAAATTTGTGCGTATTTAATGGCCGATTTTTGTGTAGTTTAATGTTTTGAGCGGGAATATTATTAATCACCTTCTGCTGGTAGTGGATCCATGTAGCACGGAATACATATGAAATTAAACCCCTGAAATATGTGCGTATTTAATGGCCGATTTTTGTGTAGTCTAATGTTTTGTGCGGGGAACATTTTTAGTCACCTTCTGCTGGTTGTGGATCCAGGTAGCACGGAATACATATGAAATTAGACCCCTGAAATTTGTGCGTATTTAATGGCCGATTTTTTTGTAGTTTAATGTTTTGTGCGGGGAATATTATTAATCACCTTCTGCTGGGAGTGGACCCAGGTAGCACGGAATACATATGAAATTACACCCCTGAAATTTGTGCGTGTTTAATGGCAGATTTTTTTGTAGTTTAATGTTTTGTCGGGGAATTTTTTTAATCACCTTCTGCTGGTTGTGGACCCAGGTAGCACGGAATACATATGAAATTAGACCCCTGAAATTGGTGCGTATTTAATGGCCGATTTTTTTGTAGTTTAATGTTTTGTGCGGGGATATTATTAATCACTTTCTGCTGGTAGTGGACCCATGTAGCACGGAATACATATGAAATTAGACCACTGAAATTTGTACGTAATTAATGGCCGCTTTTTGTGAAGTTTAATGTGTTGTGCGGGGAATTTTATTAATCACCTTCTGCTGGTAGTGGAACCAGGTAGCACGGAATACATATGAAATTAGACCCCTGAAATTTGTACGTAATTAATGGCCGCTTTTGGTGTAGTTTAATGTGTTGTGAGGGGAATATTATTATTAATCACCTTCTGCTGGTAGTGGACCCAATTAACACGTAATACATATGAAATTAAACCCCTGAAATTTGGGCGTATTTAATGGTCGATTTTTTTGTAGTTTAATGTTTTGTGCGGGGAATATTATTAATCACCTTCTGCTGGTTGTGGTCCCAGGTCGCACGGAATACATATGAAATTAGACCACTGAAATGTGTACATAATCAATGGCAGATTTTTGTGTAGTTTTATGTTTTGTGCGGGGAATTTTATTAATCACCTTCTGCTGGTAGTGGAACCAGGTAGCACGGAATACATATGAAATTAGACCCCTGAAATGTGTGCGTATTTAATGGCCGATTTTTGTGTAGTTTAATGTTTTGTGCGGGGAATATTATTAATCACCTTCTGATAGTAATGGACCAAAGTAGCACGGAATACAAATGGAATTAGACCCCTGAAATTTGTACGTAATTAATGGCCGCTTTTTGTATAGTTTAATGTGTTGTGCGGGGAATATTATTAATAACCTTCTGCTGGTAGTGGACCCAGGTAGCACGGAATACATATTAAATTAGACCCCTGAAATTTGTGCGTATTTAATGGCCGCTTTTGGTGTAGTTTAATGTGTTGTGCGGGGAATATTATTATTAATCACCTTCTGCTGGTAGTGGACCCAGGTAACACGTAATACATATGAAATTAAACCCCTGAAATTTGGGCGTATTTAATGGTCGATTTTTTTGTAGTTTAATGTTTTGTGCGGGGAATATTATTAATCACCTTCTGCTGGTTGTGGTCCCAGGTAGCACGGAATACATATGAAATTAGACCCCTGAAATGTGTACATAATCAATGGCAGATTTTTGTGTAGTTTTATGTTTTGTGCGGGGAATTTTATAAATCACCTTCTGCTGGTAGTGGAACCAGGTAGCACGGAATACATATGAAATTAGACCCCTGAAATTTGTGCGTATTTAATGGCCGATTGTTTGGTAGTTTAATGTTTTGTGCGGGGAATATTATTAATCACCTTCTGCTGGTAGTGAACCCAGGTAGCACGGAATACATATGAAATTAGACCCCTGAAATTTGTGCGTGTTTAATGGCAGATTTTTTTGTAGTTTAATGTTTTGTGAGGGGAATATTTTTAATCAACTTCTGCTGGTAGTGTATCCAGGTAGCACGGAATACATATGAAATTAGACCACTGAAATGTGCGCGTATTTAATGGCCGATTTTTGTGTAGTTTAATGTTTTGTGCGGGGAATATTATTAATCACCTTCTGATAGTAATGGACCAAGGTAGCACGGAATACAAATGAAATTAGACCCCTGAAATTTGTACGTAATTAATGGCCGCTTTTTGTGTAGTTTAATGTGTTGTGCGGGGAATTTTATTAATAACCTTCTGCTGGTGGTGGACCCAGGTAGCACGGAATACATATTAAATTAGACCCCTGAAATTTGTGCGTATTTAATGGCCGATTTTTTGGTAGTTTAATGTTTTGTGCGGGGAATATTATTAATCACCTTCTTCTGGTAGTGGACCCAGGTAGCACGGAATACATATTAAATTAAACCCCTGAAATTTGTGCGTGTTTAATGGCAGATTTTTTTGTAGTTTAATGTTTTGTGCGGGGTATATTTTTAATCACCTTCTGCTGGTTGTGGACCCAGGTAGCACGGAATACATATGAAAT
Organism: Lamellibrachia columna; assembly: GCA_963662155.1. Classification (NCBI taxonomy): domain Eukaryota; kingdom Metazoa; phylum Annelida; class Polychaeta; order Sabellida; family Siboglinidae; genus Lamellibrachia; species Lamellibrachia columna. The sequence goes on along the minus strand of OY759262.1, from coordinate 48,116,814 downwards.
TAGACCCCTGAAATTGGTGCGTATTTAATGGCCGATTTTTTTGTAGTTTAATGTTTTGTGCGGGGAATATTATTAATCACCTTCTGCTGGTAGTGGACCCAGGTAGCACGGAATACATATGAAATTAGACCACTGAAATTTGTACGTAATTAATGGCCGCTTTTTGTGAAGTTTAATGTGTTGTGCGGGGAATTTTATTAATCACCTTCTGCTGGTAGTGGAACCAGGTAGCACGGAATACATATGAAATTAGACCCCTGAAATTTGTACGTAATTAATGGCCGCTTTTGGTGTAGTTTAATGTGTTGTGCGGGGAATATTATTATTAATCACCTTCTGCTGGTAGTGGACCCAGGTACCACGTAATACATATGAAATTAAACCCCTGAAATTTGTGCGTATTTAATGGTCGATTTTTTTGTAGTTTAATGTTTTGTGCGGGGAATATTATTAATCACCTTCTGCTGGTTGTGGTCCCAGGTAGCACGGAATACATATGAAATTAGACCCTTGAAATGTGTACATAATCAATGGCAGATTTTTGTGTAGTTTTATGTTTTGTGCGGGGAATTTTATTAATCACCTTCTGCTGGTAGTGGAACCAGGTAGCACGGAATACATATGAAATTAGACCCCTGAAATGTGTGCGTATTTAATGGCCGATTTTTGTGTAGTTTAATGTTTTGTGCGGGGAATATTATTAATCACCTTCTGATAGTAATGGACCAAGGTAGCACGGAATACAAATGGAATTAGACCCCTGAAATTTGTACGTAATTAATGGCCGCTTTTTGTGTAGTTTAATGTGTTGTGCGGGGAATATTATTAATAACCTTCTGCTGGTAGTGGACCCAGGTAGCACGGAATACATATTAAATTAGACCCCTGAAATTTGTGCGTATTTAATGGCCGATTTTTTGGTAGTTTAATGTTTTGTGCGGGGAATATTATTAATCACCTTCTGCTGGTAGTGGACACAGGTAGCACTGAAAACATATTAAATTAGACCCCTGAAATTTGTACGTATTTAATGGCCGATTGTTTGGTAGTTTAATGTTTTGTGCGGGGAATATTATTAATCACCTTCTGCTGGTAGTGGACACAGGTAGCTCGGAAAACATATTAAATTAGACCCCTGAAATTTGTGCGTATTTAATGGCCGATTGTTTGGTAGTTTAATGTTTTGTGCGGGGAATATTATTAATCACCTTCTGCTGGTAGTGGACCCAGGTAGCACGGAATACATATGAAATTAGACCCCTGAAATTTGTGCGTGTTTAATGGCAGATTTTTTTGTAGTTTAATGTTTTGTGAGGGAAATATTTTTAATCAACTTCTGCTGGTAGTGTATCCAGGTAGCACGGAATACATATGAAATTAGACCACTGAAATGTGTGCGTATTTAATGGCCGATTTTTGTGTAGTTTAATGTTTTGTGCGGGGAATATTATTAATCACCTTCTGATAGTAATGGACCAAGGTAGCACGGAATACAAATGAAATTAGACCCCTGAAATTTGTACGTAATTAATGGCCGCTTTTTGTGTAGTTTAATGTGTTGTGCGGGGAATTTTATTAATAACCTTCTGCTGGTGGTGGACCCAGGTAGCACGGAATACATATTAAATTAGACCCCTGAAATTTGTGCGTATTTAATGGCCGATTTTTTGGTAGTTTAATGTTTTGTGCGGGGAATATTATTAATCACCTTCTGCTGGTAGTGGACCCAGGTAGCACGGAATACATATTAAATTAGACCCCTGAAATGTGTGCGTATTTAATGGCCGATTGTTTGGTAGTTTAATGTTTTGTGCGGGGAATATTATTAATCACCTTCTGCTGGTAGTGGACCCAGGTAGCACGTAATATATATGAAATTAAACCCCTGAAATTTGTGCGTGTTTAATGGCAGATTTTTTTGTAGTTTAATGTTTTGTGCGGGGAATATTTTTAATCACCTTCTGCTGGTTGTGGACCCAGGTAACACGGAATACATATGAAATTAGACCCCTGAAATTGGTGCGTATTTAATGGCCGATTTTTTTGTAGTTTAATGTTTTGTGCGGGGAATATTATTAATCACCTTCTGCTGGTAGTGGACCCAGGTAGCACGGAATAAATATGAAATTAGACCACTGACATTTTTACGTAATTAATGGCCGCTTTTTGTGAAGTTTAATATTTTGTGCGGGGAATTTTATTAATCACCTTTTGCTGGTAGTGGACCCAGGTAGCACGGAATACATATGAAATTAGACCCCTGAAATTTGTACGTAATTAATGGCCGCTTTGGGTGTAGTTTAATGTGTTGTGCGGGAATATTATTAATCACTTTCTGCTGGTAGTGGACCCAGTTAGCACGGAATACATATGAAATTAGGCCCTTGAAATTTGTGCGTATTTAATGGCCGCTTCTTGTGTAGTTTAATGTATTGTGCGGGGAATATTACTAATCACCTTCTGCTGGTAGTGGACCCAGGTAGCTCGGAATACATATGAAATTAGATCACTGAAATGTCTACGTAATTAATGGCCGCTTTTTGTGTAGTTTAATGTGTTGTGCGGGGAATATTATTAATCACCTTCTGCTGGAAGTGGAACCAGGTAGCACGGAATACATATGAAATTAGATGCCTGAAATGTGTACGTAATTAATGGCCGCTTTTTGTGTAGTTTCATGTGTTGTGCGGGGAATATTATTAATCACCTTCTGCTGGTAGTGGACCCAGGTACAACGGAATACATATGAAATTAGACCCCTGAAATTTGTGCGTATTTAATGGCCGATTTTTGTGTAGTTTAATGTTTTTAGCGGGAATATTATTAACCACCTTCTGCTGGTAGTGGTTCCAGGTAGCACGGAATACATATGAAATTAGACCCCTGAAATGTGTGCGTATTTAATGGCCGATTTTTGTGTAGTCTAATGTTTTGTGCGGGGAACATTTTTAGTCACCTTCTGCTGGTTGTGGATCCAGGTAGCACGGAATACATATGAAATTGGACCCCTGAAATTTGTGCGTATTTAATGGCCGATTTTTTTGTAGTTTAATGTTTTGTGCGGGGAATATTATTAATCACCTTCTGCTGGGAGTGGACCCAAGTAGCACGGAATTCATATGAAATTAGACCCCTGAAATTTGTGCGTGTTTAATGGCAGATTTTTTTGTAGTTTAATGTTTTGTCGGGGAATTTTTTTAATCACCTTCTGCTGGTTGTAGACCCAGGTAGCACGGAATACATATGAAATTAGACCCCTGAAATTGGTGCGTATTTAATGGCCGATTTTTTTGTAGTTTAATGTTTTGTGCGGGGAATATTATTAATCACTTTCTGCTGGTAGTGGACCCATGTAGCACGGAATACATATGAAGTTAGACCACTGAAATTTGTACGTAATTAATGGCCGCTTTTTGTGAAGTTTAATGTGTTGTGCAGGAAATTTTATTAATCACCTTCTGCTGGTAGTGGAACCAGGTAGCACGGAATACATATGAAATTAGACCCCTGAAATTTGTACGTAATTAATGGCCGCTTTTGGTGTAGTTTAATGTGTTGTGCGGGGAATATTATTATTAATCACCTTCTGCTGGTAGTGGTCCCAGGTAGCACGTAATACATATGAAATTAAACCCCTGAAATTTGTGCGTATTTAATGGTCGATTTTTTTGTAGTTTAATGTTTTGTGCGGGGAATATTATTAATCACCTTCTGCTGGTTGTGGACCCAGGTAGCACGGAATACATATGAAATTAGACCCCTGAAATGTGTACATAATCAATGGCAGAGTTTTGTGTAATTTTATGTTTTGTGCGGGGAATTTTATTAATCACCTTCTGCTGGTAGTGGAACCAGGTAGCACGGAATACATATGAAATTAGACCCCTGAAATGTGTGCGTATTTAATGGCCGATTTTTGTGTAGTTTAATGTTTTGTGCGGGGAATATTATTAATCACCTTCTGATAGTAATGGACCAAGGTAGCACGGAATACAAATGAAATTAGACCCCTGAAATTTGTACGTAATTAATGGTCGCTTTTTGTGTAGTTTAATGTGTTGTGCGGGGAATATTATTAATAACCTTCTGCTGGTAGTGGACCCAGGTAGCACGGAATACATATTAAATTAGACCCCTGAAATTTGGGCGTATTTAATGGCCGATTTTTTGGTAGTTTAATGTTTTGTGCGGGGAATATTATTAATCACCTTCTGCTGGTAGTGGACACAGGTAGCACGGAAAACATATTAAATTAGACCCCTGAAATTTGTGCGTATTTAATGGCCGATTGTTTGGTAGTTTAATGTTTTGTGCGGGGAATATTATTAATCACCTTCTGCTGGTAATGGACACAGGTAGCACGGAAAACATATTAAATTAGACCCCTGAAATTTGTGCGTATTTAATGGCCGATTGTTTGGTAGTTTAATGTTTTGTTCGGGGAATATTATTAATCACCTTCTGCTGGTAGTGGACCCAGGTAGCACGGAATACATATGAAATTAGACCCCTGAAATTTGTGCGTGTTTAATGGCAGATTTTTTTGTAGTTTAATGTTTTGTGCGGGGAATATTTTTAATCAACTTCTGCTGGTAGTGTATCCAGGTAGCACGGAATACATATGAAATTAGACCACTGAAATGTGTGTGTATTTAATGGCCGATTTTTGTGTAGTTTAATGTTTTGTGCAGGGAATATTATTAATCACCTTCTGATAGTAATGGACCAAGGTAGCACGGAATACAAATGAAATTAGACCCCTGAAATTTGTACGTAATTAATGGCCGCTTTTTGTGTAGTTTAATGTGTTGTGCGGGGAATTTTATTAATAACCTTCTGCTGGTGGTGGACCCAGGTAGCTCGGAATACATATTAAATTAGACCCCTGAAATTTGTGCGTATTTAATGGCCGATTGTTTGGTAGTTTAATGTTTTGTGCGGGGAATATTATTAATCACCTTCTGCTGGTAGTGGACCCAGGTACCACGTAATACATATGAAATTAAACCCCTGAAATTTGTGCGTGTTTAATGACAGATTTTTTTGTAGTTTAATGTTTTGTGCGGGGAATATTTTTAATCACCTTCTGCTGGTTGTGGACCCAGGTAGCACGGAATACATATGAAATTAGACCCCTGAAATTGGTGCGTATTTAATGGCCGCTTTTTGTGAAGTTTAATATTTTGTGCGGGGAATTTTATTAATCACCTTTTGCTGGTAGTGGACCCAGGTAGCAGGGAATACATATGAAATTAGACCCCTGAAATGTGTACGTAATTAATGGCCGCTTTTGGTGTAGTTTAATGTGTTGTGCGGGAATATTATTAATCACTTTCTGCTGGTAGTGGACCCAGTTAGCACGGAATACATATGAAATTAGGCCCTTGAAATTTGTGCGTATTTAATGGCCGCTTCTTGTGTAGTTTAATGTATTGTGCGGGGAATATTACTAATCACCTTCTGCTGGTAGTGGACCCAGGTAGCTCGGAATACATATGAAATTAGATCACTGAAATGTCTACGTAATTAATGGCCGCTTTTTGTGTAGTTTAATGTGTTGTGCGGGGAATATTATTAATCACCTTCTGCTGGAAGTGGAACCAGGTAGCACGGAATACATATGAAATTAGATGCCTGAAATGTGTACGTAATTAATGGCCGCTTTTTGTGTAGTTTCATGTGTTGTGCGGGGAATATTATTAATCACCTTCTGCTGGTAGTGGTTCCAGGTAGCACGGAATACATATGAAATTAGACCCCTGAAATGTGTGCGTATTTAATGGCCGATTTTTGTGTAGTCTAATGTTTTGTGCGGGGAATATTTTTAGTCACCTTCTGCTGGTTGTGGATCCAGGTAGCACGGAATACATATGAAATTAGACCCCTGAAATTTGTGCGTGTTTAATGGCAGATTTTTTTGTAGTTTAATATTTTGTCGGGGAATTTTTTTAATCAACTTCTGCTGGTCGTGGACCCAGGTAGCCCGGAATACATATGAAATTAGACCCCTGAAATTGGTGTATATATAATGGCCGATTTTTTTGTAATTTAATGTTTTGTGCGGGGAATATTATTAATCACCTTCTGCTGGTAGTGGACCCATGTAGCACGGAATACATATGAAATTAGACCACTGAAATGTGTACGTAATTAATGGCCGCTTTTTGTGAAGTTTAATGTTTTGTGGGGAGAATTTTATTAATCACCTTTTGCTGGTAGTGGACCCAGGTAGCACGGAATACATATGAAATTAGACCCCTGAAATGTGTACGTAATTAATGGCCGCTTTTTGTGTAGTTTAATGTGTTGTGCGGGGAATATTATTAATCACCTTCTGCTGGTTGTGGACCCAGGTAGCACGGAATACATGTGAAATTAGACCCCTGAAATTGGTGCGTATTTAATGGCCGATTTTTTTGTAGTTTAATGTTTTTTGCGGGGAATATTATTAATCACCTTCTGCTGGTAGTGGACCCAAGTTGCACGGAATACATATGAAATTAGACCACTGAAATTTGTACGTAATTAATGGCCGCTTTTTTTGAAGTTTAATATTTTGTGCTGGGAATTTTATTAATCACCTTTTGCTGGTAGTGGACCCAGGTAGCACGGAATACATATGAAATTAGACCCCTGAAATTTGTACATAATTAATGGCCGCTTTTTGTGTAGTTTAATGTGTTGTGCGGGGAATATTATTAATCACTTTCTGCTGGTAGTGGAGGCAGTTAGCACGGAATACATATGAAATTAGGCCCCTGAAATTTGTGCGTATTTAATGGCCGCTTCTTGTGTAGTTTAATGTATTGTGCGGGTAATATTATTAATCACCTTCTGCTGTTAGTGGACCCAGGTAGCTCGGAATACATATGAAATTAGATCACTGAAATGTGTACGTAATTAATGGCCGCTTTTTGTGTAGTTTAATGTGTTGTGCTGGGAATATTATTAATCACCTTCTGCTGGTAGTGGAACCAGGTAGCACGGAATACATATGAAATTAGATGCCTGAAATGTGTACGTAATTAATGGACGCTTTTTGTGTAGTTTAATGTGTTGTGTGGGGAATATTATTAATCACCTTCTGCTGGTAATGGACCCAGGTAGCACGGAATACATATGAAATTAGACCCCTGAAATTTGTGCGTATTTTATTGTCGATTTTTGTGTAGTTTAATGTTTTGAGCGGGAATATTATTAATCACCTTCTGCTGGTAGTGGATCCAGGTAGCACGGAATACATATGAAATTAGACCCCTGAAATGTGTGCGTATTTAATGGCCGATTTTTGTGTAGTCTAATATTTTGTGCGTGGAATATTTTTAGTCACCTTCTGCTGGTTGTGGATCCAGGTAGCACGGAATACATATGAAATTAGACCCCTGAAATTTGTGCGTATTTATTGGCCGATTTTTTGTAGCTTAATGTTTTGTGCGGGGAATATTATTAATCACCTTCTGCTGGGAGTGGACCCAGGTAGCACGGAATACATATGAAATAAGACCCCTGAAATTTGTGCGTGTTTAATGGCAGATTTTTTTGTAGTTTAATGTTTTGTCGGGGAATTTTTTTAATCACCTTCTGCTGGTTGTGGACCCAGGTAGCACGGAATACATATGAAATTAGACCCCTGAAATGTGTGCGTATTTAATGGCCGATTTTTGTGTAGTCTAATGTTTTGTGCGGGGAATATTTTTAGTCACCTTCTGCTGGTTGTGGATCCAGGTAGCACAGAATACATATGAAATTAGGCCCCTGAAATTTGTGCGTATTTAATGGCCGCTTCTTGTGTAGTTTAATGTATTGTGCGGGGAATATTACTAATCACCTTCTGCTGGTAGTGGACCCAGGTAGCTCGGAATACATATGAAATTAGATCACTGAAATGTCTACGTAATCAATGGGCGCTTTTTGTGAAGTTTAATGTGTTGTGCGGGGAATATTATTAATCACCTTCTGCTGGTAGTGGAACCAGGTAGCACGGAATACATATGAAATTAGATGCCTGAAATGTGTACGTAATTAATGGCCGCTTTTTGTGTAGTTTCATGTGTTGTGCGGGGAATATTATTAATCACCTTCTGCTGGTAGTGGACCCAGGTAGCACGGAATACATATGAAATTAGACCCCTGAAATTTGTGCGTATTTAATGGCCGATTTTTGTGTAATTTAATGTTTTGAGGGGGAATATTATTAATCACCTTCTGCTGGTACTGGATCCATGTAGCACGGAATACATATGAAATTAGACCCCTGAAATGTGTGCGTATTTAATGGCCGATTTTTGTGTAGTCTAATGTTTTGTGCGGGGAACATTTTTAGTCACCTTCTGCTGGTTGTGGATCCAGGTAGCACGGAATACATATGAAATTGGACCCCTGAAATTTGTGCGTATTTAATGGCCGATTTTTTTGTAGTTTAATGTTTTGTGCGGGGAATATTATTAATCACTTTCTGCTGGGAGTGGACCCAAGTAGCACGGAATTCATATGAAATTAGACCCCTGAAATTTTTGCGTGTTTAATGGCAGATTTTTTTGTAGTTTAATGTTTTGTCGGGGAATTTTTTTAATCACCTTCTGCTGGTTGTGGACCCAGGTAGCACGGAATACATATGAAATTAGACCCCTGAAATTGGTGCGTATTTAATGGCCGATTTTTTTGTAGTTTAATGTTTTGTGCGGGGAATATTATTAATCACTTTCTGCTGGTAGTGGACCCATGTAGCACGGAATACATATGAAGTTAGACCACTGAAATTTGTACGTAATTAATGGCCGCTTTTTGTGAAGTTTAATGTGTTGTGCGGGGAATTTTATTAATCACCTTCTGCTGGTAGTGGAACCAGGTAGCACGGAATACATATGAAATTAGACCCCTGAAATTTGTACGTAATTAATGGCCGCTTTTGGTGAAGTTTAATGTGTTGTGCGGGGAATATTATTATTAATCACCTTCTGCTGGTAGTGGTCCCAGGTAGCACGTAATACATATGAAATTAAACCCCTGAAATTTGTGCGTATTTAATGGTCGATTTTTTTGTAGTTAATGTTTTGTGCGGGGAATATTATTAATCACCTTCTGCTGGTTGTGGACCCAGGTAGCACGGAATACATATGAAATTAGACCCCTGAAATGTGTACATAATCAATGGCAGAGTTTTGTGTAATTTTATGTTTTGTGCGGGGAATTTTATTAATCACCTTCTGCTGGTAGTGGAACCAGGTAGCACGGAATACATATGAAATTAGACCCCTGAAATGTGTGCGTATTTAATGGCCGATTTTTGTGTAGTTTAATGTTTTGTGCGGGGAATATTATTAATCACCTTCTGATAGTAATGGACCAAGGTAGCACGGAATACAAATGAAATTAGACCCCTGAAATTTGTACGTAATTAATGGTCGCTTTTTGTGTAGTTTAATGTGTTGTGCGGGGAATATTATTAATAACCTTCTGCTGGTAGTGGACCCAGGTAGCACGGAATACATATTAAATTAGACCCCTGAAATTTGGGCGTATTTAATGGCCGATTTTTTGGTAGTTTAATGTTTTGTGCGGTGAATATTATTAATCACCTTCTGCTGGTAGTGGACACAGGTAGCACGGAAAACATATTAAATTAGACCCCTGAAATTTGTGCGTATTTAATGGCCGATTGTTTGGTAGTTTAATGTTTTGTGCGGGGAATATTATTAATCACCTTCTGCTGGTAGTGGACACAGGTAGCACGGAAAACATATTAAATTAGACCCCTGAAATTTGTGCGTATTTAATGGCCGATTGTTTGGTAGTTTAATGTTTTGTTCGGGGAATATTATTAATCACCTTCTGCTGGTAGTGGACCCAGGTAGCACGGAATACATATGAAATTAGACCCCTGAAATTTGTGCGTGTTTAATGGCAGATTTTTTTGTAGTTTAATGTTTTGTGCGGGGAATATTTTTAATCAACTTCTGCTTGTAGTGTATCCAGGTAGCACGGAATACATATGAAATTAGAACACTGAAATGTGTGCGTATTTAATGGCCGATTTTTGTGTAGTTTAATGTTTTGTGCAGGGAATATTATTAATCACCTTCTGATAGTAATGGACCAAGGTAGCACGGAATACAAATGAAATTAGACCCCTGAAATTTGTACGTAATTAATGGCCGCTTCTTGTGTAGTTTAATGTGTTGTGCGGGGAATTTTATTAATAACCTTCTGCTGGTGGTGGACCCAGGTAGCTCGGAATACATATTAAATTAGACCCCTGAAATTTGTGCGTATTTAATGGCCGATTGTTTGGTAGTTTAATGTTTTGTGCGGGGAATATTATTAATCACCTTCTGCTGGTAGTGGACCCAGGTACCACGTAATACATATGAAATTAAACCCCTGAAATTTGTGCGTGTTTAATGACAGATTTTTTTGTAGTTTAATGTTTTGTGCGGGGAATATTTTTAATCACCTTCTGCTGGTTGTGGACCCAGGTAGCTCGGAATACATATGAAATTAGACCCCTGAAATTGGTGCGTATTTAATGGCCGCTTTTTGTGAAGTTTAATATTTTGTGCGGGGAATTTTATTAATCACCTTTTGCTGGTAGTGGACCCAGGTAGCAGGGAATACATATGAAATTAGACCCCTGAAATGTGTACGTAATTAATGGCCGCTTTTGGTGTAGTTTAATGTGTTGTGCGGGAATATTATTAATCACTTTCTGCTGGTAGTGGACCCAGTTAGCACGGAATACATATGAAATTAGGCCCTTGAAATTTGTGCGTATTTAATGGCCGCTTCTTGTGTAGTTTAATGTATTGTGCGGGGAATATTACTAATCACCTTCTGCTGGTAGTGGACCCAGGTAGCTCGGAATACATATGAAATTAGATCACTGAAATGTCTACGTAATTAATGGCCGCTTTTTGTGTAGTTTAATGTGTTGTGCGGGGAATATTATTAATCACCTTCTGCTGGAAGTGGAACCAGGTAGCACGGAATACATATGAAATTAGATGCCTGAAATGTGTACGTAATTAATGGCCGCTTTTTGTGTAGTTTCATGTGTTGTGCGGGGAATATTATTAATCACCTTCTGCTGGTAGTGGTTCCAGGTAGCACGGAATACATATGAAATTAGACCCCTGAAATTTGTGCGTATTTAATGGCCGATTTTTGTGTAGTTTAATATTTTGAGCGGGAATATTATTAATCACCTTCTGCTGGTAGTGGTTCCAGGTAGCACGGAATACATATGAAATTAGACCTCTGAAATGTGTGCGTATTTAATGGCCGATTTTTGTGTAGTCTAATGTTTTGTGCGGGGAATATTTTTAGTCACCTTCTGCTGGTTGTGGATCCAGGTAGCACGGAATACATATGAAATTAGACCCCTGAAATTGGTGCGTATTTAATGGCCGATTTTTTTGTAGTTTAATGTTTTGTGCGGGGAATATTATTAATCACCTTCTGCTGGGAGTGGACCCAGGTAGCACGGAATACATATGAAATTAGACCCCTGAAATTTGTGCGTGTTTAATGGCAGATTTTTTTGTAGTTTAATATTTTGTCGGGGAATTTTTTTAATCAACTTCTGCTGGTCGTGGACCCAGGTAGCCCGGAATACATATGAAATTAGACCCCTGAAATTGGTGCGTATTTAATGGCCGATTTTTTTGTAATTTAATGTTTTGTGCGGGGAATATTATTAATCACCTTCTGCTGGTAGTGGACCCATGTAGCACGGAATACATATGAAATTAGACCACTGAAATGTGTACGTAATTAATGGCCGCTTTTTGTGAAGTTTAATATTTTGTGGGGAGAATTTTATTAATCACCTTTTGCTGGTAGTGGACCCAGGTAGCACGGAATACATATGAAATTAGACCCCTGAAATGTGTACGTAATTAATGGCCGCTTTTTGTGTAGTTTAATGTGTTGTGCGGGGAATATTATTAATCACCTTCTGCTGGTTGTGGACCCAGGTAGCACGGAATACATGTGAAATTAGACCCCTGAAATTGGTGCGTATTTAATGGCCGATTTTTTTGTAGTTTAATGTTTTTTGCGGGGAATATTATTAATCACCTTCTGCTGGTAGTGGACCCAAGTTGCACGGAATACATATGAAATTAGACCACTGAAATTTGTACGTAATTAATGGCCGCTTTTTTTGAAGTTTAATATTTTGTGCTGGGAATTTTATTAATCACCTTTTGCTGGTAGTGGACCCAGGTAGCACGGAATACATATGAAATTAGACCCCTGAAATTTGTACATAATTAATGGCCGCTTTTTGTGTAGTTTAATGTGTTGTGCGGGGAATATTATTAATCACTTTCTGCTGGTAGTGGAGGCAGTTAGCACGGAATACATATGAAATTAGGCCCCTGAAATTTGTGCGTATTTAATGGCCGCTTCTTGTGTAGTTTAATGTATTGTGCGGGGAATATTATTAATCACCTTCTGCTGTTAGTGGACCCAGGTAGCTCGGAATACATATGAAATTAGATCACTGAAATGTGTACGTAATTAATGGCCGCTTTTTGTGTAGTTTAATGTGTTGTGCTGGGAATATTATTAATCACCTTCTGCTGGTAGTGGAACCAGGTAGCACGGAATACATATGAAATTAGATGCCTGAAATGTGTACGTAATTAATGGACGCTTTTTGTGTAGTTTAATGTGTTGTGCGGGGAATATTATTAATCACCTTCTGCTGGTAATGGACCCAGGTAGCACGGAATACATATGAAATTAGACCCCTGAAATTTGTGCGTATTTTATTGTCGATTTTTGTGTAGTTTAATGTTTTGAGCGGGAATATTATTAATCACCTTCTGCTGGTAGTGGATCCAGGTAGCACGGAATACATATGAAATTAGACCCCTGAAATGTGTGCGTATTTAATGGCCGATTTTTGTGTAGTCTAATATTTTGTGCGTGGAATATTTTTAGTCACCTTCTGCTGGTTGTGGATCCAGGTAGCACGGAATACATATGAAATTAGACCCCTGAAATTTGTGCGTATTTATTGGCCGATTTTTTGTAGCTTAATGTTTTGTGCGGGGAATATTATTAATCACCTTCTGCTGGGAGTGGACCCAGGTAGCACGGAATACATATGAAATAAGACCCCTGAAATTTGTGCGTGTTTAATGGCAGATTTTTTTGTAGTTTAATGTTTTGTCGGGGAATTTTTTTAATCACCTTCTGCTGGTTGTGGACCCAGGTAGCACGGAATACATATGAAATTAGACCCCTGAAATTGGTACGTATTTAATGGCCGATTTTTTTGTAGTTTAATGTTTTGTGCGGGGAATATTATTAATCACCTTCTGCTGGTAGTGGACCCATGTAGCACGGAATACATATGAAATTAGACCACTGAAATTTGTACGTAATTAATGGCCGCTTTTTGTGAAGTTTAATGTTTTGTGCGGGGAATTTTATTAATCACCTTTTGCTGGTAGTGGACCCAGGTAGCACGGAATACATATGAAATTAGACCCCTGAAATTTGTACGTAATTAATGGCCGCTTTTTGTGTAGTTTAATGTGTTGTGCTGGGAATATTATTAATCACTTTCTTCTGGTAGTGGACCCAGTTAACACGGAATACATATGAAATTAGGCCCCTGAAATTTGTGCGTATTTAATGGCCGCTTTTTGTGTAGTTTAATGTATTGTGCGGGGAATATTATTAATCACCTTCTCCTGGTAGTGGACCCAGGTATCTCGGAATACATATGAAATTAGATCTCTGAAATGTGTACGTAATTAATGGCCGCTTTTTGTGTAGTTTAATGTGTTGTGCGGGGAATATTATTAATCACCTTCTGCTGGTAGTTGAACCAGGTAGCACGGAATACATACGAAATTAGATGCCTGAAATGTGTACGTAATTAATGGCCGCTTTTTGGGTAGTTTAATGTGTTGTGCGGGGACTATTATTAATCACTTTCTGCTGGTAGTTGACCCAAGTAGCACGGAATACATATGAATTTAGACCCATGAAATTTGTGCGTATTTAATGGCCGATTTTTGTGTAGTTTAATGTTTTGAGCGGGGAATATTATTAATCACCTTCTGCTGGTAGTGGATCCAGGTAGCACGGATTACATATGAAATTAGACCCCTGAAATGTGTGCGTATTTAATGGCCGATTTTTGTGTAGTTGAATGTTTTGTGCGGGTAATATTTTTAATCACCTTCTGCTGGTAGTGGATCCAGGTAGCACGGAATACATATGAAATTAGACCCCTGAAATTTGTGCGTATTTAATGGCCGATTTTTTTGTAGTTTAATATTTTGTGCGGGGAATATTATTAATTACCTTCTGCTGGTAGTGTATCCAGGTAGCACGGAATACATATGAAATTAGACCCCTGAAATGTGTGCGTATTTAATGGCCGATTTTTGTGTAGTTTAATGTTTTGTGCGGGGAATATTATTAATCACCTTCTGATAGTAATGGACCAAGGTAGCACGGAATACAAATGAAATTAGACCCCTGAAATTTGTACGTAATTAATGGCCGCTTTTTGTGTAGTTTAATGTGTTGTGCGGGGAATATTATTAATAACCTTCTGCTGGAAGTGTATCCAGGTAGCACGGAATACATATGAAATTAGACCCCTGAAATGTGAGCGTATTTAATTGCTGATTTTTGTGTAGTTTAATGTTTTGAGCGGGGAATATTATTAATCACCTTCTGCTGGTAGTGGACCCAGGTAGCACGGAATACATATTACATTAGACCCCTGAAATGTGTGCGTATTTAATGGCCGATTGTTTGGTAGTTTAATGTTTTGTGCGGGGAATATTATTAATCACCTTCTGCTGGTAGTGGACCCAGGTAGCACGTAATACATAAGAAATTAGACCCCTGAAATTTGTGCGTGTTTAACGGCAGATTTTTTTGTAGTTTAATGTTTTGTGCGGTGAATATTTTTAGTCACCTTCTGCTGGTTGTGGACCCAGGTAGCACGGAATACATATGAAATTAGACCCCTGAAATTGGTGCGTATTTAATGGCCGATTTTTTTGTAGTTTAATGTTTTGTGCGGGGAATATTATTAATCACCTTCTGCTGGTAGTGGACCCAGGTAGCACGGAATACATATGAAATTAGACCACTGAAATTTGTACGTAATTAATGGCCGCTTTTTGTGAAGTTTAATATTTTGTGCGGGGAATTTTATTAATCACCTTTTGCTGGTAGTGGACCCAGGTAGCACGGACTACATATGAAATTAGACCCCTGAAATTTGTACGTAATTAATGGCCGCTTTTGGTGTAGTTTAATGTGTTGTGCGGGAATATTATTAATCACTTTCTGCTGGTAGTGGACCCAGTTAGCACGGAATACATATTAAATTAGGCCCCTGAAATTTGTGCGTATTTAATGGCCGCTTCTTGTGTAGTTTAATGTATTGTGCGGGGAATATTACTAATCACCTTCTGCTGGTAGTGGACCCAGGTAGCTCGGAATACATATGAAATTAGATCACTGAAATGTCTACGTAATCAATGGCCGCTTTTAGTGTAGTTTAATGTGTTGTGCGGGGAATATTATTAATCACCTTCTGCTGGTAGTGGAACCAGGTAGCACGGAATACATATGAAATTAGATGCCTGAAATGTGTACGTAATTAATGGCCGCTTTTTGTGTAGTTTCATGTGTTGTGCGGGGAATATTATTAATCACCTTCTGCTGGTAGTGGACCCAGGTTGCACGGAATACATATGAAATTAGACCCCTGAAATTTGTGCGTATTTAATGGCCGATTTTTGTGTAATTTAATGTTTTGAGCGGGAATATTATTAATCACCTTCTGCTGGTAGTGGATCCATGTAGCACGGAATACATATGAAATTAGACCCCTGAAATGTGTGCGTATTTAATGGCCGATTTTTGTGTAGTCTAATGTTTTGTGCGGGGAACATTTTTAGTCACCTTCTGCTGGTTGTGGATCCAGGTAGCACGGAATACATATGAAATTAGACCCCTGAAATTTGTGCGTATTTAATGGCCGATTTTTTTGAAGTTTAATGTTTTGTGCGGGGAATATTATTAATCACCTTCTGCTGGGAGTGGACCCAGGTAGCACGGAATACATATGAAATTAGACCCCTGAAATTTGTGCGTGTTTAATGGCAGATTTTTTTGTAGTTTAATGTTTTGTCGGGGAATTTTTTTAATCACCTTCTGCTGGTTGTGGACCCAGGTAGCACGGAATACATATGAAATTAGACCCCTGAAATTGGTGCGTATTTAATGGCCGATTTTTTTGTAGTTTAATGTTTTGTGCAGGGATATTATTAATCACTTTCTGCTGGTAGTGGACCCATGTAGCACGGACTACATATGAAATTAGACCACTGAAATTTGTACGTAATTAATGGCCGCTTTTTGTGAAGTTTAATTTGTTGTGCGGGGAATTTTATTAATCACCTTCTGCTGGTAGTGGAACCAGGTAGCACGGAATACATATGAAATTAGACCCCTGAAATTTGTACGTAATTAATGGCCGCTTTTGGTGTAGTTTAATGTGTTGTGCGGGGAATATTATTATTAATCACCTTCTGCTGGTAGTGGACCCAGGAAACACGTAATACATATGAAATTAAACCCCTGAAATTTGTGCGTATTTAATGGTCGATTTTTTTGTAGTTTAATGTTTTGTGCGGGGAATATTATTAATCACCTTCTGCTGGTTGTGGTCCCAGGTAGCGCGGAATACATATGAAATTAGACCCCTGAAATGTGTACATAATCAATGGCAGATTTTTGTGTAGTTTTATGTTTTGTGCGGGGAATTTTATTAATCACCTTCTGCTGGTAGTGGAACCAGGTAGCACGGTATACATATGAAATTAGACCCCTGAAATGTGTGCGTATTTAATGGCCGATTTTTGTGTAGTTTAATGTTTTGTGCGGGGAATATTATTAATCACCTTCTGATAGTAATGGACCAAGGTAGCACGGAATACAAATGGAATTAGACCCCTGAAATTTGTACGTAATTAATGGCCGCTTTTTGTGTAGTTTAATGTGTTGTGCGGGGAATATTATTAATAAACTTCTGCTGGTAGTGGACCCAGGTAGCACGGAATAAATATTAAATTAGACCCCTGAAATTTGTGCGTATTTAATGGCCGATTTTTTGGTAGTTTAATGTTTTGTGCGGGGAATATTATTAATCACCTTCTGCTGGTAGTGGACACAGGTAGCACGGAAAACATATTAAATTAGACCCCTGAAATTTGTGCGTATTTAATGGCCGATTGTTTGGTAGTTTAATGTTTTGTGCGGGGAATATTATTAATCACCTTCTGCTGGGAGTGGACCCAGGTAGCACGGAATACATATGAAATTAGACCCCTGAAATTTGTGCGTGTTTAATGGAAGATTTTTTTGTAGTTTAATGTTTTGTGAGGGGAATATTTTTAATCAACTTCTGCTGGTAGTGTATCCAGGTAGCACGGAATACATATGAAATTAGACCACTGAAATGTGTGCGTATTTAATGGCCGATTTTTGTGTAGTTTAATGTTTTGTGCGGGGAATATTATTAATCACCTTCTGATAGTAATGGACCAAGGTAGCACGGAATACAAATGAAATTAGACCCCTGAAATTTGTACGTAATTAATGGCCGCTTTTTGTGTAGTTTAATGTGTTGTGCGGGGAATTTTATTAATAACCTTCTGCTGGTGGTGGAACCAGGTAGCACGGAATACATATTAAATTAGACCCCTGAAATTTGTGCGTATTTAATGGCCGATTTTTTGGTAGTTTAATGTTTTGTGCGGGGAATATTATTAATCACCTTCTGCTGGTAGTGGACCCAGGTAGCACGGAATACATATTAAATTAGACCCCTGAAATGTGTGCGTATTTAATGGCCGATTGTTTGGTAGTTTAATGTTTTGTGCGGGGAATATTATTAATCACCTTCTGCTGGTAGTGGACCCAGGTAGCACGTAATTCATATGAAATTAAACCCCTGAAATTTGTGCGTGTTTAATGGCAGATTTTTTTGTAGTTTAATGTTTGTGCGGGGAATATTTTTAATCACCTTCTGCTGGTTGTGGACCCAGGTAGCACGGAATACATATGAAATTAGACCCCTGAAATTGGTGCGTATTTAATGGCCGATTTTTTTGTAGTTTAATGTTTTGTGCGGGGAATATTATTAATCACCTTCTGCTGGTAGTGGACCCAGGTAGCACGGAATACATATGAAATTAGACCACTGAAATTTGTACGTAATTAATGGCCGCTTTTTGTGAAGTTTAATGTGTTGTGCGGGGAATTTTATTAATCACCTTCTGCTGGTAGTGGAACCAGGTAGCACGGAATACATATGAAATTAGACCCCTGAAATTTGTACGTAATTAATGGCCGCTTTTGGTGTAGTTTAATGTGTTGTGCGGGGAATATTATTATTAATCACCTTCTGCTGGTAGTGGACCCAGGTAGCACGTAATACATATGAAATTAAACCCCTGAAATTTGTGCGTATTTAATGGTCGATTTTTTTGTAGTTTAATGTTTTGTGCGGGGAATATTATTAATCACCTTCTGCTGGTTGTGGTCCCAGGTAGCACGGAATACATATGAAATTAGACCCCTGAAATGTGTACATAATCAATTGCAGATTTTTGTGTAGTTTTATGTTTTGTGCGGGGAATTTTATTAATCACCTTCTGCTGGTAGTGGAACAAGGTAGCACGGAATACATATGAAATTAGACCCCTGAAATGTGTGCGTATTTAATGGCCGATTTTTGTGTAGTTTAATGTTTTGTGCGGGGAATATTATTAATCACCTTCTGATAGTAATGGACCAAGGTAGCACGGAATACAAATGGAATTAGACCCCTGAAATTTGTACGTAATTAATGGCCGCTTATTGTGTAGTTTAATGTGTTGTGCGGGGAATATTATTAATAACCTTCTGCTGGTAGTGGACCCAGGTAGCACGGAATACATATTAAATTAGACCCCTGAAATTTGTGCGTATTTAATGGCCGATTTTTTGGTAGTTTAATGTTTTGTGCGGGGAATATTATTAATCACCTTCTGCTGGTAGTGGACACAGGTAGCACGGAAAACATATTAAATTAGACCCCTGAAATTTGTGCGTATTTAATGGCCGATTGTTTGGTAGTTTAATATTTTGTGCGGGGAATATTATTAATCACCTTCTGCTGGTAGTGGACACAGGTAACACGGAAAACATATTAAATTAGACCCCTGAAATTTGTGCGTATTTAATGGCCGATTGTTTGGTAGTTTAATGTTTTGTGCGGGGAATATTATTAATCACCTTCTGCTGGTAGTGGACCCAGGTAGCACGGAATACATATGAAATTAGACCCCTGAAATTTGTGCGTGTTTAATGGCAGATTTTTTTGTAGTTTAATGTTTTGTGAGGCGAATATTTTTAATCAACTTCTGCTGGTAGTGTATCCAGGTAGCACGGAATACATATGAAATTAGACCACTTCAATGTGTGCGTATTTAATGGCCGATTTTTGTGTAGTTTAATGTTTTGTGCGGGGAATATTATTAATCACCTTCTGATAGTAATGGACCAACGTAGCACGGAATACAAATGAAATTAGACCCCTGAAATTTGTACGTAATTAATGGCCGCTTTTTGTGTAGTTTAATGTGTTGTGCGGGGAATTTTATTAATAACCTTCTGCTGGTGGTGGACCCAGGTAGCACGGAATACATATTAAATTAGACCCCTGAAATTTGTGCGTATTTAATGGCCGATTTTTTGGTAGTTTAATGTTTTGTGCGGGGAATATTATTAATCACCTTCTGCTGGTAGTGGACCCAGGTAGCACGGAATACATATTAAATTAGACCCCTGAAATGTGTGCGTATTTAATGGCCGATTTTTTTGTAGTTTAATGTTTTGTGCGGGGAATATTATTAATCACCTTCTGCTGGTAGTGGACCCAGGTAGCACGGAATAAATATGAAATTAGACCACTGAAATTTGTACGTAATTAATGGCCGCTTTTTGTGAAGTTTAATATTTTGTGCGGGGAATTTTATTAATCACCTTTTGCTGGTAGTGGACCCAGGTAGCACGGAATACATATGAAATTAGACCCCTGAAATTTGTACGTAATTAATGGCCGCTTTTGGTGTAGTTTAATGTGTTGTGCGGGAATATTATTAATCACTTTCTGCTGGTAGTGGATCCAGTTAGCACGGAATACATATGAAATTAGGCCCCTGAAATGTGTGCGTATTTAATGGCCGCTTCTTGTGTAGTTTAATGTATTGTGCGGGGAATATTACTAATCACCTTCTGCTGGTAGTGGACCCAAGTAGCTCGGAATACATATGAAATTAGATCACTGAAATGTCTACGTATTTAATGGCCGCTTTTTGTGTAGTTTAATGTGTTGTGCGGGGAATATTATTAATCACCTTCTGCTGGAAGTGGAACCAGGTAGCACGGAATACATATGAAATTAGATGCCTGAAATGTGTACGTATTTAATGGCCGATTTTTGTGTAGTTTAATGTTTTGAGCGGGAATATTATTAATCACCTTCTGCTGGTAGTGGTTCCAGGTAGCACGGAATACATATGAAATTAGACCCCTGAAATGTGTGCGTATTTAATGGCCGATTTTTGTGTAGTCTAATGTTTTGTGCGGGGAATATTTTTAGTCACCTTCTGCTGGTTGTGGGTCCAGGTAGCACGGAATACATATGAAATTAGACCCCTGAAATTGGTGCGTATTTAATGGCCGATTTTTTTGTAGTTTAAAGTTTTGTGCTAGGGAATATTATTAATCACCTTCTGCTGGGAGTGGACCCAGGTAGCACGGAATACATATGAAATTAGACCCCTGAAATTTGTGCGTGTTTAATGGCAGATTTTTTTGTAGTTTAATATTTTGTCGGGGAATTTTTTTAATCAACTTCTGCTGGTCGTGGACCCAGGTAGCCCGGAATACATATGAAATTAGACCCCTGAAATTGTTGGGTATTTAATGGCCGATTTTTTTGTAATTTAATGTTTTGTGCGGGGAATATTATTAATCACCTTCTGCTGGTAGTGGACCCGTGTAGCACGGAATACATATGAAATTAGACCACTGAAATGTGTACGTAATTAATGGCCGCTTTTTGTGAAGTTTAATGTTTTGTGGGGGGAATTTTATTAATCACCTTTTGCTGGTAGTGGACGCAGGTAGCACGGAATACATATGAAATTAGACCCCTGAAATGTGTACGTAATTAATGGCCGCTTTTTGTGTAGTTTAATGTTTTTTGCGGGGAATATTATTAATCACCTTCTGCTGGTAGTGGACCCAGGAAACACGTAATACATATGAAATTAAACCCCTGAAATTTGTGCGTATTTAATGGCCGATTTTTTTGTAGTTTAATGTTTTGTGCGGGGAATATTATTAATCACCTTCTGCTGGTTGTGGTCCCAGGTAGCGCGGAATACATATGAAATTAGACCCCTGAAATGTGTACATAATCAATGGCAGATTTTTGTGTAGTTTTATGTTTTGTGCGGGGAATTTTATTAATCACCTTCTGCTGGTAGTGGAACCAGGTAGCACGGTATACATATGAAATTAGACCCCTGAAATGTGTGCGTATTTAATGGCCGATTTTTGTGTAGTTTAATGTTTTGTGCGGGGAATATTATTAATCACCTTCTGATAGTAATGGACCAAGGTAGCACGGAATACAAATGGAATTAGACCCCTGAAATTTGTACGTAATTAATGGCCGCTTTTTGTGTAGTTTAATGTGTTGTGCGGGGAATATTATTAATAAACTTCTGCTGGTAGTGGACCCAGGTAGCACGGAATAAATATTAAATTAGACCCCTGAAATTTGTGCGTATTTAATGGCCGATTTTTTGGTACTTTAATGTTTTGTGCGGGGAATATTATTAATCACCTTCTGCTGGTAGTGGACACAGGTAGCACGGAAAACATATTAAATTAGACCCCTGAAATTTGTGCGTATTTAATGGCCGATTGTTTGGTAGTTTAATGTTTTGTGCGGGGAATATTATTAATCACCTTCTGCTGGGAGTGGACCCAGGTAGCACGGAATACATATGAAATTAGACCCCTGAAATTTGTGCGTGTTTAATGGCAGATTTTTTTGTAGTTTAATGTTTTGTGAGGGGAATATTTTTAATCAACTTCTGCTGGTAGTGTATCCAGGTAGCACGGAATACATATGAAATTAGACCACTGAAATGTGTGCGTATTTAATGGCCGATTTTTGTGTAGTTTAATGTTTTGTGCGGGGAATATTATTAATCACCTTCTGATAGTAATGGACCAAGGTAGCACGGAATACAAATGAAATTAGACCCCTGAAATTTGTACGTAATTAATGGCCGCTTTTTGTGTAGTTTAATGTGTTGTGCGGGGAATTTTATTAATAACCTTCTGCTGGTGGTGGAACCAGGTAGCACGGAATACATATTAAATTAGACCCCTGAAATTTGTGCGTATTTAATGGCCGATTTTTTGGTAGTTTAATGTTTTGTGCGGGGAATATTATTAATCACCTTCTGCTGGTAGTGGACCCAGGTAGCACGGAATACATATTAAATTAGACCCCTGAAATGTGTGCGTATTTAATGGCCGATTGTTTGGTAGTTTAATGTTTTGTGCGGGGAATATTATTAATCACCTTCTGCTGGTAGTGGACCCAGGTAGCACGTAATTCATATGAAATTAAACCCCTGAAATTTGTGCGTGTTTAATGGCAGATTTTTTTGTAGTTTAATGTTTTGTGCGGGGAATATTTTTAATCACCTTCTGCTGGTTGTGGACCCAGGTAGCACGGAATACATATGAAATTAGACCCCTGAAATTGGTGCGTATTTAATGGCCGATTTTTTTGTAGTTTAATGTTTTTTGCGGGGAATATTATTAATCACCTTCTGCTGGTAGTGGACCCAAGTTGCACGGAATACATATGAAATTAGACCACTGAAATTTGTACGTAATTAATGGCCGCTTTTTTTGAAGTTTAATATTTTGTGCTGGGAATTTTATTAATCACGTTTTGCTGGTAGTGGACCCAGGTAGCACGGAATACATATGAAATTAGACCCCTGAAATTTGTACATAATTAATGGCCGCTTTTTGTGTAGTTTAATGTGTTGTGCGGGGAATATTATTAATCACTTTCTGCTGGTAGTGGACGCAGTTAGCACGGAATACATATGAAATTAGGCCCCTGAAATTTGTGCGTATTTAATGGCCGCTTCTTGTGTAGTTTAATGTATTGTGCGGGGAATATTATTAATCACCTTCTGCTGTTAGTGGACCCAGGTAGCTCGGAATACATATGAAATTAGATCACTGAAATGTGTACGTAATTAATGGCCGCTTTTTGTGTAGTTTAATGTGTTGTGCTGGGAATATTATTAATCACCTTCTGTTGGTAGTGGAACCAGGTAGCACGGAATACATATGAAATTAGATGCCTGAAATGTGTACGTAATTAATGGCCGCTTTTTGTGTAGTTTAATGTGTTGTGCTGGGAATATTATTAATCACCTTCTGCTGGTAATGGACCCAGGTAGCACGGAATACATATGAAATTAGACCCCTGAAATTTGTGCGTATTTTATTGTCGATTTTTGTGTAGTTTAATGTTTTGAGCGGGAATATTATTAATCACCTTCTGCTGGTAGTGGATCCAGGTAGCACGGAATACATATGAAATTAGACCCCTGAAATGTGTGCGTATTTAATGGCCGATTTTTGTGTAGTCTAATAATTTGTGCGTGGAATATTTTTAGTCACCTTCTGCTGGTTGTGGATCCAGGTAGCACGGAATACATATGAAATTAGACCCCTGAAATTTGTGCGTATTTAATGGCCGATTTTTTGTAGTTTAATGTTTTGTGCGGGGAATATTATTAATCACCTTCTGCTGGGAGTGGACCCAGGTAGCACGGAATACATATGAAATTAGACCCCTGAAATTTGTGCGTGTTTAATGGCAGATTTTTTTGTAGTTTAATGTTTTGTCGGGGAATTTTTTTAATCACCTTCTGCTGGTTGTGGACCCAGGTAGCACGGAATACATATGAAATTAGACCCCTGAAATTGGTGCGTATTTAATGGCCGATTTTTTTGTAGTTTAATGTTTTGTGCGGGGAATATTATTAATCACCTTCTGCTTGTAGTGGACCCATGTAGCACGGAATACATATGAAATTAGACCACTGAAATTTGTACGTAATTAATGGCCGCTTTTTGTGAAGTTTAATGTTTTGTGCGGGGAATTTTATTAATCACCTTTTGCTGGTAGTGGACCCAGGTAGCACGGAATACATATGAAATTAGACCCCTGAAATTTGTACGTAATTAATGGCCGCTTTTTGTGTAGTTTAATGTGTTGTGCGGGGAATATTATTAATCACTTTCTGCTGGTAGTGGACCCAGTTAACACGGGATACATATGAAATTAGGCCCCTGAAATTTGTGCGTATTTAATGGCCGCTTCTTGTGTAGTTTAATGTATTGTGCGGGGAATATTATTAATCACCTTCTCCTGGTAGTGGACCCAGGTAGCTCGGAATACATATGAAATTAGATCTCTGAAATGTGTACGTAATTAATGGCCGCTTTTTGTGTAGTTTAATGTGTTGTGCGGGGAATATTATTAATCACCTTCTGCTGGTAGTTGAACCAGGTAGCACGGAATACATACGAAATTAGATGCCTGAAATGTGTACGTAATTAATGGCCGCTTTTTGGGTAGTTTAATGTGTTGTGCGGGGACTATTATTAATCACTTTCTGCTGGTAGTGGACCCAAGTAGCACGGAATACATATGAATTTAGACCCATGAAATTTGTGCGTATTTAATGGCCGATTTTTGTGTAGTTTAATGTTTTGAGCGGGGAATATTATTAATCACCTTCTGCTGGTAGTGGATCCAGGTAGCACGGATTACATATGAAATTAGACCCCTGAAATTTGTACGTAATTAATGGCCGCTTTTGGTGTAGTTTAATGTGTTGTGCGGGAATATTATTAATCACTTTCTGCTGGTAGTGGACCCAGTTAGCACGGAATACATATGAAATTAGGCCCCTGAAATTTGTGCGTATTTAATGGCCGCTTCTTGTGTAGTTTAATGTATTGTGCGGGGAATATTACTAATCACCTTCTGCTGGTAGTGGACCCAGGTAGCTCGGAATACATATGAAATTAGATCACTGAAATGTCTACGTAATTAATGGCCGCTTTTTGTGTAGTTTAATGTGTTGTGCGGGGAATATTATTAATCACCTTCTGCTGGAAGTGGAACCAGGTAGCACGGAATACATATGAAATTAGATGCCTGAAATGTGTACGTAATTAATGGCCGCTTTTTGTGTAGTTTCATGTGTTGTGCGGGGAATATTATTAATCACCTTCTGCTGGTAGTGGTTCCAGGTATCACGGAATACATATGAAATTAGACCCCTGAAATTTGTGCGTATTTAATGGCCGATTTTTGTGTAGTTTAATATTTTGAGCGGGAATATTATTAATCACCTTCTGCTGGTAGTGGTTCCAGGTAGCACGGAATACATATGAAATTAGACCCCTGAAATGTGTGCGTGTTTAATGGCAGATTTTTTTGTAGTTTAATATTTTGTCGGGGAATTTTTTTAATCAACTTCTGCTGGTCGTGGACCCAGGTAGCCCGGAATACATATGAAATTAGACCCCTGAAATTGGTGCGTATTTAATGGCCGATTTTTTTGTAATTTAATGTTTTGTGCGGGGAATATTATTAATCACCTTCTGCTGGTAGTGGACCCATGTAGCACGGAATACATATGAAATTAGACCACTGAAATGTGTACGTAATTAATGGCAGCTTTTTGTGAAGTTTAATGTTTTGTGGGGGGAATTTTATTAATCACCTTTTGCTGGTAGTGGACCCAGGTAGCACGGAATACATATGAAATTAGACCCCTGAAATGTGTACGTAATTAATGGCCGCTTTTTGTGTAGTTTAATGTGTTGTGCGGGGAATATTATTAATCACCTTCTGCTGGTTGTGGACCCAGGTAGCACGGAATACATGTGAAATTAGACCCCTGAAATTGGTGCGTATTTAATGGCCGATTTTTTTGTAGTTTAATGTTTTTTGCGGGGAATATTATTAATCACCTTCTGCTGGTAGTGGACCCAAGTTGCACGGAATACATATGAAATTAGACCACTGAAATTTGTACGTAATTAATGGCCGCTTTTTTTGAAGTTTAATATTTTGTGCTGGGAATTTTATTAATCACGTTTTGCTGGTAGTGGACCCAGGTAGCACGGAATACATATGAAATTAGACCCCTGAAATTTGTACATAATTAATGGCCGCTTTTTGTGTAGTTTAATGTGTTGTGCGGGGAATATTATTAATCACTTTCTGCTGGTAGTGGACGCAGTTAGCACGGAACACATATGAAATTAGGCCCCTGAAATTTGTGCGTATTTAATGGCCGCTTCTTGTGTAGTTTAATGTATTGTGCGGGGAATATTATTAATCACCTTCTGCTGTTAGTGGACCCAGGTAGCTCGGAATACATATGAAATTAGATCACTGAAATGTGTACGTAATTAATGGCCGCTTTTTGTGTAGTTTAATGTGTTGTGCTGGGAATATTATTAATCACCTTCTGTTGGTAGTGGAACCAGGTAGCACGGAATACATATGAAATTAGATGCCTGAAATGTGTACGTAATTAATGGCCGCTTTTTGTGTAGTTTAATGTGTTGTGCTGGGAATATTATTAATCACCTTCTGCTGGTAATGGACCCAGGTAGCACGGAATACATATGAAATTAGACCCCTGAAATTTGTGCGTATTTTATTGTCGATTTTTGTGTAGTTTAATGTTTTGAGCGGGAATATTATTAATCACCTTCTGCTGGTAGTGGATCCAGGTAGCACGGAATACATATGAAATTAGACCCCTGAAATGTGTGCGTATTTAATGGCCGATTTTTGTGTAGTCTAATATTTTGTGCGTGGAATATTTTTAGTCACCTTCTGCTGGTTGTGGATCCAGGTAGCACGGAATACATATGAAATTAGACCCCTGAAATTTGTGCGTATTTAATGTCGATTTTTTGTAGTTTAATGTTTTGTGCGGGGAATATTATTAATCACCTTCTGCTGGGAGTGGACCCAGGTAGCACGGAATACATATGAAATTAGACCCCTGAAATTTGTGCGTGTTTAATGGCAGATTTTTTTGTAGTTTAATGTTTTGTCGGGGAATTTTTTTAATCACCTTCTGCTGGTTGTGGACCCAGGTAGCACGGAATACATATGAAATTAGACCCCTGAAATTGGTGCGTATTTAATGGCCGATTTTTTTGTAGTTTAATGTTTTGTGCGGGGAATATTATTAATCACCTTCTGCTGGTAGTGGACCCATGTAGCACGGAATACATATGAAATTAGACCACTGAAATTTGTACGTAATTAATGGCCGCTTTTTGTGAAGTTTAATGTTTTGTGCGGGGAATTTTATTAATCACCTTTTGCTGGTAGTGGACCCAGGTAGCACGGAATACATATGAAATTAGACCCCTGAAATTTGTACGTAATTAATGGCCGCTTTTTGTGTAGTTTAATGTGTTGTGCGGGGAATATTATTAATCACTTTCTGCTGGTAGTGGACCCAGTTAACACGGGATACATATGAAATTAGGCCCCTGAAATTTGTGCGTATTTAATGGCCGCTTCTTGTGTAGTTTAATGTATTGTGCGGGGAATATTATTAATCACCTTCTCCTGGTAGTGGACCCAGGTAGCTCGGAATACATATGAAATTAGATCTCTGAAATGTGTACGTAATTAATGGCCGCTTTTTGTGTAGTTTAATGTGTTGTGCGGGGAATATTATTAATCACCTTCTGCTGGTAGTTGAACCAGGTAGCACGGAATACATACGAAATTAGATGCCTGAAATGTGTACGTAATTAATGGCCGCTTTTTGGGTAGTTTAATGTGTTGTGCGGGGACTATTATTAATCACTTTCTGCTGGTAGTGGACCCAAGTAGCACGGAATACATATGAATTTAGACCCATGAAATTTGTGCGTATTTTATGGCCGATTTTTGTGTAGTTTAATGTTTTGAGCGGGGAATATTATTAATCACCTTCTGCTGGTAGTGGATCCAGGTAGCACGGATTACATATGAAATTAGACCCTTGAAATGTGTGCGTATTTAATGGCCGATTTTTGGGTAGTTTAATGTGTTGTGCGGGGACTATTATTAATCACTTTCTGCTGGTAGTGGACCCAAGTAGCACGGAATACATATGAATTTAGACCCATGAAATTTGTGCGTATTTAATGGCCGATTTTTGTGTAGTTTAATGTTTTTAGCGGGGAATATTATTAATCACCTTCTGCTGGTAGTGGATCCAGGTA
Source organism: Lamellibrachia columna (assembly GCA_963662155.1). Classification (NCBI taxonomy): domain Eukaryota; kingdom Metazoa; phylum Annelida; class Polychaeta; order Sabellida; family Siboglinidae; genus Lamellibrachia; species Lamellibrachia columna. Next base: position 48,088,353 of record OY759262.1, on the reverse strand, counting down.
GCACGGATTACATATGAAATTAGACCCCTGAAATGTGTGCGTATTTAATGGCCGATTTTTGTGTAGTTGAATGTTTTGTGCGGGTAATATTTTTAATCACCTTCTGCTGGTAGTGGATCCAGGTAGCACGGAATACATATGAAATTAGACCCCTGAAATTTGTGCGTATTTAATGGCCGATTTTTTTGTAGTTTAATGTTTTGTGCGGGGAATATTATTAATCACCTTCTGCTGGTAGTGGACCCAGGTAGCTCGGATTACATATGCAATTAGACCCCTGAAATGTGTGCGTATTTAATGGCCGATTTTTTTGTAGTTGAATGTTTTGTGCGGGGAATATTATTAATCACGTTCTGCTCGTAGTGGACCCAGGTAGCACGGATTTCATATGAAATTAGACCCCTGAAATTTGTGCGTAATTAATGGCCGCTTTTTGTGTAGTTTAATGTTTTGTGCAGGGAATATTATTATTCACCTTCTGCTGGCAGTGGCCAACTCCTAGACATTTTTTAGCAAGCACTTAAACGATTCACAAAAAATCCATTAATAATACGTTATATTCGACCTGGCGCTGTTTTGACATAAACAACATTGAAACACATTAAACTTGCATCTGGTTAAAAAACTTAAAAGTAAGATTGCCACTTATGTTCAGTATAGTGGATTCAGTGAAAAGGAAACATTACAACCGAAAAGATTGCACTTCAAACATTTATTTACACCCTACATATACATGGACTTTCGTAACTCTGCTGAATTGTTTGTTGTCAGTCTTTTGTTCATCAACACTGGTACATGGGATGCTATGAAGTATGTGACAAAGAGGCGAATAGCCTCATAATTTCGAATCCATATTGTGATTTTTGCTCGATCACTGATCTTATTGAGGGAGGAGGGGTAATATTTTAGCGGGGACGTTGTCCTGGGGGTAACGTCTCAGGTTTATTGACCCTGGGGTGATGCCCGGGGGATATTGTTTTGTCACCCTAATTCTAATCCACTTTTTTCCCAGTGTTAAGAATAATGTCGGAACAAAATTTTTTTTCAGTTGCTGTATCGACTCTGTGAATCACTTTCTGCTGGTAGTGGACCCAGGTAGCATGGAATACATATGAAATTAGACCTCTGAACTTTGTGCGTATATAATGGCCGATTTTTTTGTAGTTTAATGTTTTGTGCGGGGAATATTATTAATCACTTTCTGCTGGTAGTGGACCCAGGTAGCACGGAATACATACGAAATTAGACCCCTGAAATTTGTGCGTATTTAATGGCCGCTTTTTGTGTATTTTAAACGAACATGGGGAGAAACGCACTTACTGACGACAACAATAACACTAACCTGCCGTGTGCGGTGAGCGGACGGCACAGTCTCGTCCGGCTGTCTGTCGCTGTGTTAAGCAGCAGACAAGAGCGAGTGGCCTCGATGCCCGCACAGACAACGCCGAGTCGGCATTCCTATAGCATCTCCGCCACAGTGCGTCACGTTCCCCACTACCACCGATTTTGATACTGCCAAACCCGTACAATCTTTGTCGGCCCCGAACGACGGTGGGAACAAGCGAACCTGGTCCCGTCACTCGTCAGATTAGAGAGTCCCGATGTCGTCGTGTGTAAACGGCGTCATCCAACGCTACGCCGCCACAGCGGAAGCGCGGGATGATTAGGATCCCTGGTATGTCCCACCTTGTCCACCATATCGTAGAAAAAGCTACATCCTGCAACGGCCCAAATATGTACTGTGTGGATAGTTTATGTACTGTCCGCAGGCGATTTAATGAAAACAGCCTAATTTGTTAAAGTCATCAAAATAATTGACTGTGCGGGTTAATCATGAGCACGACTTCCATCCTCTCGCCGATCACCTGACAACGTTACGAAATTTCACCAAGGGTGAAATTCGTGAGTTTTCAGAGATTCCATGTTCACTTCACTTAATGTTTGCTCGTATATTAAGTAATGTTTGTCTGATGACTTAAAAAAAATAAACTAAATAATTGCACAGACGAGTTGGCATGTTGCAGCGGATAATAGGTAGGATTGATTTTTTGCAAAAGTAATTTTAAATGAGACTAGCAAAAACACGATTTGAGGAGGGTCCTTGAAATACCTTTAACAGCTGCAGCGCTGTTCCAATATCGATCACGCCACATGCTAGTGTTTGTTGTATAACGCTGGACTTGTTGGCCTGTCACAGACTGGCAAGTCGAACCAAATCTCAAGGCAATGACCTCCAAGTCAGTATCGAGGTTTCTTTGTGAATTGCAAGTCACAAGGTTTCACCAGTGATGATGACGATGTTGGTGGACACCACACGCATAGACGCTGATTTCAGATGAAGTAATACATCGCCGATTGTCGACAGTTTAATGTTACTTCCGGTTACGGCTACATCGCGTCTTATCCCGATGTAATTGGAACATTATCCAGTACAACGCCCACACATGATGTGCATAACAAATGTACGATCATAAGTCAATAGTTGGTCACGCCTTGCTGCACGTCAAGACTACCGATGACGATTATTAATCAAGTGGCCGTCCACTGTCAATTCGTGGTGTAACTACTGATACGTTCATGTTATGAAGAACCTATGTTAAAAACCGATCCAAATTGGAACGTGGCGATGCTAGGAACAGTGGTGGTTCTGCGTTCGCGGCGTCGATATCACCACCGCAGCAAATTCGTCAACGAAACAAATTTGTTTTACCATTTGTTTATGTGTTTGTGTGCGTTTACGTGTGCGTGTGCGTGTGCGTGTGCGTGTGTGTAATATACTCACTTTGTATATATTACTTTCAATAAAGTATTTTGTTATATATATGTTACTAATTTAAGTTACTAAAAGGGTAAACATTACAAGTGTTCACCTTCTTTAAAAAATTGTTTGAGAAACTGAAATTAGTATTATGTACTGTATGAACATATGTAAATGTGTTTTGTTGAATAAATCCATTCATTTAGTTAATTTCATTAACTGTCACTGATGTAATATCTACAACAAAATAGGTGTATGTTTGATAAAGTCTGAATGAATGATTTTTTTCAAACTTCTGCATTGTAATTAGGAAGGATTTTAAGGCAGCCAGCTATGAATGCCAATTCGGTCGACATTCCTAAATGAGCGAAAGGTCATATTTGAAATCTGCAATTCATTATAAGATTCAGCTACCATTGTCTATGATTTTGGATATTCCAATATCACGTATACATTTCCATTTACGCTTGGAGGATGAAACAAAGATGTGAAATGTTTTCCTCAAGAACAAACAACGGATTTATCGCGTTTGCCTCTATACATAATGAAACAATGACAACACCGACGATGATGAAGACCAGGAAAGCGACGATATCGAAACATGTCATCCGCCTAGTCAGTAATACACATTTTCCAGGGGCAGACGTATGACGTCCGTAATACAGGCTTCGATTGAAGAAACAAATTTTCGGCTGCCTTGCAAACGACGGAAACGTCAGATCAAGTTGCCGACGCATTAACGGTTTACGGATCAGACCGTGTATAACTTTATTCCATGACGTTCAGAACTTTGCGCTTACTTCATATAATGGAGGTTTAGTAATCAAATATGCCATTGTCTTCTCAAGTGCGCCACAAATAGCTACGTGGACGCGGGTTTAAGACAAAAAGTTCCCACTAGCACAATGTAGTGGCGTCGTCAAGTCAAAACAATATCAGATAGCTGAAATGTATATGTTAATTAATGGAAATAGGCAAAAACGTGTTTGTCTCAAGCCATAAATGTGTGTTTCCACTTCACGTTTGTGTATTACATATTTCGCTATCCAGGGAAGAGCACTAGTTTACTTGAACACATTACGCAACTTTGAATGGAGGGAGGCGTCTGCAGACATTCAGCGAAGCCGCAGATAAAACGCGTCACCATGTAAGTTGAACTTTCAATAAACTGTCGTATGCGGTACTGAATTAAAGGCGCACAGTCTAATATATGTTATCGTACCATCTTGCCACCTAGCACCCTATCTAGTTTGGGTGTTTATTCATGTCAGTCTTGATCAAAAGGTGGCGCAACCCAACCTCGAGAAATCGGCGAGTGTGTAGATACGCGAAAATAATAGAGAAATCAGCTAGTTTGCAGATACGCTGAAAAATCGGGGAAAAGACGAGTTGGTAGATACGCGGAAAATCGAGAAAACAGCGATTCTAGCCGATGATATCATGTTATGGACGTCATTAATTGACAGCAGCTGACACAGCGGCCATCCCACATGCAATTGGTGTTAGGATGTCAGTGTTTTAGAGTTTGTGGGTCTACGACAGCTCACACACAACAGCTGCGTAAGTGTTTATATCTTTGCATGTTGGTTTCAGTCAATTGTCGGAAGATAAATATACATCAAGGAAGATATTCCTATGCGAGTTATAATGTGTTTAGAACTAATTCCACTAGCGCATATGAAACGATTACTCGTAATGAAGACTAAACGCAGTTATCTAAGCATACATATTACTGTATGCAATGTTGCATCATTTCATGGTACAACTTACTTGACGTTGCAACACACTTGTGTTACAACACACTTGATGACACAGTACAACACATATTGACTGTGTACCATACATGACAGTATAACACATTTGGCAGCTCAACACATATGGCAGCATAACGCATTTGGTTGTATTTCACATTTGACGATGCAATCGCAGTCGCACAAAGTTATCTGCATTTGTACATCGTACACACAACATCATTTTTTTAAATAAAAATATGACAGTCATAAACCGATATGTGTAAGTTGGTGCACTGGACATTTGACGGTATGAGCGGTTGCTTCGAACAATTTGGAATTGTTTATTTCATGTAACAATCGCCGCGTCGCGGCAACAATACTGCATCGTGTTAACCCAGCTTAAGTTAGGTGCACTGAAGCGTCAACCCAATACACAACATGTGTCGGTATTATTCAGCTCATTTGGTTGTTGCGTCTTAAACCTTTTCTTCTGTTTCAGCTAATGTAGCTACATCACGATTGCCACCGAAAGCAAACCACACTGTTCTTACACCTTCTATGCTTTTTATTGTATTTACGATTGTATGAGGAGAATTACCAGAATAATTCAATAATATACCCAACGCTCAGCTTAGGACGTACGATGATTGCTGTATAAAAATCCGCCATTTCGCAAAAGTAGCCAATGTTGTGTTTTTGGTAACGTTGTCAACTTTGAATGCCAAAATATGTCAATAAACAATTTGATCGTTATCATTAGATTGTATTACTATCCGCAACCTTGGTTTATTCTTAGCCTATTGGTGCCGTACGCGTAGTGAATGTTGTGTATGACAGCAGATGATAAACTAACTACATACAATTAGGCATCTAACAAAGCAAAACAATCCCTATCGGAAATTGCACATATTTGTATGACCGATTTCGAAATCCACCAGCTTCAATAACGTCATAATTTACACACACACACACACACACACACACACACACACACACACACACACACACACACACACACACACACACACACACACACACACACACACACACACACACACACACACACACACACACACACACACACACACACACACACACACACACACACACACACACACACACACACACACACACACACACACACACACACACGTGCGTCAGCACTACGTTTGATGACGACCCGCAAAAGTGGTTTTATGTGTTGCGAATGCTGTTTTTCCAGTCTTTCTAAAGGGGACCGATTTAGATCTTGCATTGGGTTGTCTGGAGACAGGAATGTCTGTAGCAGAAGTTGCCGGCGTAGTTGAGTGCATTATACAGACAGTTCACAATCTGAGGACATGTGTCCAGCAAAATGGGTCAGTGTCCAATCATTCAAGGTCAGAAAAGCCGATTGTGACGACCCTTGAAACAATGTTCGTGTTAGTTGTGGTCACATTCGACGTTGAATCTAGCTTTTATCATCATCTTTTTACATGTGAAATGTGGTTTGGGCCAAACCATGGCATTTTGATCCCGGATTTGAGAATTGTTGTTCACGTATTCTTTATATGTCGATATAAAGATACGATATTTCACAATGTCAACAACAATTAGGTTAGGCTGCCTGACTATAATATTAAAATCTTACTAAAATTACATATTTTCCTTTAGTGCTATCATCTTACATACGAAAAAGAGTCTATGTTAATTCCTTTATAACCAATCCGTATTCAACCTATCGAAATGGTTACTCGGTTACCTATTCGACCTAATGTATTTACCTTCAATTTAAGGAATTCCTACGAAGTGCCAAGACTGCTTCTCCTGCTGATCTTTGCAATGACTGTACGGGAATCGATACAAAAAGGTATTATGATTAGATGTTGACGAAGTATAAATAAAAGTCAGCAAAGCATTTATTTATACGATGTATATGTATATGTATGTATGTATATATGTATATATGTATGTATGTATGTATGTATGTATGTATGTATGTATGTATGTATGTACGTATGTATGTATATATGTATGTATGCATACATACATATATACATAGACACATTCATTCATACATACATACATACATACATACATACATACGTACATACATATATGCATACATACATACATACATCCATACATCCATACATCAATACATATATACATACATACACGCATGCATACGTACATATATACATACATACATACATACATACACACATGCATACATACATACATGCACATGTATGTATGCTTGCATGGATGCATGTATGTATGTATGTATGTATGTATATATGCATGCATGCATGTATGCATGTATGTATGTATGTATGTATGTATGTATGTATGTATGTATGTATGTATGTATGTATGTATGCATGTATGTATGTATGTATGCATGTATGTATGTATGTACGCACGTATCAACATGCGTACGTACGTACTTATGCAACGACGTACGCGTGTACCGACGTGTACACGCATACACGTATGAACGTATTCGCCTATGCACGTATGCATGTATGCTTGTACGCACGTATAAAATATACAAGTGTGCAAGTTTACATACATTCATGTATACATGTATGCATCTATGCATGTTTGCATGTATGTGTGTATGTATGTATGTATGCATGCATATGAACTTCTTTGAAGATACATGTATTTTTGTATTATCATATATGTTTCAGTATGTTTCGGCGGCCAGATTTGGGCCGTCTGTGACAAGACATGTACGGCGTCGTGTGATGACCCGAAACCTGGACCGTCATGTGACGACCCGTGCGTGCCTAGATGCAAATGCCCTAGAGAAAAACCCATCATGCACCATGGCACATGTATCAGACCTCAGGCCTGTACTGCAAAATGTGCGTAAAACTTGTTTATTAGTGTGTTTCGATCATTATTGAAATTGGGGACGTACGTCGAACTAATTCGTGGCTTTTCGCAACACACAATACAATACAAATGTTTTCACATCGGAATGTACTAATATTTCTGATATAGCGTAGGATCTGATATGAAACGTACTTGTTATTTTGAAGAGATAATAAAAAAAATGCGATACACACACACACACATATATATATATATATATATATATATATATATATATATATATATATATATTCCACCACCAATATGTATATGTGTTAAACAAGACAAAATGAGAATAGTCTTGAGCCTTTTATTTTTCTTATAACAACCACATTATTATATGTAAACGAACGATACCAATTAGGTTCTAGATGTATTTGTTTGTCTAACGATGACAATATTAAAGGTATGAGTTGAACGGCGTAACGCCGTTATTAAAATCAGTTTCGTTCACAAAACCATATTGCGAAAACTTCACATTTCGTTCAGCGGAACTGATGTTATATACAATATATTAGGTACAGTATTCCATCGACAACGTCACTCAAGTTATACATATTGCAAGAATACTACACTGCTTGTATTTCCAGACTGCCGAGGTAAACGATTTCACCCATACCGTCAAATGTGCTGCAATGGCGTCGTCACTAAACGCCCAACGGATTACCCAGGGTGCTGTGGGACCCGGTCTTACCAAATGGCGATAGAGGAGTGCGTTGGCGGACAAGTCGAGAGACGTGGCTCTAGAAAATCAGGTCAGAATTGTTTTCCTATAAACATATGTAGGGCAAGGATTGGCACAACTGCATAGCTAACGGAAAAAAAACAGGCGTTACAAAGCTACTGAGCGATGCAAATGCCCAATATTAAGTGTATACAATATTTTTTTATTAATGGTTATTATGTAAAAGTCACGCAAACATGCGTGAAATAAGTTATTACCCATGTACTACTATGTGTGCGTGTGCGTGTGCGTGTGCGTGTGTGTGTGTGGTTGTGCCCCATCAAAATATCGGCTAAACCTTAAAGTGCTAACGCATCTTGTTTGCTATGACATTCATAACTAATGGGGAATTTGTCTCTTACAACATAACAGTATTATATGTAGCTTATAATTCATTAACCAAATTAAATTGTAATTATGTTTCTTCTACCAAATGTAGGCCCAGGAATGAATAAATGCAAACAATATGTAGTATTTTTTTTTCATTTCATAGATGTAATCCCCTTCCTGGCTTGGGCAAAATAAATCATATCTATTTTGAAAATTATCCAGTCTAGCATTATATAGTTTCTCAATATTTTTTTTAATTGCGATAGTAAACAGATAGGTATATAATTTGTGAATGCACACTTATCTACACCGCTGAATACAATAAATCTCTATGTCGTCGAGGTGCCGAAATCTCGATGACATTCTTTAAACTACACTGAATTACTATGTGTGGCAATGCATTAGCAACACGTGTAACTAAGACAGGGTATCCAGTTAGTCTATGTTTAACATGTATGAAATTATTGTAATAATATTATGTACCTACTGCTTTATATCTACCTACTCAACTGATCACATAAATTATAACACCCAATGTTGCCTAAACAAGGACTCTTGCTGTGTTTAATATGCATCCATGCAATAACACTATTTATGTTATCAACATTCCACGCTAATATCAAATCCATCATACTCAATCATGTGATTTTCCTGCCAAATCAATATATAATAGCTTGGCTCAAACCTAAGTAAGAAATTTGTACAAACGAGCCAGCCTGTCCTGCTGTATATGTTTGGTTATTCGGGATATGATTATAAGACGAAACGAACGAAAACAATTAATTGAGCTTGGCCCTTCCATAGACGTACTAGCCGAGTTCGCCGACGTTGCTCGGGAGAAAAGGCAGCAATAGCAAGAACAAATGACTCCTTACACTTTGCCCAGTAAAGATTTGGTAGGGCAATGCCAGTGGCAATGACAATTTCTTGTCATCAATATCATGTCAGTTTCACGAAAAGATTGTACCATTCAAAGGAACTTATGTGGACGATAGCACAAAACATGCATATAAAAGCTAACAATTGCACTTAACTAGGTACTCATATTATTCTGTGTTACACAATGTACGTCCAACGTCCACATGGGTTCCATCTCGACCCCGAGTGCATTTTATATATGGGTTTAATATACGAATCATCCTCATGCCTCCGAGGATTTGTAAGCAGAATGTCAGCCACATTCATGCGAAACTGATGGAGATGTGACAGAACATACTTACACACATAAAGCCAGGCATAGTGACAAACTACTTTACAGCACAGAAACGTTCTATGTCACCGACACGGCTTCTCCACAGGTTGTATCGGCGGTACTGAGTGGACGAACTGCAGTAGGGAGTGTTCACCCACGTGCGATGATCCGGAGCCATTCTGCCACACGGACTGCGTGAAGAGATGTCATTGTCCCCCACGCAAGCCAATCTTCTACCAGGGACAGTGCATCACGGCTTCCGACTGCCCAGTCAAAAGTATTCCGAATATTGGAATAGTTATAGTAATTGACCAACTTAACCAATCAAAAGACATTACGTCATGGCCTATGAATGTAGCTACATTTCATGAATATGTATTGTAGTTATTGTTTTATCTGCTATAATTATTTATTTATTTATTTCATTATAATTATTTATTAAATTATTATATATTTAGTTATTTATTTATATATTATAATTATTGATGTATTTCATATAATTATTTATTTATTATATTTATTATATAATTTTTTTTTTATTAATCTTTATCGAATACTGTATTTAGTATTATATATATTTTAACTGTGACATTATATATTTATAATTGTTATGATTGCATGTATGTCTCCTATGCGTCTATAACCTGGCTGGTCCCAGACATATGGCGCTTTACATTTTTTTGTAAAAATAATAATATCAACCATTATGATATGGGATATCGTCTGTTGTCGAGAAACGTCCCCACTGTAGTGTGGAGACGTCCATATCTGGATGTCACAATATGCATTGATATGTTTCAAGTGTGGTGGAAAATACGGCGTAGTAGCAGAGCGTTGCTTCATTTTCAAAACCTTGTTTTATAATAAATATTATTGTAACAAAACAAAGCATAACTAATACACAGTAATTGCGTGAGCGGATACCAAACGAAATATTTTGTCCAGCATTGACTCCATGATGTTTTATACGTTTCTGTCCAGATTAAGTGTTACTTGTTAAAGTACGTCATTATTGTTTGACTGGACTGCTGTTTCTCATTGCAGAATGTAAAAATGGTCAAACGTTCAGCCCGAAGACGGAGATGTGTTGTTCCCGCACCGTGTCCCCCCGCCCCGAGTTGTATCCCATGTGCTGTCATAAGTGTGTATCATTCAATTGGGTCGTTATTTTTCATTACGACCTATTAACTAGTGGCAATCGAGATTGAGCTTATATGGAAGGTCACGACGAGTGCACCATCGGTCGGTCGCGGATGTCGCTGATTAGTCGTTGTTTCAACATTGCGACCGGATGTTGGTAACATTGAATTCCGCCTCAATTCAAACGACGCAATCGTAGCCACAAATTATCATCCCTAATCGATCTCGCGGGAATGCCTCCACGACTGATTCTTTAACCGCATCCCACCAATTTGCAAATAATCATTGGTGTAAACTGGCGTTTCCAAAGGTAGTAATGCATGTTAGTCAAGTTTCGTCGCGAAATATTTAATCCGTTTAGTGCACATATTCATTTCTTCTAAGTAATTTACTTATTTTTCAATACTGTTACAGAACGCAATACGACAACATTGTTCACAAACCTCTGTAAACAACAATAATTGTATATTAGTTCTTGATCGCTGATTAACATACTCATCGACTATTTCAAAACAAATTCAAATGTGCGAATAACATGATTAATACGTTTGCGCGGCACTAACATAACTTGTCTCCATTGTAAGATATCAGTGTATAGTCAAGTGCATACTTACAGGACCCCGTTCAGCAGACTGACGCACAAGTGCGTAAACGATAGAACAATCGTTCCACTGAACAGCCCCGACATAAGACCAGACGTAAGTCAGCAACCGACTCAAGGCCAAGAACAAGGCAACGGTGGTCAAAGCCAAGGACAAGGTAGAGATGGTCAAAGCCAAGATTTCCGAGTTTTCGTTTCATTTCCGTTTCCGAGTAAGTATCTAGATAAAATGAGTTGAAATTAGTTTTACTAGATGCTATGTGATTTTCCCAGGTCTTGCATACATAAAACCTGCTCGAATTGTGCTACTATGTATGATTTCCAGCGGTATGGGTAAAAAATAAACAAGTCCAATAAAAAACTGTCACAGCTAGAGAAATCCACACGCACGCGCGCACGCACGCACGCACACACGCACGCACGCACGCACGGAAACATTGACTGGCCTAGACCACAATAATGCTCTGGATGTATACATACATGTCAAAATTGCTTCATACGGAGTCTCCGTCATATTGCCATAAACAACAAATCTTCGCCCCGGAGTTTGAAATCTCCCTCATTTGATGTTCGACGGAAACAATGTGAAGAAATTTTTTTACTATTTCACATATACGTGAATTGTACTGCTTATACGTCAGGCGGACTGTTGTCAGTCGCATGAAAAGATCACGACATCAAACACCAACTGTACACCATGTACCTCCGAGCTGATTAAATTTGCTGGTAAGCTTCTTTAACAACACACACAACTGCTGAACTAATCGCCTAGCAACACTAGATTGGACACATGGAATAGATGACTGCAAGATACACCAGAAGTCGTCCAAATAAGATTACGCCCAGTTGGATGTGGTTAACCACGGCTTTGCTGGTAATCACGAAAAGCGATTGCGGGGAACTCCAACTCGAGCCTACGCTTGAAACATTATTCTCAAGCCCTCTATCCCGCACAGTTAGGTCGAATTAATAGCATACGTGTTAACGTTATTTCAAAGAAAACATACTTACATTTTATATGCGATGTAATCTATATATCTAGGAATAAGCGTAACGTTAAATGACAGGGCAACACCAGTAGTAAGAAAGAACCTACAATCCGCTTGTGGGTAATCACAGGGGCATGGTGTGGATGAAGGGCAAGAAATACATTATATGGGGTGTGATACCGGTATCAATCTCAATATCACCTGTTTGTTGGGGGCCAACCTACTACTCATTTTGATAGTCCACTTCCACCAATCCCATCTCCAACCTATTTTGTAGCCAACCTCCCACCAATGTTTAGGACCAACTTCTCACTTCCCGCTACATAACTCTCGCACCATCGTTTAATGGGCAGGCTCAACTGAAGCTGAAATTGCATTAAGGCTATGTATGAGATAAGTTCAACTTATATACGTTATGTGGTGAGATATGTTGGGAGAGAAAAACATATAATTGAAAGTGTCTATTGTGTGGTTTAACACTTGCAGAAGGCATTCGGACGTTTGTGTGAAAGCTCAATCAACCGGTTAGGATTATATAACCCTAACCCAAACCCTATACATAACGCAAACCCTAACCGTAACCGATTAATTTATTTAATTCTTTAAGGGAATAAAGCTTGTATGTTGCCTAGGTCACGGTGAACATGGTATGAACCCCGGCTAAGAAGGTACAGTGCGATACGTTGGTGACTAATATCCACTGGAATCGAATAAAACGCATGTCCCTGTGTATGATGCAGGTTGCGGCGGCAAACCGTACAACGTGAATGTGCAGATATGTTGTGGTGGCGACATCAAGAGGAAGCCGAGAGTGCAACCGGCCTGCTGCGAGAAGACGGCCTACAGCAAGCAGACTCACAAATGTGTTAACGGTATTGTGGAGCGAAAAAGTCAGCAAAGTGATGGACAAGACAGTGGATCTGAAACACAGAAACGGAGTAAGTATGCACTGATGTTTTAAAGCTAAATAAAAGTCATGTTGGGGCAGAAAGAGAAAATAAAAAACTAACCACGTGCAATTAAAATAAATAAATATAACTCAGAATGTTTTGTAAAATTTGGAGATTCCGGTCATTTCTCCTCCGAATGACCGAGGGTTCACTTGTTGCCCAGCGGGACTGTTAAGCGTTTATGCAGTTCTATAAAATCGGGGTAAGACTAGACTTACTAGACTACACGTGACGTATTAAGGGAGGTCAGCATACACTCGGCCGCCTCGTTCTGTGAGTCTTGTGCTAAGCATACACTTTTGAACGTCGAATGGATATAAGCACGTCGTACCGTTGTATATAAATATATACATAGTTATACATAATATTTTTTATGGAGAAAATATTTATACGATAATAATTAGGACCCACAAATACGCTAAGGTGTTTTGACGATTAAGAAACTGTTTAAACGCCTTAACTGCAAGTAGTTTGTTGTTATCTTTATTGTTTCCCTGCGTTGATAACGTTAACATCACATAATATAAGTTAACCTAATGTCTTTTCAAATATGACATGCATGATATGCAAAACAGTTTAGGTGAACTGGCAATTATACCACACAAAGGAAGATATCAGTGCAGATAAAAGGGAACAGACAAAAAACGTGCGTCTATATAAATGTAACAGTAACTTAAATAAAACTCAATGATATGGATGATCCATTAGATCAAGAGGAGTACAGCAATGCAACAAAGTCAATAGTCGAGGGAAAAACTACGATGATGATGGTATCACCAGGTGTATTGAAGAAGTTCGATGCGGTTAACAGTATTATCGAAAAAAATCGTTGTGCTCACTCGTAAATGTGGAAACCAGTCAGTGGAATTACAGTAGTAACTTCTTTATAGACATATATTAATAAACTGTTTTTGTTAACAGAAGCAGTATTTTTATCGGTCTCAACGAGGGATAATGGGGAATTTGTTTACAGGTCTTCTGGTGTACCAAACTGTTGTATTCATTGTTAAATATATATTAGATAAAGTGATATATTTACATAAATTACATACATTAGGTAATATCTGACATATTTGTAGTAAACGATTTCGGCAAACAGCAATTAACAGCAGGATTTTAGCGTAAGTTCGTTTACACTGACTTTGTTATTTTGTTTACCCAGTGTTCTCCGTATTCGCTAGGTGACAGGTTTTTCTTTGCTCGTGCGAGCTTAGTAGAAATTATTTAGCAAGTATATTAGCCTAAAGTGTTCTTTTGAACACAAAACAGCCTAACGTAGCAATCAGATTAAGACTAAATTTTGTGGTGGCGCCGTGCAAACGGCAGGTAAAGCCGACCAGGCATTTAATATACAGCAGTTGTGGCAACTGCGTGGACTTCGTCAAGTCCGGGTGTGAGAAGTCCTGGGCTGAGGTTCAGATGTATAGTTTTAGTTTTGAGTGTAGGGGATGTACGAGGATGAAGGAACTTGAGGTGAAGTTAGAACAGCTGAGGCTGCTCGTTGTGGCAGTGGTGGGAAGGGAGCAGGTGTTTTGTGCCAGTGGTTCTGGCGGGGGATAGTAGATGATAAAGTGCGGGAAGACGACGAGAGAGATGCTAGGGAGAGCTCACCTCAGCCTGAGAGGAGGTAAGGTGACAGGTCGTAGGGAGACAGGACGTAGGGAGACAGGAAGAACGGAGACGAGAAGGAAAGAAATGGGAGGGAAGACAAATGGGTCGAAGGAAAGGGATGTGGGGGAGACAGTAGCGAAGGAGTCGGGGGGGGGGAGGAGACGAAAGTTAAGGCGATGGGATTGAGGGAGACTGGAGGGAAGGTGCAAGGAGGGAAGGCGACGGGAGCGCAAGTTAGCCAGGCGACGTGAGGGAAAGGTGACAGGTTGATGAATGAGAGAGAGAGCCTGATAACTGTCTGTCACCAAGTGACATGGCTGCATGACATAATGTGATGGACGGGATCCATCGATAGAGCTATTCCGAGGCAGTGATAGAGGGGGTGAAAAGGAGAGGAGGGTATGTGTTTAGAGGTGGAGTTGGAAGATCTGAGGCTGCTCGTTGTGGCAATGGTGGGAAGGGAACAGGGGGGTTGTGCCAGTAGTTCCGGTGGGGGAACAATAGATGATAAAGTGGGGAAAGACACAAGAGATGCTAGGGAGAGCTCACCGCAGCCTGGGAGGAAGCTGAGAGGAGGGAAGGTGACAGGTCGTAGGGAGACAGGACGTAAGGAGACGGAAAGGAACGGGAGGGAAGACAACCGGAGCGAAGGAGAGGGGAGTAGGGGAGACAGGAGGGAAGGAGAAGGGAGTGAGGAGACAGGAGGGAAGGAGAAGGGAGTGGGGGAGACGGGAGGGAAAACAACCGGAGTGAAGTGAAGGAGAGGGAAGTGGGAAAGACAAGAGCAAAGGAGTGGGAAGTGGGGGAGACAGACGCGAAGGAGACAGGAGGGAAGGGGTCAGGACAGAATGTGATGGAGGGGATCGAACGGAAGAGTTATTCTGCAGCAGTGATAGAGGGGGTGAGGAAGAGAGCGAGGGTGTTTGTGGGGGATTCGATAGTTAGGAAGACCGACAGAGTCTTAAACAAGGGAGATGATGTGGTGGTCTGCTTGCCTGGAGCCAAAATAGAGGCGATAACCGAGAGGGTAAAAAACATCGTAGGCTCGGGTAAGGGTGGATCTGTTTTAGTACACGTAGGGACAAATAACGTAGAGAGGGAGGGTACAACTGCCATAGTTAGGAAATATAGGCAGTTGGTCAGAACACTAAAACAGACGCGGGTTGAGCAGGTAATACTGTCAGGGATTTTACCTGTAATGGGCAGGAGGGGTCACAAATATCGAAATTGTCGGGGGATGGCAATTAACATGTTAGTCCAGAAGTTATGTAGGGAAGAGGAAGTTGGATTTGTGGATTTATGGGGAAGTTTTGTTGGGAGGGCTGATATGTACATGAAGGATGGGCTTAATTTAAGTGGAAAGGGGGCGGCAGTATTCGCGGACAAACTTTCAGCAGCAGTAGATAGTGACTTGGGTACAATGACAAATATTTTTGGAAGCAAACATTCTTTAAACTAGAAGTGCAGGGGGGTTACCTAGAGGTGTCTCAAGCAGGACAAGAGGCCACTAGCACAGATAAACCAATATCAAATCATCCGAAAAACATCTCTGAAAAAGGTTATAGATGCGTATGTTTAAATGCAAGGAGCATAGTAAATAAGAAAAACGAATTAAACATTATGGTAGAAGATATTGACCCTCACATAATTGGTATAACTGAATCATGGGCCAACATAGATATAACAGATGCTGAATTAGGACTGACAGGATATGTAATGTTTAGGAAAGATCGAATAGGAAGAAGGGGCGGGGGAGTTATTTTATATGTTAAAGAATCTATTCAGGCTTATGAAATAAAACTAGAAAGGGAAGCAGATTGCGATGAAGCTGTTTGGTGAAAAATTGTTTCAGGAAATTCAAAATTAACTATTGGATTAGTTTACCGAAGTCCAAACATAAACGAAGAGGACAACACAAAAATAAAAAACGCTATAAAGGAAGTTAGTAAAGGGGAATGTATCATAATGGGAGATTTTAACCATGGACACATACAATGGAATTCTCTAGAGAGCACAGGGATTGAGGACCAACAATTTTTATTTTTAATCCAGGATAGCTTTCTTACTCAGCACGTACTAGAACAAACCAGGGGAGAAAATGTATTAGATATCGTTTTATCATCACAAAAAGAATTAGTGGACAATGTAAAAATATTTGAACCATTGGGTAATAGTGACCATAATCAAATACATTTTGACATCAATGTAAAATCAGAAAGTAAAAATAAGAAAACGTACAAGAGAAACTTCCACAAAGGTAACTACAAAGATATGAGAAAATACTTAGCAAAGCTAGATTGGAATAACATGCTGATGAATAAGACCGCAATTGAATGTTGGAATATTCTAAAATATGAAATTGAAAGTATCATCGATAAATTTGTTCCCTTCCAAAAACAAGGAAAACGGTGTAGAAAGAAACACTTGTCAAAAGAGGCTATTAGAAAAATAATGCTAAAACAAACTATGTGGAGGGTTTATAGGCGTACCAGAAAGGACGAAGACTATGCAAAATACAAAGAGGCACTTAATGCAGCTACAACTGAAATCAGATAATCTAAAAGAAGCTATGAGCAAAAACTAGCATGTAACATAAAAAATGACAGCAAGAGTTTTTATGCATATGTCAGGAGTAAACAAAACGTATAAGACAAGGTTGGACCTCTAGAAGACAGTGCTGGAAATATAATATCACAGGGGTTTTTAATGGCGGAAGACCTAAATGGTTACTTCAGTTCAGTGTTTACCAAAGAAGATATTAGTTCATTACCAGTTGCTGATGCTAAATTTCAGGGGGCTAAATCTGACTATTTAGGTCCGTTAGTTGTAACTCCAGAATTGGTACCTAAGAAAATAAAGGCAATGAAGGATAACAAATCACCGGGAGTGGATGGGAAAGAAATAAGTGGATAGACGTGGGATCGCCAGTAGATATTATCTACTTAGATTTTCAGAAAGCTTTTGACAAAGTGCCACATCAAAGATTACTACTTAAATTAAAAGCCCATGGTAACTGACTGGATAGAACTATGGCTGACTGACAGAAGACAACGAGTTGTAGTAGATGGAGAAGTTTCAAATTGGAAATCGGTTTTGAGTGGGGTACCTCAAGGATCAGTATTAGGACCTATATTATTCTTAATTTATATCAATGACTTGGACGACAGTATAACAAGTAACGTACTGAAATTTGCGGATGACACAAAACTGTTTAGAAAGGTTAATACTGATGGTGATAAACAACATTGACAAAACGATCTAGACAGATTAGTGAAATGGTCTGAGAAATGGCAGATGTTGTTCAATTTTGGGAAATGTAAATGCCTACATACAGGACATAGGAACTTGAATGTAAACTATAAAATGGGAGATACTGTTCTGGGTACTACTGTAAAAGAAAAGGACTTAGGAGTTACAATAAGCGCTGATATGAAAGTTTCAGAGCAGTGTGGTTTTTAATGGCGGAATACCTAAATGGTTACTTCAAAGGGTAATCAAATTCTTGGATTGATTAGAAGAAACATAACATACAAGGGAAAAAAGTTAATTATACCTCTTTATAAAGCAATAGTTAGACCTCATTTAGAATACTGTATACAAGCATGGAGACCATATCGTAAGAAGGATATAGATACGCTTGAACGCATACAAAGGAGAGCAACTAAAATGATTCCAGAACTTAGAGACCTTAGTTATGAAGAACGCCGGAAAGAATGTGGTTTAACAACTCTAGAGACAAGGAGGTTAAGAGGAGATCAGATTGAAGTTTTTAAGATATTGAATGGGTATGAAAATATTGATAGAAATATGTTTTTCTCACTCAAGAAGGATAGCAGAACTAGAGGACATGAGGTAAAATTAGTAAAGGATCAATGTAGATTGGACATCAGGAAGCACTCGTTCTCACAGAGGACAATAAATGAATGGAACAAATTGTCAACAGATTGTGTAACTGCTAGCAGCGTGAATATGTTTAAAAACAAGGTTGACACATATCTCAGGAGGGCGGGCTATAATTAGATGAACATTGTTGGACTCTCGATAAGCCAATGGCTTCCTTGTCCACTTGCCATCTGGGCCTTTGGCTTGGATGGCAAATCTTGTTAAGTCTTGTTAAATCTTGTTAAGTCTATTTGTAGGGGAATCAATAGTTAGGAAGACCGTGAGAGTCTTAAACAAGGGAGATGACGAGGTAGTTTGCTTGACGGGGGCCAAAATAGAGGCGATAAATGAGAGGGTAGAAAACATCGTGGGTTCGGGCAAGGGTGGATCTGTTTTAGTACACGTAGGGATAAATAACTTAGAGAGGGAGGGAACAACTGTCATAGTTAGAAAATACAGGAATTTGTCCAGAACACTAAAGCGAACGCGGGTTGAGCGGGTAATACTGTCAGGAATTTTACCAGTAATAGGAAGTTGCCGGGGGATGGCAATTAACATGCTGGTCGAGAAGCTATGCAGGGAAGAGGAAGTTGGTTTTGTAGATTTGTGGTGAAGTTTGGAAGGGCTGATATATACATGAAGGACTGGCTTCATCTAAGTGGAAAGGGGGCAGCATTGTTTGCGGATGGACTCACATCAGCATGGGTAGCATAACAAATATTTTTGGTAGTAAACACTATTTCAACTAGAAGCGCAAGGGGGTATTTAGATATGCCTCAAACAGGACAATAAGCCACTAGTACAGATAAGCGAATAACAAAATGTCAGAAAAACATGTCGGAAGCAGGTCATAGATACGTGTGTTTAATACCTAGGAGTATAGTCAATAACAAAAACGAATTAAACATTATGTTAGAAGATATTGACCCTCACATAATTGGTATTGCCGAATCATGGGCCAACACGGACATAACAGATGCCGAATTATGATTGACAGAATACGTAATGTTTAGGACAGATCGAATAGGAAGAAGGGGAAGTGGTGTTATTTTATATGTTAAAGAATCTATTCAGGCTGATGAAATAAAATTAGAAATTGAAGCAGATAACGATGAAGCTGTTTGTTGCAAAATGGTTTCAAGAAATTCAAAATTAACGATTGCTGTGTGACTGTTGCAGAATGCCGCGGCATACGTTACAACGTGAATGTGCAGATATGTTGTGGTGGCAAACTCAGAACGAAGCCGAAGAAGTGGCCATCATGCTGTCGAACGGCGGTCTACAGCAAGAAGACACACGTGTGTGTCAGAGGAAATGTCAACTTGAAAGTCTCCGGTAGACGGTAGACACGAGGTTCGTTGTCGGCGCCGTATTACTTACGCACCATTCAACACTTTGTTGCGCACATTGCACAATACTCGGTGACCAAATTATCTCTCTAATATCAGAATTGGTCGAAACTATGTCCTACATTTTAGTCACAGTTCAATTGACGACAGTTATAACTGGTAGCAAATGTAATAAACCTCAGTTACGATGTTGCATCAATGTACGGAAACCACATCACCATACTAATACAAATAAATAGGAACGCTGTTCACACGGATGGCCAAATCAACTATATCCAGAACTGGTAACGTGGCTTGTCACAATTAAATATATGGCGACGAAGAGAAGACTGAACTGTCACTCTATACAACATCACAATATCTCAAATATGGTCATATTCATACTCAGCAATTGCCATGGTAAAATAGCATTGCCAAAAGAGGGCATTGTCTCACTCACCCACTCAGTCACTCACTTACCCAGCCATCCAGTCACTCGCCTACCTACCCACCCAATCTTCAATTCAATCATCTTCGATCCAACTGCTGTACAGTGCATCACTGAACAGGCCCCGACACATAGTGTGAATGGTGTTCGCTTGAGCTGGTCTGCTAAGGGAAAAGTGTAATGTAACACGAACACCGATTGTCGAGTGGTGAAGAACATATCTTATGCGTTCGATCACAGGTACTATACACGGTTTTTCTTTATTACGGCTCAATCCACCACGCAATAAAATACCCGATTTAGTGGGGCCCATTGGCACGACGACTGATTTTATTCAAGAGAATCTGCGTTCAAATCCTATTGCTGCAGTTTCGTTCATTCCACTTTTTATACACGAGTTTTGGGCATAAATGAATTCGAAGTCTTTCCGCAGTAATTGTGCGTGTCAGAATGGTTTCCAGCGAGGTCACGTTGACGTTGGGATGATCAGGGCTGCAAGGGGGTGAAGAGCGAAGCGCTTTGAAGGATATATATATATATATATATATATATATATATATATATATACATATATATATATATATATATATATATATATACATATATATATATATAAATATATATATATAAATATATATATATATATATATATATATATATATATATATATATATATATATATATGTATATATATATATATATATGTATATATATATATATATATATATATATATATATATATATATATATATATATATATAAATATATATATATATATATATATATATATATATATAATATATATATATATATATATATATATATATATATATATATATATATATATATATTATATGTACATGTAGGTTGCAAATGTACTGAACATGAGTGGCAAGCTTACTTTTAAGTATTTTAAGCAGATGCAAGTTTAATGTGTCTCAATATCGTTTATGACAAAACAGCGCCAAGCCGAATATAACGTATTATAGTTGGATTTTTTGTGAATCGTTTAAGTGCTTGCTAAGCATTTTGTAGGCGTTGTCCACTGCCAGCAGACGGTGATTAATAAAATTCCCCGCACAACACATTAAACTACACAAAAAGCTGCCATTAACATGGGGGCCTAGTTTCTGCTACCTGGTCTCCTTTTTCGCTTGGCTCGCATAAAGAATATTTTATCAGCGCCACGCTTACCTTGTGGTGTTCTCTTTCATATACAAGAGTGAGATATGCGCGGCAAAACAACACTTGACACCGGAAGAATTCAAATGTACATTTTGTCTGCATTTAGTATGAAAACTATCACGACATCGAAGTTTGTGACAACGGTTTCATGAACCCATTTACCTGGTGTCGCATCATCTGAAAAAACACGAGATTTATCTGTACTGCTGACGTCAATGTCGAACTGCCGAAAACAGGGTCTCCTATTTCAGTTTGGATCACAAAAAGAACAGCTTCACACTCAACGTTACACCTATCAATTGACCCTAATACAGACGTATAGATAGTTTTTGTGTGGCGCAGTGACTGCGAACGAATGCCGAGAGAAACATATAGGACGAAATGTAGTGGGACTGACTATATCCGCAATGAAATGACAAGAACACAAAATGAGCATTCTTCATGTTTTGTGAGGGGACTATAATTAATCACCTTCTGTTGGCATTGGACTTGTTGTATTTTTCGTAGCAAATTACGTCATAAATCCACGGGTCCATCAATTAAGGTTACTAAACAAAGACATTGGGGAAAACTCGGGTGATAATGCATGTGTGAACGTTTAGGCAAAAAAGTGTATTATCGCTCACTAGATTGCAGCGCCCCTGTCGACCGTAGCACTTCACCAGCAGCATCAAAGCTACATGCCTACAATGACCTAACCCTAACCCTACTAACCTTAACCATAACCCTATTGTGCTTCAGTGTGGCAGGTTCAATCCCTACTGGTGTTTTTATTTAGCATCCTAACAATACTGGTTCTGACCACCCACTGAATTCACCCTAACCCTAAACCTGGATAATATCATGGTGTCGCCTGACGACTAATCAAGCATATATGTATATATATATATATATATATATATATATATATATATATATATATATATATATATATATATATATATATATATATATATATATATATATATATATATATATATATATATATATATATATATATATATATATATATATATATGGAATGCCTACAAACAACAAAATGCGCAGACACATTTCACACACACGTACAATATACTGACATAATGTAAAGTATTTTAAATACTATATAATTTGTATATAACATATTTGATGAGCACAATTGTATGTAAATTAAAAAGGGCAATACGTCAAAGAACCCAACATGTACAACAATAACATACTCTACAATAACAATGTTCACCCCAACGCCATGCTCTAGTGGCTCAATAGCGATTCTCTCCAATACTTGTATTGATTGCAGGCATGGCCCCCTCCTACAGTAGTATGATACAACATATTTCACTTAGCAGAACATACTTAGTGTTGTACTTTCATATATGTATTTCCCTCTGTCACTTGGTACATGGATCTTATTTAGTTCTAATTTACTACACAATACAGAGATTCTTTGTTAAATGACTGAACCAAATATCTGCATGGTCGGTCTGTGTTTGTAATCTACACTGCAGGGTGGCTCCCAACATGTGGTCAAGTGCCTGTCTCTAGGGAATAAACCCCTACCCTACCCAGCCAGCCCCATGGGGTGATTAATCATGGCATTATTGGCCACTTTCTGATACAGACAGCACAGCTTAGTAGAACACATTATTTTTTGCTAAATGCGTAGTATTCCATATTAGCTGAATATTGTGTACATTAAACATAATACAAAACGTGGTACATGACTAAACATGATTAAATCGGTATACTCTCCAAGTTATATCGCTAGCTGGATGCCAGCATTATAAAAAACTCATTAGGACTGCTACCGCTTAGAGGCAGCCAATGTGGGTCAACTGCAGCATATCTAAGGTGCACACTGAATGCAATTTTCAATATAATGAAAACACTTATAACTAAGTAATTACATTAACACATCCATTCAAGTTTAGGTCAAATGGTGGACAATCTTCCATCTCACAATGTGATACAATTAGAAAAGGGAAATTGTATCTTAAAAGTATTACTGAACAAGTTGACACTCACCAAAAATAAACGTCTCCTCCTTGTTGTGTGAAACCCGAGACAGCCTAGCGCACATCTGCTGAACCACTATTACAGCAACATTTTAAACATGTCTTTGTATCGAAACTGCTACCTTAATACATAGTAAAACATTACTATATATCATCAAAATTTGAGAAAAATGGCAAAAATATTACTCCCACAATGCACAGCGCACAGGATACACAGTGCATATGATTGGAGGAGAACACAAAATGGCGTCAGATTTTCAGACAGGGGTACCGAATACAGAATTTTTGCACGTTTGTGCAACCAGTCAGTATGTAAAAAACTGTAATCATATTATCACATACATACTTCTTCATCATTCCGTATATGCAATGAACATCAATCGACCATCACAATACGTGAACAGGGCTGCAATGGGGTGAAGTGCGAAGCGCTTTGAAGGAATGGATACTGTGATATATATATATATATAACACATTTTAGTGCAACCCAAACTGAAAACGGATAAATGCCATATATATATATATATATATATATATATATATATATATATATATATATATATATATATATATATATATATATACATTTTATTGCAATCCAAACTGAAAACGGATCAATGCAAAATAATTGTATTCACACAGCTAATGTATTTATATATATAATTATTCCCATCATATTTGTAGAATGCGGAGGACGGCCGTACGACCCGGACACTGGAATGTGCTGCCGCAAAATCATCAACCCGAAGCCGGCCAAGCAGCCACACTGTTGCTTTGACGTCTCCTTCAGCCGAGCCACGCACATGTGTAGGAACAGGAGGGTCGTACGACGGTGATCACCGCAATCCACCAGTTCACGTTGTCACGTCTTCGTTACGCAAACGTTGCGATTATGTGTGTGTATTTTGGTGGAACCGTTCATCAAGTTGGGACATTAATAAACATAAACGTTCTTCTTGATACATTCACTGTAGTTACTTACTTTCAACGTTTCATTCAACAACCGTTTGTTGTCTTCATATGCCAGGCGTGCATTGCTAAACCTTTGATGTTCCACTGGGCTTATGTACATTGTACTACATACGTTGTGGAAACTCATGTGCGCACCGCCGCGATCGTAGCGTTAGCTTCTGAAACTGCACCGCTGTCCGCCCCTTGGGACATAAAAGGCTTAGTTTCCTTCATAATGTCCCCCTAGGCCATGAAATTTCTTTCACCCCCCCCAGTGTCCGTCGAAAAGTTTACAGTAAAGGAACACGAATACAAGCCTACATCGGAACAAGTGTCAATGTAAAGACTGGAGTATTAGCAGTCGGCTAATATTAACCCTGATGTAAGTAGAACGACACATGTGTGAACCCCCCCCCACCCCCGTTTCGTAAGGAGAATGATATGTGACTGCGACTGACTGAGATCCCCCCTGCCAACGAGCCTAGAACTGATGGAGAAATGAGGAAACAGAGAGACAGCAAACGCCAACTTTATTATCAGTCGAACCATATGCTCACGAATACGACGAAAACCAACACACAAGGACACGCGAGAAGACGTAAAATAGAATAGATAATAATAGTTATTAAAACATTGACTTATAATGCGCCTACCGTTGCGAACAATTGTACAACTACGAACTACCCTTTGTACGGTACGATCTCTTTGTGAAACTGGCTAGTGTATCATTGAATTGATTACACACCGCAATGACTTGAAAGTTGGAAGGGCTGATTTGTACATGAACGAATTGCTTCATCTAAGTGGAAAGAGGGTAGCAGTATTGACGGATGGACTCACAGCACCAGCAGACAGTAGCATGGGTAGCATAACAACTATTTTTGGCAGTAAACACTAGTTAAACGAGAAGCGCAGAGGGGTTACTTAGATATGCCTCAAGTAGGATAAGAGGCCACTAGTATAGATAAACCAATAACAAAATGTCAGAAAACCATGTCAGAAGCAGGTCATAGATGCATGTGTTTAAATGCTAGGAGTATAGTAAATAAGAAAAACGAATTAAACATTACGGTAGAAGATATCGACACATAATTGGTATTGCGGAATCATTGGCCAACACAGACATAACAGATGCCGAATTAGGATTGACAGGATACGTAATGTTTACGAGAGATCGAATAGGAAGAAGGGGAGGGGGAGATATTTTATATGTTAAAGAATCTATTCAGGCTTATAAAATAAAATTAGAAAGGGAAGCAGATTACGATGAAGCTGACTGATGCAAAATAGTTTAAAATAGTTTTATGAAATTAACAATTAACTACTGGATTAGTTTACCGAAGTCCAAACTTAAACGAAGAGGATAACACAAAAATACAAAATACTATAAAGGAAGTTAGTAAAGGGGAACGTATCATAATGGGAGATTTTTAACCATGGACATATAAAATGGAAATCACTAGCGAGTGCAGGGGGTGAGGACCAACAATTTATATTTTTAATTCAGTAAAGCTTTCTTACACAGCACGTGCTAGAACCAACCAGGGGACAAAATGTATTATATATCGTTTTATTATCACAAAAATAATTAGTAGACAATGTAAAAATACATGAACCATTGGGTAACAGTGACCACAATCAAATACATTTTGACATCGAGGTAAAATCAGAAAATAAAATATAAATAAAATGTAGGAGAAACTTCCACAAAGTTATGAGAAAATACTTAACAAAGCTAGATTGGAATAACATGCTGCGAATGAAGACATGGTGCGAATATTCTAAAATATGAAATTGAGAGTATCATCGATAAATGTGTTCCCTTGAAAAAACAAGGAAAACGTTCTAGAAAGATACACTTGTCAAAAGAAGCTATTAGAAAAATAGTGTTTAAGCAAACTAGGTTGAGGGTTTATAGGCGTACCAGAAAGGATAAATACTATGCAAATTACAAAGAGGCACTTAACCTAGCTACAACTGAAATTAGACAATCAAAAAGAACCTCTGAAGAAAAATTGGCGGGTAATATAAAACATTACAGCAAGAGTTTCTATGGTTATGTAAGGAGTAAACAGAAAGTTCGAGATAAGGTCGGACCACTGGAAAACAACAGGGGAACATAATTTCAGACGGGTTTCAAATGGCAGAGGTCCTGAATGAGGATTTCAGCTCAGTGTTTACCACAGAAGATATCAGCTCACTCCCAGTTCCATTTGGACTTGCTTAGCGACCTGTAAAATGTATTGCTAAGGAATGTGACTTTGCACGAACCGAGTAAATTGATTGTCGTGTGACTGATGCAGAATGCCGCGACACACGTTACAACGTGAATGCGCAGATATATTGTGGTGGCAAATCTTTGTGAAACTGGCTAGTGTATCATTGAATTGATTATACACTGCAATAACTTGAAAGTATTACGAATTTCTCCATACACCCAGGGCTAAATTTGTGGGGCATACATAAAGAATGTCACACTCAGGGGTGGGTGTGTACGGGTAAGTACGACGGAGCGTTACAAGGGATGTTGGGGGGGGGTCTTGGCGACCATTACTGGCGATTGTTATTAAAAAAATTAATGGCGAAACTTTCAAAACGCAGTTCAGTGATAAACATCTTCATACGAGTGATTGCAGTTCGACAACCTATCCAAGAAACTCAATGAGAGGGCTGCGCTTGCTCGCTAGATAACCAAGGCCTCATGTATGGGTACTGATTTTGACAGTGAGGGTCGGAGGTTTTCCTTCATATAGTCGAGCACAAAACGTTGCTGAAATCCTTGTTCACAGAGGTTTTCTATGTCCTCAAGCGCTGCGGTGATGAATTTTCGAACATAATGTTTTATTGAAGTTTCTGTCCATGATGTCCCCCTCTCACAGCTCCCACAGTAACACATAATCTGTCACCTAAGCCTTCTCAATTAAATACAGGATGTAGCCGTCCGCTAGACCTTTCCACCTGCCTCTATATATGACTGTTCTTATCCAAAAGACTGCAATGCTCATTATATCATTGCACCATCGTCTCGTTTGCCTGTCTCTTGTTCTATTCTTTATTGAAATTCAATTGTTATGATGGTCGACCGATGATCTTTTATTCTTGCTATGTGATCTGCTCATCTCCACGTTGTCTTCATGATATATTTGATTGTATCACATACTTTTGTTTTCGTACTTATGATATATACCGCGGGAATATATATGTACGTCGGGTAGGATCCGAAACAACGTAGCAACGTAACAACGTACCAACGAGGCTGAAGCGTAATAAATAACTTATGATATATACCGCGGGAATATATATGTACGTCGGGTAGGATCCGTAACAACGTAACAACGTATCAACATAACAACGTAACAACGAGGCTGAAGCGTAATAAATAACTTATGATATATACCGCGGGAATATATATATTTACGTCGGGTAGGATCCGTAACAACGTAACAACGTAACAACGAGGCTGAAGCGTAATAAATAACTTACGAAGGAACTGAGCTGAGAACAACTGTACGTCCTTCGATAATAAGGAACTTACATAGTTCAGATGGTTTTCCACCATATCTGAGTAAATGTACTCAGATAAGTGTACTGGGCAATGTTTGTGTGAATACGAAGCCAAATGATTTAAAATATGTTAAGACACTGGGGCACGCCTTGGAGTTTCGGTACGTCTCTCTTTCTGCAGTGCGTACAAAAGTGTCTTCCAGCCACTTGTTTGATTTGCTATCATGTAGTGATGTCACGTGACTGCGGGATGTCGATAATTTGCCAATTGTTTTTACATGTTTTAGTTATTTCCACAATACCAAGTTGCATTGTATACGTATGTGAACACACCTCTAATACACGAAGAAGTCAGGTCCGCCGTACGTGTGTGTTTTTCACTGATTTTAGAAACTCTTCTTACTGTGCACTGGGGATTTAGTCACCTAGCCAAACATTCCAGCTGGTCATTCAGGCACGACCAAAGTTGCCCTGTTACGTAACCATGCTGGTGTGAACTGCTTGTCAGCTGCTCGTACTTGCCAATGCGTCACGCCTGAATGTCATTGTTTGGAAGACCAAGATTGAATTCCAACAGTGACCGGACATTGGCCACCTAATAACCTGCCACACTTTCGCCGTGCAAGAACATTTCAGCACTCACACAGTCAGAACTGCACGAACATTTCACTGCGAAATTATTTAAACAAACTTTGCAACGCGCAACCTGCCAAACAAGCCGGAGTACACATGGAGTTGATGAAAGTTCAAGGTGTGAGAAATTAAACGTTACTCATCAATGGATATGTTCGTGAGGATGGTATTGATCTGCTAGCAATTACGGAAACCTGGCTGAACTGAGATAGCGACTCTGCTCTGGTTACTGAACTTACACCTGACGGCTGCAGCTACACCAATGTGCTAAGGCAGCGCGGCAGAGGCGGTGGTGTTGGTGTCATGCATTGAGATTCGTACACATGCCAACTATTTCCGTCACAACGGTTCCAGCATATGGAATTGCTGCGCGCTCTACTGAAATTGAAACGATGTGAAGCCATTCGACGTGTACGTCCCCTACCATCTGGCACATCATGTTTCCTAGATGAGCTGGAAACTTTATTTACAGACTTTGCTCTCTTTGCCGTACCATCCGAGGTAATATGCGTGCTAAAATTGAAGAATCAGAAAGGACTCTATACCGTGGATTATAAGACGTCAGTAGTAAGTGGAAGTTTTTGGGACCTCAAATTGCCTGCTAAGTCACGTGACCCAGACATCAAAGGAACATCAAAGGCAAAACACCCTAATATCGCCCACCGCTAATGAGTGCGCGCAGCCAATCAGAGCGCCTCAGAGCGCCCCCTGGCGGTCGTAGCCGAGCGTGCGTAACCTAAGCGCCCCCTAGCTACGGGAGGAGGAACGAACATTGACCAGTAGTCATCGATAGTGGACATAGGAACAAAGAAAATACACGTAATAGCACCCACCCACCCACCCACCCACGTAAACACGTGACCGTGACCTTGACCCCGACGGAGTGACCAATCCGAGTGGCTAGCTAATGCCAACTGGACGTCCGAACGACTGGAGTTAACTGTAAGCCGAAGCGTTTATCCAGCTGTGAGCCGTAGCGCGAGATCAAAGGACGCCAATCTGTACAATGTAGCAAGGGAGCCGAGCTAATAAGTGATAAACAGCAACTATGTTGCAGTGACGACATTGATGTGGGACCGAGGCGTGTTATAGCCGGTTATATGGAGTGAACATAAGACGTGATAAAAGTAAAACCGATAAAGATAAGGCGAATATGTAATAGTTATTAATTAGCCGACATGCATGGCTATAATATAACCGCTGGACGACGGAAATCGGACCGTTCGTTAAATAAAATGTAGCAGGACGAAAAGGGACTATGTGTAAAATATAATATACCAACACGCAGTTGGAACAAGAACGCAATACAAGACGGGAATATAAGGTGATGCAAAATTTAATACACGAAAAGCACAAGTACAAATAGAAAATAAACGGTAGTAGTTATAAGGAAAAAGAAGTTATAAAATGTTCGTGGGTAGAAGTGTTCAGGAAGCGGTATTGAATGACGTCAATAGCGAACGCCGAACGCAACGGGCAGTCATTTTGCGTGCCAAGGCAATGCGGAGGGACACCGATCGACGGCGACGGAACAGTGACGGGAAATGGATGGGTCCTCTGTGAAGGCCACGGAAAACAGGTGTGGGTGATGGGACATGCAGTAGTAACAACTCATGCATGACGGGCTCCCATTTCGTCATATGAGATCGGAACGATATACGGAAAGCGACTTCGTCGGCGTCGTCTTCGGCGGTGGCAGGGTCGTCGGCGTCGTAGTCGTCGGCGACGCTGTCGTCGTTGTCGGCGGCGTCGTCGTCGTCGACGTCGTCGTCGGACCACGACTCAGGTGCGGCGGTCGAGGGGGCGCGATAGCCAGTGACATAGTGACATATGTCGGACATGACGTGCCGCCAACGGCTGACATGTTCTGCGAACGCTGTCATGAGATCGGCGTCGTACAATTCCTCCCGAAAGAGTACTGTCGCTTGACAGCCCCGTCGGTGTACGGCGACCTCTAGTAGCTCTATCATGACACACGCCCAGTGAAAGTGAGGTATGCTGTAAGTAAAGGACACAATCAGAGTGAGAACATGCATAGGCATCTATATATATATATATATATATATATATATATATATATATATATATATATATATATATATATATATATAACAGACGTAACCAAGCAACGAGAGATAGGTAATACGAAACCGATCGACTGGCAGACGTTATCGCTAGGCAAGCCGCTACATATGGAACTTGGACTCGACGAACACTCAGCGAGACATGTATACACAGGAACGATAGAACAGTATGTAAAGTGAAAACAGGTATGAGCTATGTAGAGCTATGTAGAGCTATGAAAGTATAATATTAATAAAAATAAATAAAAGAAATACTCACACACTACGCCTTAGCAACGAAACTCCCACGACACTAAAGAAGGAAAAAATACAACAAATGTATTCCTTTTGAATAGGTCTAGTCAAGGACTTCACATGGGATGGTATTTGAACTATTGACTGGGATGGCCATCCTTACAACATCCTGGGTAAATAGTAATAAATAAATAAACAAATAAATAAATAAAAGAAATACTCACACACTACGCAGTAGCAACGATTCCCCCATAAGATTCATAAGAACCAAAAACTCCGCAAAGTCACGTACAGGAACTACAGGCATTATGAATAGAAGTGGTGAACTGAACGTCGTCGAAGGCAATGGCGGTTGTGATGACGACACGACGAACGCAGCAGCTATATATACCATGCTAGAAATAAACCAGACAGCTGACGTAACCCGAGGAACAA
This sequence comes from Lamellibrachia columna, assembly GCA_963662155.1. Taxonomy (NCBI): domain Eukaryota; kingdom Metazoa; phylum Annelida; class Polychaeta; order Sabellida; family Siboglinidae; genus Lamellibrachia; species Lamellibrachia columna. The sequence continues at coordinate 48,056,785 of OY759262.1, read as the reverse complement.
TACCACACTAATCAGAAAACAGATAAGCGGCCGGCTTACCGACACCGGGCATCCATCACGCAAGGAAAAAGCGGGGGTTACGAGTACTCGACAGTGCTAGAACGGCGTGTAGTTAAGAGAGTAACTGTACACTTTAACGCCATAAAGTCACCATGAACCGGCCTATACAGTTTAGAGGCGGTAAACATTATTTGTCCAATTTCTACGCGTGCAGGATACACGTGTGGAATAGAGAATTTACCAGTGTTGAAAGTGCTTACCAATGGCGGAAATGCATGCATCATGGTGACATGCAGACTGCAGAAAAATGCTGTCCACGCGCACGGGTCTACAGGCGAAACACCTTAGCAAGAGCATACGAGAAAAGGAGCAGTTACGCGCAGACTGGTTCAAACAACGATATTCAATAATGTATGCGTTAGTTGCTGTTAAATATCGCGATCCAACCCTACGTAAACGACTGCTAGACACTGGGTATTCCCAGTTGAAGGAATGGGTCAAGAGTCGGGAAGGATACTGGGGTGCACTGACATACAGTTGTCAAGCCGGTCAGAACATGCTAGGGCATATAATCATGCGAGTACGCGAGTTCATTCGATTGCATCAGACTCCCCCCACAGCGAAACGATGGCCAGACGTAACGCGAGACGATCACAAGACCGGTGAACAGAGTACAACGAGATACCAGACATCCAGCAGCGTACAATAGCAGCATCACGCGCGCGACCAAGGGTCGGCGATAAGAAAGCGCGCCATAGTCAGTGGGAGGTGTATATAAACCCAACGCAGAGTGAACGAGGCACACATTCGCACTCCGATCCACAGCACACTTCGAGACTACTACCAGCATCAGCAGAGAAAGAAATGGCCGCCCAACAAGCCGATATGATGATGACAGTCAGCAAACTCGAGAAGGGGGTAAGTAACGGCACTTATACATTTAGACGGCCGTTAACCATAGTACAATGTGCTGTTCAAGATAAATATATTGTATATCCATCATGTCAGCAGTGTAACAAACGTGTGACTCCTGAAAACAATGGCTTTGTGTGTCCGATCCATCGATGGCAGCGTGGTGTAGTGTATCATTTCGCTATGCGTATCCTCCTACAAGACGCCATCGGTAGTGAAGTGTGGGCAACGTTATTTAATGCCAAGGCTGTCCAGGTGTTGGGATACACGGCTAACGATTACATGAACATGAAGACAGATGCCGAGCGGTATGCAGCACTGGACATGTTGCGGGGGGCCCAAGTCATGGTGACCATTAGGAAACGTGAGGCGGGACAGTATGTAAATTACACGGTGACAGAGTTGGAAGTAGTCACAGTGTGAATCAATCTGTTGACAGGCTGCCGCTACCGTCGCTGCTGCTGCAGCTACTGCAAGCAGTGACGTCATCGACAGGGAGGGAAGCTCGAAGGTAATGGAATGGTTACGTACTAATAGCTCGGAAATACTATTCTCCTCCTCGGTGGACAGCTGTTCACCGCCACCATTAATTACAATAACAGATGACGAGGGAGGAGGAAGTGACCGTGGACGTGTGCCGATCACTAGCAGTCACCATACTGTCGGCACCGTACCAGGAAATCATCATGAAATATGTGCGTTGCGCTATCCGTCGACAGCCGTGAACATTAGTATGTGATGAACAGTAGTCGGTAGTATGTAGTAGGCAGTATGTATGCACTTATAACCACGGTATATGAACATTAGCAGTAGTAGTAGTAGTAGTAGTAGTAGTAGTAGTAGTAGTAGTATTTTTGTTGTTGTTATGTAGATTGAAGTGTACGACGAGGCACCCGTACTTCCAGCCAGCATTCGGAAGCGATCTGGAGTATTGAACGCCACGTATATGACGTCGTCAACAGAATATTATTATTAGTAAACATAACCGAGTTAGTAGGTAGTAGTAGTTGTTGTATTACGTAATATGGAGTGGAATATTAGTATCTTTTAATTTGTTCTGTAGGATGACGTACCTGTGTCACCGGCTGAACTGCGTAGGCGTGCATGCCGGGAATTAGTGGTGATGATACTAGAATACATTATATCAACACACGATGAACAGTAGACTTATTTCTTTTATGTAGGAGGAGGAGAAGGAGGTGGAAGAAGCACCCGTGCTAGCAAGAGACGAGAGGAGACGCACAGTACATAATTTAATTCAGATAATTGTTGATTTTATGATTGGAACCCTCGAATTTTAAGAAGCACCGTTTGCAACGGAATAACAGTAGATAGTCGCTCTCTCTCTCGTTTAAAGTATGCTTGCAGTTGTATGACATAGAGTAATGTCTATATATATATATATATATATATATATATATATATATATATATATATATATATATATATATATACAGACTTATGTAGTATTCATCATCATCATCATTGTACGTAACCTCTGTCGTGGTGTAAAAGCCCACAAGTTAATAACCATGGAACTAGCCACTGGCGTAACGATAACTGATCGTAAGCTAGAGGTCACTGGCGCGGATGTAACAATCCCACAAAACATAAAGTCTTCATAGTAATTATATAAGTCTAACCGTGTATATATGTATATGTATATTATGTATATGTCTATGTCAGTATATACTCAATAAAACGTCATACAATGAATGAAACGTGTTGTCAGTGGTGTTGCCACGGTCTACCTAGTGGAAAGAGAACCCGTAGCCATCGATAGTGGACACACAGTAGCCAATACTACAGGATCACACCTTAGGTCATACACCCTTCACCAATCACCATGCACCAACCACCACCACCACCACCACCACCACCACCACTACCACACGTACTATATAGCTGTACTAAGGACCGCGGTCTCTCAGTTGTAGACACGTAGAGCATCATGAAACGACACCAATGTCGTCACTACGGACTGGTGCTCGACACGTATGCAGCGCTAAAACGCCACGTAGCGAGTCATGCGTTACCGACAGTGAATGAACACACGTATGCGGCGGCGCAACCAATAGAGGTGCCACCTAGCGACCAGGCAAAGCGAACGAAATATTCGTGTAAATGCGATGCAACGTTTGAGAGATGGGACGATCTGCAACAACATGTGAGGTCCGTATGTCGTCTTAGCAGTAGCCGTAGCAGTAGCAGTAGCAGTAATAGAAAACAGACCACAGTGTACACATGTGCGAAATGTGGAAAGAAGTTCACTAGACGCTATGGCCTGACCAGCCATGCACGAAAAGCGTGTACCGACGACGGCGTCACGAAACCACCATCGCCGAAGAGATCAATCAGGGAAGCCACCACACCCAACCATCCACTCGTTACCGACGCAGACCCCATCGACCCACCTGCTCGACTCCCCTTCGCCGACAACCTGTCGACGGAACTGTTAGATGTCGTACGAGCGCACTGGTCGACCATACGGACACGTGTATCGAGAGGTCCTCTCCAGTGCAGGTACGATTACATATTAACGACGCTAGACACGACCGTTCTAGAGACGCCGTTGAAGAACGTGTTCCAGGAACAGACCAACGCATTCAAGATTAACCTCAGTTACGGGTTCATTCTGAGGAACAAGAACACGGGTCAATACAAGTACTACCATCCCTCGTGCAACTGCTGAAGACGCTACCTGGACGAGCCCAGTCTCATCACCAACAGCAAGGAGTTTGATAAGTTCCTCGAACGCATCCGAGAAACCGACGTCTTGCAATGGGCCATCAATCAAAGACCGGATACGGCGTGGGTGTGCGAACTCGTGACCAATGTCACATTTTTCGTCAATCGCATCATCGATCACCCGATAGGATGTGTAGGAATGACCGACCTTCCAGTCTACATCAAGAGGAACAAAGCCGTCATCGGATTGGAAAAGGAACCCATCCATGCCAAGAGGTACAGTGACAACCTGTGTCTCTTCCGATGTCTGGCCCTGCATCGAGGATGTGAAAGTCGTCGATTGGAACCAGCTGTGAAGACGCTGTACGAGACGTACGCCCAAGACGGCGTATCCATGGAAGCATTTACCGGGGACACGATGGACGATCTCTATCGTGTAGAGACCACGTTCCAAACGAATGTGTGCGTGTACAGTTTCGTAAAACCAGATGGAGAGGATGGAAAGCCAACTGCAGAACTCGTTCGTCGCTCGGTATGTAAGTACCCTGACACACTCTACCTCAATCTTCACGGGACGCATTTTTCCTTCATCCAGGATAGACGCAAGTACTGTCACTCGTACAGATGTCGGAAGTGTGGTGACTCGTTGTGGAAAGACGCATGGAGTTTACGCAACCACGAGAGCACGTGTACGGGGGGTGTGCGTCGAGTCAATCCTGGTGGCGTGTACCATTCGACTCCATCGGTGTTCGACCGACTAGCCGACGAGAACATCCGAGTGGCCGAAGCGTTGCAGTACTATCCGTACCGGGCCACCTTCAACTTCGAGTATTGGTTCGACACCGAACACCTTCCGTCTGACAGTGCCCAGGTTCACTGGGTTGCGCGTCACGTCCCGCTGAGCGTCAGCGTGGCATCCAACGTACCCGGACACGAACAGGTGACATGCATCGTCACGGACGGAGACACCAAAAGTTGGTGAGCACCATGATGACTATCCTGCAAACGATGAGTGAGGCCGCGTACGACAAGATCAAAGACTCATACGATCGTGTGTTGGAACAACTCGCAGAAGAGCTGACGAAATGGGAGGAACGGGAGGAGGCTGCACGATCAGCCACCGACAAGGACGCTCGACCGGCAACCAATCCGTACAAAACGCTGATGGGGCAATTGTATGGATGGATGCGTCAGTTACCTGTCATCGGGTTCAATTCGGGGAAGTATGATCTCAATGCCATCAAACAGTTCCTCATACCGTACTTCCTGACGACTTCAAAGACCGTGGAACAAGCCGAAGAAGAGCAAGAGGACGAGAGGGAGCAAGAGGGCAACAAGAAAGACGAGAACGACGGCGTCGGGTCAATGTTCGTCATCAAACGCAACAACACTTTCATGTGTCTTTCGACGGATCAACTGAAATTCCTCGACATGATCAACTACATAGCCCCCGGGTTCAGCTACGACAAGTATCTGAAAGCGTACGGATGCGAGGTGACGAAAGGTCATTTCCCGTACGAGTACATGGACCGGCTGGAGAGACTCGACGACACCGCTCTTCCACCGAAAGAGGCCTTCTTCAGTCGACTGTAGAACGAAGGTATTTCAGAAGAGGATTACGCCAGTTGTCAGGAGGCCTGGCGCGTCAATGGCATGACGACGTTGCGCGACTTTCTCGTCTGGTACAACAACAGGGACGTGGTTCCCTTTCTACAGGCCATCGACAGACAGTTCGCATTCTATCGACAACGTGGAATAGACATGTTCAAGCAAGGTATCAGCGTACCTGGTCTGACCCTGCTGTACCTGTTCAACGAACTTCCAGAGAAGACCTACTTTACCATCTTCAACGAGAAGAATAAAGACCTGCACGACATCGTCAAAGAGAACATTGTAGGCGGGCAATCGATCATTTTTCATCGCTATCACGAGAAAGGGGTCACCACGCTACGTCAGAACGAGTACGGAGAGGTGGCTCGTCCTTGCCGATCGATCGTCGGATACGATGCGAACGCACTGTACCTGTGGTCGCTCATGCAAGACATGCCTATGGGATGGTACACGCGACGACTAGCAGAGAAGGTCTTCCGCCCCGAATCGGCGCAGATGTACGGACAGATGGCTGGAGAAAGGTTGACGTGGGAATCCGAACGCACGGGACGTCCCATACGGCATCAGATCAACGGACGAGAGAAGAGAATAGGCAAACATCGGGTGGACGGATTGTGTAGCGAGACGAAGACGGCTTATCAGTTCGAAGGGTGCTATTTCCACGGTTGCTCGTGCAACCGTGACGAGGTGAACGCCGTCAACGGGAGACCAATGGCGGAACTGCTCGCCGATACCCGAAAGACCACCGCCTATCTACGTCACTTTGTCACAGAGGTCGAGCTGTGGGAATGCGAGTGGAAAGAGATGAGACGAACCCCGGCCGTACGTAATTGTCTGGATGCTGCATTTCCCCGACGTCGAGACATGTGGTGGACCATGACGTCGCAACAGATCCTGAACGGAGTGCGTGCAGGAACCGTGTTCGGCATGATCGAGTGCGACATACGCGTACCGGAAGAATTACGCGCGCACTTTGCCGAGATGCAGCCCGTGTTCAAGAACATCAGTCTGATACGCGAGGATCTCGGTCCGTTCATGCGCCGATACGCCGAAGAACACGACATCATGAAGACTCCGCGACGCATGCTTGTGGGTAGTTATTGCGGCGATAAGATACTGCTCGCAACGCCACTGCTGCGATGGTATCTGGACCACGGTCTCGAGGTACTGCACGTGTACCAGGTCATCGAATACGATCCTATTCCGTGTTTCCGGCGGTTCGGCGATGCAGTGTCCAAGGCCCGACGCGAGGGCGACGTTCACCGAGACAAGACCATCATCGCGGGCACCATGAAGTTGCTGGGGAACTCGGGCTACGGAAAGAACATCACCAACGTTGACCGACATCGTGACGTCAGCTACTGCACGGAGAAGGCGGCATCGCTCCTGGTCAACGATAAACGGTTCCGACAACTCGATATCGTCGTCGACGATGCGTACGAAATAGAGTTGAACAAGAAAACCGTCAAGTACACCCTACCCGTACACGTGGGATTCTTCGTTCTGCAGTACGCCAAGATGCGCATGTTGCAGTTCTATTACGACTTCATCATCAGATACGTGGAGCGCCCTCTGTTCGAGTACTGCGAGATGGATACAGATTCCGCCTATTTGGCCTTGGCCGGCGAGTCCGTCGACGACCTCGTGACCCCGGAACTACGAGAACATTATTTCCGACATCGTTCCGAATGGCTCCCATCGGAATGTTGCGACGATCATCGGAACGACTACGTGCGCTGTCGTCTCGCCAATCGACCGCGGGTCGGAGACGAGGCGTGCTGTAAGGCGCGAAGAGCGTTCGACAAGAGGACACCGGGTCTGTTCAAGGTCGAGTGGTCCGGTGCCGGGTTCGTGGGGTTGTGTAGCAAGACGTACTATTGTTTCGGAGCCACCGACAAGTACAGCACCAAAGGACTGAGCAAACGGCACAACACCATCGACAAGGACGCGTTCCTGGCGGTGCTCACCAACCGTCGGAGCGGAGGTGGATCGAACCGTGGTTTCCGGGTGCATAAATCTATCGTGATGACGTACGTGCAGGCACGGGATGCGCTCACCTACTTTTACGCCAAACGCGTGGTGCACGAGGACGGGGTGACCACGGGTCCGGTGGACGTATAGAAAAGGCGATGCACGCTGCACTCGTTTCATACGCAATCATGGATGCACGATGGAAACACCCCTTCACGTGCATCGTCGCCGGACCGACGGGGTGCGGCAAGATGACGCTGCGATGATCGATCCACCGCCCGAACAAATAACGTGGTGTTACGGAGAATGGCAAGAGGCTTACGCAACGATGGACTTGGGTCACGTGCGATTCGAGGAAGGGTTACCGACGGCGGCCATGTTCGATCCGACAACGAGGAACCTCATCGTCATAGACGATCTCATGGCAGAAACGGACCAACGGTCACGACCTTGTTCACTAAAAAAAGTCACCACAGGAACACGTCCGTGCTGTATCTCGTACAGAACCTGTTCCCTAAAAACAAAGAGAGTCGCACCATCAGTCTGAATTCGCAGTACATGGTGGTGTTCAAGAATCCACGTGACGCATCGCAGATGGCGACCTTGGCGCGGCAGATGTATCCGGGACGCGGCAAGTTCGTGCAAGAGGCGTTTAAAGACGCCACGGCGGTACAGTACGGTTATCTATTGGTCGATCTCAAACAGGACACGCCCGAGGACATGCGTCTGCGCACGGCCTTCTTTCCGGACGACGGTGTTCAGTACGTGTACTTGCCGAAGGTATAAAACGACCGAATGTGTGGATAGTCTCTTCATTCGCATCATGTCTGCCCTGGTGAAGAGACACATCGTGTGCATACAGGCTCTGGCCAGAGTCAAGAACAACAAAATTAAAAAGGCCATCATCGCCAACGCCGACGCCGATCTGCTGTGTGCACTAGCCGAGTGTGCCTACAACATACTAACAAAGAACATTCCATTGACCGCTTTACAGAGGCGACGATTGAATAAATACAAGACTAAGTTACGCGAGTTGGCTAATAGACGAACGCTCGCTGCCAGAAGAAGACGCATCTTGCTGCAACCGCAGGTTGGCGAGGGACAGAGCGGCGGTTTCCTATCGGCCTTCCTAGCACCGTTGGCAAGTTCGGTCTTGATACCCTTGCTCCAACAGGTGCTGACCAAAAGGTAGATACATGGAACACGCACGCAAGATGGCCTTGGTAGACCCGCGCCTGTTGGACACGCTTCGGTCACCCCCACCCCCACCCGCAACCAACACCTTAGGCAAGAAGGTGCAAGCCCTCGATGACGAGATGAAGACCATCCTAGATAGAAAGGACCTAGACGACGGGACCAAGGTGACCCTGTATAATCAGGTGTTGCAGCGGTACAACGTCTTGGCCGATAAACGCATCAAGGAACCGCTACGCGTGGTCACGATGAACGAGTCGGAGGTGACGTCGGAGTCGGGGTCGGCGGGTGCAGCACGAGCCCCTATTAGCGGACTGGAGGCCACCGTCTTGGCCACCGTTCCCAAGACCATGCAGGCCAAAGCCAGCCGTTTGATGGAGCATTTCAAGAGAGATATCGCGTGGACCTCTCGCGGTGAACTGATACACGAGGGCGTGCCGGTTGTCGGAAGTAACGTGGTGGATCTCGTTAATGATCTGTTGCGTAAGAGAAAGACCGATCCGACGGGTTGGCAGCCATTCGCACGACAACTCCGTGCCATCAACCTACCCATGGCGTTGGTCGGTAACGTCTCCAGAAGAGCCTACATACGTCCGGCGTCGACGGTCACTCCCTCTCGTCGGTCCAGTCCTACTCCGCGTGCTGCATCAGGTAGTGCACGAAGAGCGCTAAGTTGGACACCCCTCGCCCGTCGGAGTCGTCGAATGGAACATACCATGCCCACCCCACCCCCGAATCACGCAAGGCGTTGTCGTCATTGGCTGGTTGGGACAACCTATAGGATGGTACGCTGCGTGTCCGTAGCACAGTGTTCGTCATGTCGCCCGATCCACAGGACCTCGTGTACCGTTCCATCGTCGGTGCGATATTTATCAGTGGACTTTACATGATTGCTCACGTTATAGTCCTAAGTTTTATGCCACATACGTTATTCGAACCCCCCACGCTCGTCGAATGGAACATTCCTTGTCCACCCACCCACCCACCCTCCCCCCGCATCACGCAAGGCTTCGTCGTCATTGGCTGGATGGAACACCGTATAAGGTGGTACGACGCGTATCCGTAGCAGTCATGCTCATCGATCCACAGGACGCGTACCGGTCCATCGTCGCTGCGCTATTGTTCGAAGGATTTACCGTGCTGGGAGACGTTGCAGCCGACATTCTTATACACCTGGTGTTATTCCGACTATGGTTACTCCGCTAGACCGTTGTTGTTCCACCGCTGTCATTGTGGGTGCCATAGTGTGTGTCATATTACACGTCGGCGTGCTCCTCGTCATTCGTCAGCATTCGGACTCCGGAGTCAACGTCACCGCCACCGTCAACACATCGGTCCTCCACCTCTTTTGATGGCACAGAGGGGAGAACACTCCTTGAGTGAGGTCTACTTCGATCCCACGAAGGTAGGCAGTTATGGCGGCGTCGCTGGCTTGCGACGCGTCACGCGCCTGCCACAGAAGGCCGTCACGGCATGGTTGTCAGAACAGGACGCCTACACCTTACACAAACCACCGAGACGTCATTTCAAGAGACGACGCGTCATCGTGGGTGGTATGCTTCAGCAGTGGCAGGCCGATCTCGTAGACATGTCGAAGGTCAAAGACGTCAACGACGATATGGCCTTTCTCCTCACGATGATCGACGTCTTCTCGAAAGTGGCCTGGTGTGTTCCCATGAAGAACAAGTCCGCGGCGTCGTTGGTAGCAGCGCTGCAATCCACGTTCGTCGACGTTTGCCCCCAGACCTTGCAGACGGATCAAGGCACAGAATTCCGGAACAAATCCGTTCAGGCGCTATTGCGGCGTTACGACATCCATTACTTCTAGACGCACAACGCGGAGACGAAGGCAGCCGTCGTGGAACGGTTCAACCGAACGTTGAAGTCGCGCATGTGGCGCTACTTCACGAAACACCAGACGTGGCGGTACATAGACATCCTTCCGGACTTGATGCGATCGTATAACAATACCCCCCACCGCAGTATCGGTATGGCTCCGTCACAGGTGAATGCACAGAACCAAGAACAGGTGTGGCAACGTCTGTACGGTCACGATGGTAAGGGCGTGCCCAAGTTGCACGTGTCAGATCGCGTGCGTGTCAGCAAGTACAAACGCACGTTCGAAAAGGGCTACGAGACGAACTGGAGCGAAGAGTTGTTCACGATACACGAGGTTCACCCTCCGATCCACCCGTGTATCACTTGCGGGACGATCTCGGCGAAGTGCTGGAGGGCACCTTCTACGAACTGGAGCTGCAGAAGGTGACGGTACCCTTTGATAAGGTGTACCGTGTTGAAGCGGTACTGAAACGCCGTACAGTTGGTAGACGAAAGGAAGTTTTGGTGAAATGGTTCGGCTATTCCTCCTACTTCAACAGCTGGATCGATGCCAAGGGACTCGTCAACTATAAAGACTAGCCTCGCACATGACGACACTGCATTCGAGCAATGACACACGACGCGACACCACCACCACCGACCTGCACCGCCACCATAGACGAGGAGGAGAAGGAGGTGGACGAACACGTGGATTGTACTGACGCTGCATCGAACGAGCCAGACAGCACTCCCTGGCATCTGTTCGGTACCGCGTGCCCCAAAGAGGAGATCGTGTTTCTGTGTCAGGTCGTCGTCTTGTACACGGTCATTCTGATCAGCATTTACAACCTGACGATAGGTCACGGCGATTCTAATCTGTGGACGGCTCTGTTGAGTAGTTCTTTGGGTTACCTACTGCCCAATCCCACGTTGAGACGCAATGGCGACTGATTTCTACATGACGCTGCCTAGCAACGCTTCTATGAAGATGCACCCCGACAACACCTTGACCCATTACGTCACGGCCTTGCCTCAACGCATCGATTTTACCGGCGAGTGGGAGTGTGGGTTGGCTGAGGTCCAGTATCCACACACTTGGTACAACGTCACAGAGAACGATGTCTGGTTCTTCCTCAACAAGATCGATGCTACGGACTCGTCCCAACGTTCGAAGTTGTCGTGTGGGTATTACGACGATCCGTTAACATTGCTGTATCACGTCAACAAGGGACTGTACAGTATGCAGACGGAGGAGACACAGGCTCAAATGAGCTATAGTTCCGTCACTCAGAAAATGACGTTACACATGAGAGCGAACACCCTGTTCACCGTACCGTACCACAGCGCGGTGGCGGCCATGTTAGGATTCCGCGAACCCGTAGCCAGCGAGCCGAAGGCGCTTACGTCATCTCCCGTCCTCCCCGTCGACTCCCGCCATCCCGACTCGTCGTACCCCTTCCACTTCGAGGCCGACGATGTGGTGAACTTGACGCAGGGGTTCGACACCCTATACGTCTACACGAACATCGTGGAGTCTCGTATAGTGGGTGACACTCTCGCGCCTCTGTTGCGAGCCCTTCCGATTAGCGGACGTCACGGTGACAGGGTGTCCGCTCGTTTCACTAACGTGCACTACGTGCCTCTGTTGTACTCGCACTTCGACTCGATCGAAGTGGATATAAGGGACGACATGGGTCGGCGCGTGCCATTCGAATACGGTAGAGTGACGGTGACGCTTCATTTTCGTCGACGTCGGTCCGGACTGTTCTGATGAATTACAACGATTATTACGCACGCCAGGCTGGCGGTGCGCTGCCCTACTTCGCCGGTGCTCAATACCAGCGCGGTCACGGACTGGGCAGTCTGTTCGGCGGTCTGTTGCGCAGCGCCATGCCGCTCATTAAGAGAGGTGCCGTGGCGTTGGGCAAGGGAGCGTTGAAGACCGGCGTTCGCATAGCCGGCGACGTCTTATCAGGCCAGAACGTAAAAACGGCTGCCAAACGACGCGTCACCGATGCCGTGCTGAGCAGTATTCGGAGCCCCCTGGTAAACGTATAAAACGAGCGGCCGCAACGACGCGCGTCACTGCAGTAAAGAGACGTCGCAAGAAACGGACGTCCAAGAACTGCGTGGCCGACATATTCGACGACAGAGATGGCTTTCGTGCATAGACAGTCGTGCGAGGGAGTCAAGACCGAGCTGGATCTCTTTACCGTACCCCCCACTCAGAACTGCATCGCCGAAAGTCACGTGGTGGAACATCAACCCATGGCCTCTCTGGACTCTGGAGGCCCGATAGAATTCTTCATCCCCGGATCGGGAGACGATTACATAGATCTCGCCAACACGATGCCCCACTTGCAGGTGAAGGTGACGCGCGCCGACGGTAACCCTATCGATGCAGGCGAGCCCGTGGGACCGGTGAACAACTTCTTGCATTCGCTGTTCAGCCACATCGACCTCTCCCTGAACGGCACGCTCGTGACCTCTTCGTCCTCCAACTCGTACCCGTATCGATCCTACATAGAGGCGCTGCTGAGTTACGGATTCGATGCCAATTCGACGCAGCTGACGAATCAGCTGTGGTACAAGGACAAGGCTAGTCGCATGCACGCCACCGAGCTAGCCGCCGGACCCGATCCTAACCCCGGGTTCGTGACTCGACGAGACTACATAGCCGGCAGTCGCGTGGTCGACATGATGGGTCGTCTCCACGTGGATATGTTTCTGCAGGATAAATTCCTGATCAACGGTGTCGACGTCAAGTTACGCCTGGTGCGCAGCACGGCCGCGTTTGCGCTGATTGCTACTGGAAACAACGAGTACAAGATAACCGTCGTCAACGCGTCCTTGTTCGTCAAGAAGGCCGCCCTCAATCCGGCCGTGCAGAAGGCTCACATAATGGCTCTCGAGCGGACCACGGTCAAGTATCCGTTACGACCCGTCGAATGCAAGGTGTACTCCATTCCCACGGGCGCTCTGTCGCACACGCACGAGAACCTGTTCCTCGGCTCCCTGCCGAAACGTCTCGTACTGTGCTGCATCGACAACGACGCCTACAACGGCACGTACGCCACAAACCCGTTTCACGCCAAGAACAACGCCATCAGCTTCGTCTCCGTGTACGTGGACGGTCGTCAGATACCCGCCAAACCCTTCCAGCCCAACTTCGCAGAAAACCTCTTCGCCAGGAGCTACGCGAGCATGTTCACCTCGACCGGCAAGATATGGCAGGACGAGGGGAACGGTCTGACTCGCGACGAGAACCGAGACGGCTACACCTTCTTCTGTTTCGACCTTACCCCCGACCAGTGCGACGGTCCCTGCTTTAATCTGGTACAAAAGGGCAACCTGCGCTTAGAATTTCATTTCCGAGAAGCGCTTCGGACCACCGTGAACGTCGTCGCCTACGCCGAATTCGAGTCCGTGCTGGAAATCGACAAGAACCGCAACGTCATCTACGACTACTGAGATGGACACCCTGCAGATCGCCCGTCTACTGGCGATGGATCCGAACACCGCGTCCGTCTTTGGCGGCGTCGTACCCCGAGATGGACTGCCTGCAACAATTGACGCTTTGCCGATCGCCTTCGTGTGCAACACCGACGACGGCGACGAACCGGGCGAACATTGGATAGCGCTGTACCTGTCCTCCGACGGGCGCGGCGAATACTTCTGTTCGTACGGTCTGCCGCCTCGTCACGCGGCGTTCCGCACCTTCTTGAACAAACACTGTTCCGAGTGGACTCATAATAGCAAGAGACTTCAGAGTCCTCTGTCTAACGTTTGCGGACAATATTGCATCACTTATATCATGCTTCGTTGTAACGGCGCTCCTATGAGAACTTTCGTCAATGCTTTCCACACCGATCTGGTCGCTAACGATTGTCGCGTGTTCGATTGGATTAACCTGCTGAGAAAGGGTATACCGTACTATCGCATATCGTACTGAGCCTCTGGCGCGGTGGTCGCTCCACCCGTAAGCTCGCCCTCGAACCTCTGGCGCGGTGGAGACACCCGTAAGTTCGCGACCTCTGGCGCGATGGTCACCATTCGCAAGTCGCCTCGTCATCGTCTTCATATTCATCATACCCTGCTCGTTGTATCCAATCACATACGATCGCCTCGTTTGTACTGCTGCTGCCGCTTTGTTGTATTCAATAAAATACGTGTGCACCGTACGATTGTGTTCGTCTCCTTACTAGGTTAACGACCCTCCGGTAAACGTAACTAGGTCAATGTTCGTTCCTCCTCCCGTCGCTAGGGGGCGCTTAGGTTACGCACGCTCGGCTACGACCGCCAGGGGGCGCTCTGAGGCGCTCTGATTGGCTGCGCGCACTCATTAGCGGTGGGCGATATTAAGGTGTTTTGCCTTTGATGTTCCTTTGATGTCTGGGTCACGTGACTTAGCAGGCAATTTGAGGTCCCTAAAACTTCCACTTACTACTGACGTCACTATGATGTACGAACACAATTACAGGGGCGGGGGTGTTCGGGCGTTTCGAAACGTTACATGAGGTGGGGATGTCTTGGCGACTGTTACGTTCGTTATTTTAAAAAAGGTTTTCTTTCTAGTATAGCTGTCGACATCAGACAGAATCTGAGAGCATTGATTGCAATGCCGGTTTTGGGGATATATTGCAATTCGTCCGGTAGAGGCTAGAGGCAGAACAAAATGAATAAATCTAATTTCATAGAATTACACTTACCAGTAGGAAGCAACAGCAGAACAACTTTGAATACAAGTGTGGTTGAATTAAACGGGTAGCAGCTTAAGTCTCGTTTTCATCAAGATACGTCATACGCATGCGTACTACGGCATCACTATTCCATCGCTCCATCGCGCCATCGCTCCAGCGCATCTTCCATCGCTCCATCGCATATTGCATCGCTCTATAGCATCTTGCATAGCATCGCGCATTGCTCCATCACATCACGCATCGCTCCATCGCGTTGCCAAATTCAGCACATATCAGCGATGGCCTTTCTCGGCCATCATAGTATACAGTTCAATATACTGTTTGTTCACTCTGTCACGAGATGTCGACGCTCGGCTTCGCTGCCGTCTACTGTCACGAAGTTCCGTTTTCCTCCTTTCACGCTTGTCTTACGCTAGTCTCACGATAGTCTCGCGCCAGTCGATCGCCTTCCGCGTGCGTAACGCTTCTCTGCGTGTTCGCTCCAACAGCATCTACAGTGACTCCAGCGCAGCTCGGGCAGCTACGTGGTTAAACAATAATTACTAATAGTACATCAAGTTTATATTACATACAAGCTGCTTGTCTCAAACCGCCAATAATATATGTTCACTCAACAATGTTCACAACAATTATTTGCAACTAATAACTGTATTCCGGCAATAACACGTAAGTATCATATCTATGTTAATACGTCTGCATAGACACACTATCAACATAATTTTAAGTAATCGGACTACTCATGGGTTAGCTACCCCTACTCATGTTCCTGAACACCGAGTAGCAAGCTTCTGCTTCTGTCGCTTGCTCTGCGTCGATTGACCGTTACTGCACGCTCGGCTTTTTACCGCACTACGTTACGTCACAGCGCGCACTACTCGAGTTTTATCTTGATCGCTGTGTTATATTACATAAGAGCGCGTACATCTGCCGCACTGTATTACATAACAGCGTAGCACATCTAAATAACCACACTCTGCTTGTGATACTAGACTTCAGCTCAGCCTTCGACATGATTGACCACAATATTCTACTCAATTGACTCTGCAAGCATTATTAACTTCAGGGCTGCGCCCTTCAGTGTATTTAGTAATACGTGAGAGACCGCAAACAACGTGTTGTAATTAGCCAGACTACATCAGGGCATCACAGTCTCGGCAGTGGAGTCACCCAGGGATCCATCCTGGGGCTGTACTGCTCTCACTGGTGCATCCCATGGCTGACAGAAACTAGACGTGTATTTCGGGCGTCCTGAGGCTAGGGCTAGTTTCTGTTGATAGGACATACATTTATGAATCGGCAATGTGCGCTGACAGGTGATTATATATATATATATATATATAATATGTATATATATATATATATGTATGTATATATATATATATGTATATATATATATATATATATATATATATATGATAGGACATACATTTATGAATCGGCAATGTGCGCTGACAGGTGATTATATATATATATATATATATATATATATATATATATAATATGTATATATATATATATGTATATATATATATATATATATGTATATATATATATATATATATATATATATATATATGTATGTATGTATATATGTATGTATGTATGTGTATGTATATATATATATATATATATATATATATATATATATATATATATATATATATATATATATATATATATATATATATAGCTTGTTTCATGGTTGAGTCTGCTCTGTGATTATTATAGAATCGTTTGATTTGATGTGTGATAACTAATGTCAATCTGTTTAAAACGGCTTGAAACCTACTCGCGATACGCATCAGTGCTTTGACCATTGCACAACATCATACTGAACATAACACTCTGGCAGTGAACGTTACACTTCAGTAAACACTGCATAAGCTATCCACACCTAAAATGCCTAAGTCAAAAAGTAAAGAGAGTGAAGGAGACGCACAAGCCATGTTTAACCTGAAGATTTAGAACATCTGAGGATAAAGATGTTGTGGAACAGATCAAGTCTGCTATATATCAACACGCCTTAGGTGATGAAATGCGTGCGATCAAGACAGAAACAACTCGCCTGAATGACTTCATTGATGCTAAAGACAACATTATCGAAGAACTACAGGTCTGGATTAGTAAGCTCGAGGTGAGTGTGTACGACACTGTGTGAGTGTGTACGAAACAGTATAGCCGTATGGCAAACGTTCGCGTACAGGGCATACATGACATGGGTGCTGGCGAGGAGGCCCGTGACAAGGTGCTGCAGGTGATCAACGAAACCATGAAAATGCGCCCGCTTTTGTCCGACAAAGACGTCGAACGGAATCATCGGCTTGGGCGCCACGACCCGCGCGTCCCAGGACGATGAGTGTGTGTTTCAACTCTGAACGTACACGCGACTCGGTCTACAGCGCACGCGCTGCCGAAAGGGCCCCAACCAGACTACAGAGCCGGCCCTTCGACTCTTCATTAAGGACGATCTCACCCAGTGTCGAAAGAGAGAACGAGCTCGGGTAAAGGCGTCCACTGCAGCGAGAGGTAGCTAGCGGTGTCGCGGATGTAGAACTGACGGAGGGACCGCGTACTGGACTGCGAGCTCGGTCGGCCTCTGCAGCGAGAGGTAGCTAGAGGTGTAGCGGATTTGAACTGCCGGGGACGGCGTGTTTGGACTGCTTGATCGGTCGGCTTCCGCAGAGTGATAGTGTGCAGTATTTTCATTCCAGAATAATCTGGTGACAATATTCACGAAGACATAAAACTAACAGATGCTGCTATGATTTCAGTGAAATGATGATAGTGTAGAAATGAAATATGATACAGTCTCAAATTAACATACATTCTATTGTCCCAAGGTTACCGATACTATTGTGTCAATGTTACTGACATTTTAGTGTCACAATTACTGAGACTAAAGCTCAGGCTCAAGTTGACTGATAAGAATATAACATAATTCAATTGTCATTCATTTAGAAGTGACGATAAACATTGTCTCAAGTCGACAAAGAAAATTTACCCAAGGCAATTACAGTACCAATGTTGCTGAAGCTGCACCATCAACGTTACTGAAACTACAGTATCCACTTTACTGAAGCAATAGTGCCAAGATTTACAGGAATTACATCACTATAAACTATGAAGTGTAACTTCAGAGCGGCTAAACCAGGCATGGTCATCAGACTTAACCATCGATTATTTATCTCTCTTGAGTGCCGAATAAACGTATAGGCCAAATAACTGTATAGGGTGGCAAATCGGTCAAATTTAATAATAGTATAGTGCCGAATAACACTATAGGGGCGCAAATTGTTCAAAACAAATAATAGTACAGTGCAAAAAAATCACTAGTATATTTGTCTTTTTAGCGCCGAAGCAATTTTTTTACTCGACGCGAAGCCAAGGCGTCCCTGGAAAACTACGCGGATCGCATGTATTTTATTTGTTTTTTTCAGCCGAATATGTATAAACTTTGTGCATCTTTCGAGTCACCGTAGATATAGTAACCGCATTTTATATATATTTAAAACGGGGAATTTTCCATTTTTAAATGGACATTAAAATTTTCTTGAACATAATTCGCAAGCCCGTTTCAGGGGAAACCGCCGCCAGCCGGTTACGACCGGTTTGAGGCGTTGCGCACGGCGGCCATTTACGGTCGGTTTACGCGATGATAAAGGCGTTGAAACTAATGATATACCATGTCGTGCTCTAATCATGGAATTCTAACTGTCTAATCTAGGATCCTCAGAAGCACGGGATCCCGTTAAATTCACGACTGTTGTTCGAAAGGATGAAAGCCGTCAGAGGGAGCCACATGCAACTCTAGTTGGGAGCAAGTGATTTTAGCGCGAGCGGTAAACCGCTCCGTGGGAGTGAGAGGGATTGCTCTCCTAAACATTACGCCCTACATAATTTGACACAATTATCGGAGAATATAGGCTGGCACAAATGTTTAAAATTAATAATAGTATAGTGCCAAACAAGGTGCGTATAGGGTGGCATTTTTCATCAAATAAATACGGGTATAGGGACGCTTATTCGGCACTCAAGAGTAAGTGAGCCAAATATATGCACACGGAGAGGCGTCTGATGGTATACACCATGGCGTGTATATAGACAGTATACACGTAAATTGATTTGCTTTGCCTGTTGTGGATTCCTAACACGATTTATGGTGTTTGTATATGTCGTTTCATGCATGCATGTTCATCATTTCATATATTCATTGTTAAACATCAAACAGTTATTTGTTTAGTCATCTTCACTACGAGTGTAGTGAAATAATTGACATATAGTCGTACAATCTGCTGGTAATGTAATACATACATCTATCAATTCAGTCCCAGTACACTGAACATTTAAAGTCCATTCAGGAAATGTGATGTCCGGCTTATCACTAAACCACACCAGTCCACACTATTGACACGGACTACTGTCATAGTCGTCGGTGTCGCTGTTCAACTCAGCTGCAGAGTCCTCAGGGGCGGAATCTCAGGGGCGGAAGTCGCGTTGTTCAAAGCAATATCAACGTTTGCAGCAAACTGCTCAGAATCTTCCACGTCATCGTTGTCATCATCCGGGTTCATATCATGTCGTTTCGCCGCCGATGGCTACGCCTTCGGAAAGGCGAAAGTCGCAACAGTAACCGTTCAGCTATTCCTCTCTAAGTTAAAAATATGTTCACAGCTCCGCTGAAACGCAATCATAACCGGCAGCTCAAAACAAACAACGCAACACCTCATTGTAGGCCTACAACACAATTCGAAGTACACGTAGATGGGACAAAATACATGAAGCAAAACAAACGCTAGTTATAAAATAGATCGCTGATCAATGACACAGTTTCTGAGTCATTCCCTAGAGGCGCTCTGCATTATTCGCACAGGTGTTAGTGGCGCCACACTGCGGATTAGCTGTTCTGATTTAGACGCTGATTCCTCCCATAGCGGCAGGTCATGATTCGGGCGACGTTTGAGAACTAACAGACGCTCGCTTAGGCCTTCGCACTCGCGCACTGCACGTCCATAGTGAACAACACGGTATGTTTTAGTATTTGTTGATGCTTCAAACTACCGTGTATTGGAAAGAGCTACATGCATATGTATATGCAAGAATATTATAAATACAGTGTTCAGTAGTTACAACATCATTATTGTTGTAATTTTATGTGAATTCAAAAATATAGTAGTAGGAATTAGCAATCGTTTTAGTATCTCTATTGTATACTTTTATGCCCCTCAGCAAAACTACAGAACGTATGAATCTCCAAGAATTAAGCTATTAAAACACAGTTCTACATAACGCAGTGTACTCATGGCAAGATCATGCATCTCGACCGAGGATAGGGCAATGATTTTTTTAACGTTTATTCTTACTAACTATTGTGTAGTAAGTGAAACTAGTAACAGAGGCGGAGCCATCTGTAGTATAGTTAGTGAACGTGGCAGTAGAGGCGGTACCATCTGCAGTATGGGCAGAGGTTGAGAGTAGAGGCGGCGCCATCTGTCGCATATGTTGCAAGCATGTGTGCATGAAGCACGATTATTTTATCACAAGCTAAATACTCATTACATCTTTCATATGTGAAAATCGCACAAGCATGCAGTAGTTTATGCGAACATTTCTAGACGTTAACAACACTTATACTAGAAAAAAGATATCATTAATTTATGTGCTCAAAAGTGAATGTTTATTGACAAGATTGTTTTATTGCCGCACATTCGGCTTAATTAATCGAACAGTTTGTGTAGCCAATGTCATAAGTCTGAGCAAAGCTTAAACCTGTCCCGTAGTTTGATTTGTTATGCAATCATAAATTGCAACATTTGTTTACATGATTTATATATTCAATGCAGCCTTGCCAGATTTATGTTTGGGGACTGGACCGAAGAGTAGGGTAACCTGGGGCAAGGCGGCCTCCTAAAGAAAACTTACAAATTGTACACCATTAAACTATGTTAACATATCGTGTGTGTGTGTGTGTGTGTGTGTTTGCGTGCGTGCGTGCGTGCGTGCGTGCGTGCGTGCGTGCGTGCGTGCGTGCGTGCGTGCGTGCGTGCGTGTGTGTGTGTGTGTGTGTAATCTCCCCTGCTAGAACAACTATTTATCACCTGTCTGCCAGCCATTTGCCTATATCGTTGACTACACCATTCCCAATGCCAAAGGCTTTTAGTTTAAGTAATAGTCTTTGATTTTACTTCATCGAAAGCTTTCAGAGTATATAAGTAGATAACACTCGCTGGCGATAAAACGTCTACCCACTTAGTAATTTTAAAAAAAAACTCAAGACATTGGCTAGACGTATGACGTAGTTTTTATTATCCCATATTTTCACTGATTTATTAATCTATGCCTAACAAGAAAATCGATTGTACCGATTTGTCTTAAGTGGTGATAAGTATTAACCTTTTCTGTTCAATGACACACTTCTCTCGATTAATAGCCTATAAATCAGTCTAACATTCTGTAAATATTTAGCAGCCAACAGAAGCAGTTGTGACGTTCGACAGATGATGGTCTTGCTCAGATTCGTTGGCACGTTACATTCAAGTAAGTTACAATACATTAAGTTGCACCGACACAATTGCGAAGAACAGGAGCTGTACGGTGGCGCCAGCAGCGTATTAGAACTGGCCGCTTATACCATACTAAAACGGGAGGCAAACAATGCAATGATTAGTATTAAAACTGCATCCACAACTGATTTAGCCTATCGCGAATCTGGTTCATTAATGTCCTGGTATGTGGTGTGAGAATAGTTTAAGTAATATCAGCAGTCAATTTAATGAAAAATTGCGTATTTTTTCAAATCAACTAAAGAATTGACTTTAGTCGTTAGATCTGGTAAAGCTCAACATATTGGCTACCCACAACAGTAAACACTTTCAAAGCTGATCATGGACTTCCATTCTCTCGCCGATCACACGACAAAGTTACGTTACAAAACTAGCACAAATGAGAGCTATCATGTCGTAGTGGATACTAGGTAGATTTGAATTTTCGCAAAATTTATTTTAAATGAGACGTGCAAAAAATCGAATTGATGAGGCACCTTTAAACATTGAAGAAAACGATTTAGGAAACTTGCAAATATTTCTAATAATCGGATCGACGATTTTTTAGATTTTATTCTAGCATGATGACATCAACAGAAGCTGCAAGTGTGTGAGAATAATTGGGTTCGGCGAATAACAAGAACAAAGAGGGTGGACAGAAGAAGGATGAACGACCTAAGGAAAGAGGTTGGGATGCAATGCAGCCTAACAGGAAGATTGGTGAGAAGCAGGATGAGATGGGCAGGCCACTTGGTAAGAAAGGATGCAAGCAAACTAGCAAAGAGAGCAGAGGTGGAAAAACATCAAGGACGCAGGAAAAGGGGAAGACCACAGCTGTGATGGGAGGACTGCGTGAGGGGAGGATGAAAGATGGAGAGAGGGAGCAGCCGATAGAAAACTATGGAAAGAAAGAACAGAAAGAGTGGCTCGACAATATGTTACCTGACCCTCACCCCTGTACAGCAGGGAACAAGGAGGAAGAGCACAGTGACTTTATATGTTTTGTAATAAAGGTATACGTTATTATAATTACGATGTAATCGTTGCTGTCTGGCTTGAATCTGACACGCTTTCTTACGGATTTTCATTAAACTTTCAGTTGTCGGATGATCGCATTAGTATCCACCACAGGTGAAATATGTCATTCGGTGGCTGTAATACTCTTTCCATTATCAAATTATAAAATCACGCTTACTTGCATTATGAGGCGATGAAAGTTGCTGAGATGGACACATAGTAAAACATCACATATGCTTCATTACACATGCCGCATTACACATTTTGAAACTAACTTAATTAATCAGTTGTGTTCCAACAATTAGCAAAACGGAGCTAGTCACTAGACGGGCGGGCATTGAATGAAAAAGATGCTCTGATGGTCGTCGCCGTCAAACCGACGGACACTTTGCCCCCGGTGTCAAAGTCGGTGCCGATGTTGTCTACTAAGACGGCATTTCATCACACGCTAATTGATTGACTCACTTGGTAACCAAATTTCATCACACGCTAATTGATTGACTCACTTGATAACCAAATTAACTTAATTGAAGTGTTGAGTGTTTGTCCTCTGAGCGTACACATCCAAATTGGAAGAATTTACTTTCCAAAAATATACAAAATAACATGGGCTCAGGTATCATTAAATACATTGTATTTTAAAATACTAAATATCATTTCACAATGCACACTAAATATTGCACTAATTAATTTATTGTAGTAAACGCAAAACTGTATGAGTGGTGTTTACACACTCCACAGTTGCTGTTAAACATATTTCAAAAGGCCAGGGAGACTCTTCCTAAACCAAATTTGATCGTTGCAGCAGCCACAAATTCGTGCATGTTTGATTGTCAACTTTGTCTCTCCAATGTGTAATCACGTGTTGTTACCTTTAAACATGGTTTAATTCTAGTGAATACTTACGATTATATATGTCGTACGATAATACAATAATAATTGTCAACGACAAGTAAGATCAGATATAAAACAACGCCATATTTTATCGGCATGATTGATTATGTCAGCTAATAGTACGTTGAACACAGCCATTGGGAGAGAAACATCCGTTGCAATCTTTTTTACTTTAATAAGGGTAATATCACAAAACGATGTTATCACTTACAAAAAAAGGAACCATAGCGCAACTATCCACAATTATTATTTGCCCCTAGTGTGTACTACAAGACGCCCCTGGACTGAGAGCGTAGGTCTTCAGATCACCGGCAGTCCAACGGAACGACGATGACATCGACCAAGTGTCGTTCGTTGGTCCTGTGGAGACCCACGTGACCGAGTTATGATCTGCAGATCGTAGGTTTTATACATATAGTGGACATGGAACAATAATCAGATGCGTTTGTGGTGCGCGGTAGCACAGAGAGTGGTGCAGTGTCGAACACTAATCTGATAAGAGAGGTGGACCTTTCTGTAAGACGCCTATCCGCTTTGCCTAGCTCTAAAAATAATTGGCATTTGAGTACCTTATAT
Organism: Lamellibrachia columna; assembly: GCA_963662155.1. Lineage (NCBI taxonomy): Eukaryota > Metazoa > Annelida > Polychaeta > Sabellida > Siboglinidae > Lamellibrachia > Lamellibrachia columna. The sequence continues at coordinate 48,032,865 of OY759262.1, read as the reverse complement.
TGATCTCACGAAACTCCCGCATTGGGTGTGTGGTTGGCTGACTTAATAACGTAACATCCAAGAAGGTTAATCATTTGCAAATCAGACAGGAGATGAAAGCCATATGATTGGTATTGAAGCTCCATAATATGTCACCTGCGATTGGTGACGTAAATTAACTAAAGTTTCGAAGTCGTTTTGTCACACGTAAATGCAATGGGTGCAGGCAGCTGTGTGTAAAGTAATTAATTACCTGGAACTTATGCAACCGTTGGCGACAACAGTATTACCATATGTTTTTAAGAGCACCTGGTTCATTTCGTATAACATTGCAATGTCTGATTCGACGGTTGACACGATGACAGTATCTGCTGTTTTGCATAGCGGGCAACATAGTTTGTATTTGGGCAGCGAAAGCCTTTGCATTTAATAATAATGTGTACTAAGTCAACCTGGTGGTTTTAGTAATATAACCATTATGTACCACATCGACTCGCTGTTGTCTCGAACCGTTATGGCCGAATATCGTCGGTATGCGATCCTAAGACCGTGGACATTTTAATTACGGGTATATTCCTATGGCACAGTGCATCGAGTAATAACAACATTTTAATTACGGGTATATTCCTATGGCACAGTGCATCGAGTAATAACAACATTTTAATTACGGGTATATCCCTATGGCACAGTGCATCGAGTAATAACAACATTTTAATTACGGGTATATCCCTATGGCACAGTGCATCGAGTAATGACAACATTTTAATTACGGGTATATCCCTATGGCACAGTGCATCGAGTAATGACAACATTTTAATTACGGGTATATCCCTATGGCACAGTGCATCGAGTAATAACAACATTTTAATTACGAGTATATCCCTATGGCACAGTGCATCGAGTAATAACAACATTTTAATTACGGGTATATCCCTATGGCACAGTGCATCGAGTAATAACAACATTTTAATTAAGGGTATATCCCTATGGCACAGTGCATCGAGTAATAACAACATTTTAATTACGGGTATATCCCTATGGCACAGTGCATCGAGTAATAACAACATTTTAATTACGGGTATATCCCTATGGCACAGTGCATCGAGTAATAACAACATTTTAATTACGGGTATATCCCTATGGCACAGTGCATCGAGTAATGACAACATTTTAATTACGGGTATATCCCTATGGCACAGTGCATCGAGTAATGACAACATTTTAATTACGGGTATATCCCTATGGCACAGTGCATCGAGTAATGACAACATTTTAATTACGGGTATATCCCTATGGCACAGTGCATCGAGTAATGACAACATTTTAATTACGGGTATATCCCTATGGCACAGTGCATCGAGTAATGACAACATTTTAATTACGGGTATATCCCTATGGCACAGTGCATCGAGTAACGACAACATTTTAATTACGGGTATATCCCTATGGCACAGTGCATCGAGTAACGACAACATTTTAATTACGGGTATATCCCTATGGCACAGTGCATCGAGTAACGACAACATTTTAATTACGGGTATATCCCTATGGCACAGTGCATCGAGTAACGACAACATTTTAATTACGGGTATATCCCTATGGCACAGTGCATCGAGTAATAACAACATTTTAATTACGGGTGTATCCCTATGGCACAGTGCATCGAGTAATAACAACATTTTAATTACGGGTATATCCCTATGGCACAGTGCATCGAGTAATAACAACATTTTAATTACGGGTATATCCCTATGGCACAGTGCATCGAGTAATGACAACATTTTAATTACGGGTATATCCCTATGGCACAGTGCATCGAGTAATGACAACATTTTAATTACGGGTATATCCCTATGGCACAGTGCATCGAGTAATGACAACATTTTAATTACGGGAATATCCCTATGGCACAGTGCATCGAGTAATAACAACATTTTAATTAAGGGTATATCCCTATGGCACAGTGCATCGAGTAATAACAACATTTTAATTACGGGTATATCCCTATGGCACAGTGTATCGAGTAATAACAACATTTTAATTACGGGTATATCCCTATGGCACAGTGCATCGAGTAATAACAACATTTTAATTACGGGTATATCCCTATGGCACAGTGCATCGAGTAATAACAACATTTTAATTACGGGTATATCCCTATGGCACAGTGCATCGAGTAATAACAACATTTTAATTACGGGTATATCCCTATGGCACAGTGCATCGAGTAATAACAACATTTTAATTACGGGTATATCCCTATGGCACAGTGCATCGAGTAATAACAACATTTTAATTGCGGGTATATCCCTATGGCACAGTGCATCGAGTAATAACAACATTTTAATTACGGGTATATCCCTATGGCACAGTGAATCGAGTAGTAACAACAGAACGTTTCTCAACAGTTGATGTGTTGTACTTCCTGTGCTACGGTCCGGAATGTATGTAATACTAACTATAATGTATGTAGCAATAACTATAAAGTGTTTGAGTTAAAATCACACTCATTAACAAAACGTAACAAGCTCATTACAGTGGCTATTCAATTGTCGAGTTGTAGAACGTTTAACACATGTTGTTTACTGATAATTAAGTACATAAACAAAGTAATGTGTAACCCTAGTTAATTTATCATCAACCTAGTAACATTCACATAAGCTGGCATTTTAATATATTTAATATACAGGTTTTGCTAAGATAAGGTTGTTACATTGTGGAGAAACCCTGGTGTTTAAGTGAACGGGTATAGGCGATACAGTTAAACGATGTGTGCCCCAATTGGTCGGGCGACACCGCATCGCTTGACAATGTGAGCTAAATTGTGTGAGCATTTAGACGAGCGACAGCTCTAGACACTGCGTCCTAGATGTTAACTCATGCCACTCCCGATTTAGGTTTTAAGTTAAGATCACGACATTTGCACTTGCTGTCTGTCGCTGATTGGCCACTGCATCAAAATCGCCGCTGTTCGTCGGTCATATTTGAATCAGCCCTAATTCCCCCGACACAATCACAACTATTTGCTAATGGGTCTGGCGAGAGTGTTTACACTACCGATTCTTGCACCGAGATGACACGCGACCCCGTCGCGGTCGACCATTTTTTACCAAGATTTAACGTGGATGTCAACCAATGCAAAACATCAGATGGCAATTGGACAAGAAAGCCATTGGCGTATCGAGAGTCGAAAAACTTTTCTTCTATGTGTAACCCGTCTTTCAGACATATTTGTTTAACCATAATATTCAAGCTGCTATCATTTACATAATATGTGCATAATTTGTTCCATTCACTCAATCTCACTCGGTGAGATTGAGTAGTTTCTAATATTCATTCTACCCTTATTTTTCACTAAAGTCACTTCGTACGTACTAGTTCTACTGTATTTCTTAAGTAAGAAACTATATTTAAATCAATATATTTGCATACCCTTTTAATATCTCACGAAACTTTAATTTGATTTCATCTTAACCTCCTTAATCTTTATGGTCGTCAAACCACATTATTTAGGCGTTTTTCATAAATAAAGTATCTCAGTTCTGGAGCCAGTTTAGTTGCTCTTCGCTGTGCTCGCTCAAGCATATCTATATTCTTCTGGCGATGATGTAGTATGATTGTCTCCAAACGCTTACACATTATTCTATATAATGCCTATTTACTGCTTTATGTATACGATTTAACAAGGTTTAGCAATATTGCCATCCCATACAACAAGTTCCAGCAGGCAAGTGGATAAGTAAGCCATTGGCTTATCGATATTCCCAACAATTGTATCATATAATGTATAACCCGCCCTTATCATATATATGCCAATTGTATTTTTAAACATATTCACACTACTAGCATTAACACAATCATTTAGCAGTTTGTTCCATTCATTTATCACTCTCTGTGATAATGAGTACTTTCTCTTGTCCAACTAACGCTGTTCCTTAACTAATGCTGCTTTGTGTCCTCTGGTTCTACTGCCTTTCTTAAGTTTGAAGATCATATTCCTATCAGTATTCTCATAACCGTTCACTATTTTATACACTTCTATTTGGTCTCCTCTTAGTCTCCTGGCGTCTAGTATTGTCAAACCACATTCTAATAAGCGGCTTCCATAACTAAGGTCTCTCAATTCTGGAATCATTGTAGTTGCTTTTTGTTCTATTCTTTATAGCTTGTCTATGTCCTTCTTGTGATAATGATTCCTTGCTTTTATAACCCTAGAATGTTATTTCCTTTTGAAGCAGCAGTCCAACGTTGCTCTGAAACTTTCATGTCACCACTAAATGTTACTCCTAAATCCTTTTTTTTGTGGTCCTACCTAGTACAGCATCCCACATTTTGTATTCTCCGTCCATGTTTCCATGTCCTATGCGTATGCATTTACACTTCCAAAAATGTATTAATATTTGAAATTGTTCTTACCATTTAACTATATATGTCATCTTCCAAATCTATATCATGGGTTTTTAGTTCAAGTAACAAGTAATTTAGTTCAAGTAATCTTTGATGTGGCACTTCGTCGAATGCTTTCTGAAAATCTAAGTCGACAACATCCACTTGTGATCCATCATTTACAAAATTCATCATCATCAAATTGAGCTGAAATACTCATTCAGAACCTCTGTCATTTGAAACCCGTCTGAAATGATGTTTCCACTGTTGTTCTCCAGCGGTCCGACCTTATCTCGAACTTTCTGTTTACGCCTTACATAAGCATACACACTGTTTCTGTATATGTATAAGTATAGATGAGTCGTTTTCCTTATATGTTATATTTCTCCTGATCAACCGGACAATTGTATTACCCTTTGAAGCTGCAATACGCCACTGCCCTGAAACGTTCATATCAGCACATATATTGTTATTCCCTTGTCGATTATTATTTTTAGAGGTAAACTATTGCAGCGTTACCTGTATGTTCTGTTGGACCCCTTGGCCCCCAGGGCACAGATTATTTTTAAATGTTGTTTTTCTCCACCATTCTTTCCTTTTCAAAGCAATTTTGTGTCATCCGCAAATGTCAGTTTCTTGTATAATTGTCCAAGTAATTTATGTGTGTGTATGTGTGTGTGTGTTAGTGTGTGTGTGTGTGTGTGTGTGTGTGTGTGTGTGTGTGTGTGTGTGTGTGTGTGTGTGTGTGTGTGTGTGTGTGTGTGTGTGTGGGTGTAGGTGTGTGTGTGTTAGTGTGTGTGTGTGTGTGCGTGTGTGTGTGTGTGTGTGTGTGTGTGTGTGTGTGTGTGTGTGTGTGTGTGTGTGTGTGTGTGTGTGTGTGTGTGTGTGTGTGTGTGTGTGTGTGTGTGTGTGTTGTTTTCTCCAGCATTGTCTCCTTTACTAAGCACTTATGTCATCCGCAAATGTATCTTGTATAATTGCCCAAGTCATTTATGTATATGTATATATATATATATATATATATATATATATATATATATACATATATATATATATATATATATATATATATATATATATATATACATATATATATATTAAACATAATAAAGTTCATAATATTTATCCTTGTGGTACCTCACTCACGTTGAACACTCTTGCAAATGGAATGCTAATTTGTTCTACTGTTTCGTTATTAGTTACGGCGAAATTTCATCCACTCCAGGTGATTTATTATCCTTCGTTGCCTGTATTTCTTAGGTACCAATGGGGCAATTAATCGCTCGTGTAAACCGTCATTAACACTGCTTTCGTGGAGGCAGAGGCAACGGGCAGTCTCAAAAAACGTTGTTAGTTGTCTCGCTTTTTCCACGTAGAAGTTGATGGAAATTGCTTTTGAAGTAAAACTGTTTGAGCAAGATACACGCTGCATTGGAGCAACGCAGGCACACCGTCTTCAAGTCATACGTTAACTACAACATGCTGACAACACACGCATCTCAACATTTGGTAATTGGGATGAAACGTTCGTTAAATTGCAGAAATGCATAACGCATGTTTGGTGGTCATAAATGTATATCAAACGCTATAGTTAAAACACATTGAATCGGTATTATTAAATTACATCGTATGAAGGAGATGCCATACTGACAATTTTTCACGAACAATTCATTAACTCTGCAGCAATACATGAAACAGGGAAGTACTTGCTCTACTGATTGTCTTTCACAACTTCAAATGCGGCTGAGCATGAGCAATTGTTGTTTGATTACTGATACGCTCATGGCATTAATATATCATCAGCGGGTCATTGTGACACGACAGTAGAGTTTATTTTGTCACAACCGCAAGTCAGACTGATCGGTGTTCAGCGAAATTTCAATGCAGCGATATAGAGCGCTCAATAGTAAGGATCTCTTCATTGATTAACCTGTGTGAACTAGTTCCGTATAAGTAAACCAACACATATCGCAGTACATTCCCTTGAAAGCAGAAATATCAACATTGTTGTATACATATTCTAACTTGTTTATTATATATGTTATCGGACGCCCATCTATCGGATGTTCATTAGTACAATTGTATTGTTGTAATTCCAGTGACAATACACATTATATATGTACGGCCGAATTGCAGCTGCCAAATTAATCGAGCCACCCTGACGACGCGGTCTCGTGTAAATCATAGGTGTTCATTATATTTGCGACCAACTAACTAGCGCACAAATAGAGAAAATCAATGGTATGCTAATCAAAATCGCCGAACAAAAGGTGTGCAACATAGGAGAAAATGTATTGCAGTTAAAAACACCTGTGACAATATGAGCTAGTTTCCTCTTAGGTTCTTGTGTGCGTGCGTGCGTGCGTGCGTGCGTGCGTGCGTGCGTGCGTGCGTGCGTGCGTGCCTGTGTGCGTGGGTATTTACACAAATCCATAGGCGACTTTCTGACAAAGGTTAGCGACGAATGTCGCCTTAGCCCCGATATTTGGTGGCGTCCTAATATATCTGGTCCTGCGTTATCGTGCATCTCACTAGAAACCATTTGAAAGTTGTAATTCAATAACTGCACGTTGTCATAAGGTTGTATTAATGCATTTAATTTAGGGAAATATACAAATTCAAATATAATGAAGGTTTTGTAAATGGCATGTATATATTCATTTCAATAATCGTCACCGTAAGGCGACATGGCGTATTTGTTTGAATAAAACACAAACTGCTATGAATATTGTATGTTTATTTAGCGGGGATGTGCTATAATGAAACAAACTACCATACAGCTGAATTTATCTTGTGACACACACTAACAACATATGGTATTTCATCTGCGGAAAACTACGACAGCACACAGAAAACCTTTGGCCGTCTGCCGGGTCTTGTCGTGCGCTCTGTCTACATGTTAAGGTCCGCCCACTCGGTAGGTCTGTGCGTGTTAAATTACGCTGTTTTTTAAATGTCGGATTTTTGCTATGCGTCAGTCAAATATCTACGCTGTACACGGCGATGTAATGATTACGTAATCACTCAAGAATCAACCTGTTACTGTTGTAATCGTTATGGTGTTTAGGCTCTGTATCAAATACTATCAATAGTATGATTACTTTTGGTAAGTTTAACTTCTCGTAGAGATTAGTAGTAGTACTAGTAGAGTAGCCGAAGGCCTACACTTTCGTTAACTAAACAGAATAAAATTACAAATGCTTTACAAATTACAAAAGTATGATATATCTAACCACAATTCAGGTACCAATACCTTTTTTTGTGAACTGTATTTTCTATGTTTTAGAAATAACTCGTCTACTTCTTCTGTGTGTAGCAATTTCCTAATATCGCCCACAACGGGGGTGTCAACGGTAACGCCTTCAATTACGATTTCATATTTTTGAGTTGTCAAACCCAAAGCAAAACCGTTTCGATGTTTTTAATGTTGTAGGGACACAATGATGCACTGCATAATATGAATAATCTAGACATAACGCTGTCCCTTGATGTATATATTAATGAAGTTGTAAACAGAGCAACAAAGATGACAAAAATAATATGTCTACCGAACTTGTCAGTGTTTATACAAAAACGCATTCTTGCCATTGTGCATTGCAGATTATGATATAATGGTATAACAAGAAACATAAAATTGCAATATAGCATTTTCAGAGAATTAATTACCAGGTACAGGTATGAGCTGTGTAGAACGAATAAAATAACTTAATTGACCTTCATGACATTAGCATACAGATATATTAGAGGGGATATGATTAAAGTTTTTAAAATGTTGCTTGAAATATATTAGGAATCCAATATATTACAGTGAATCCTCGCAAACATTTTTGAAATAATAATAATAAACATATATAGCACCTAATTCCTCTGGAACCAGAGCTCACAGGAGCATCAAACCAGAATCGTTAAGCATTATATGAACATGGACACCCACAAGTCATCATCAGAGCGAGGGACCACGAAGTGTTTAGAATAGAAATAAAATTTAGGATAAATATGTCTTTAGTTATTGGCAGAAGGTAGCCATAGTTTCAGATGATTTTAATTTGATGTGAAGTTTGTTACAGATATTGGGCAGAGCTACCCTGGTAAAGCTTAGGTTTAGGACCAAAAACTTGTTGTGAGCCAGATGATTTGAGCTGCATGGGGACATCAAAAAGACGTAGGAGACAGGACAAATAGAGTGGATGTTATATTTATTATAGAGCACAAGATGTAAAAGTGGACAGTTGAACATTATCGGAAGCCAGTGTAACTGTTTAAATAGGTGTAATGAATGTAAGAAACGAGATACCTTGATTACAACACGTGCAAAGCAATGTTGGACACGTTGGAGTTTAACTAAATCTCATTTAGCAGTGTTGTTTACCAGGGAGTTGCAGTAGTCAAGGCGGCTACTAGATATTGTTTTAGCAGTAGGTGTGTGACGACGATTTCACTACAGACCACTTATGTGGTAGAAACAAGATTTGCATACATGAGAAATAATATGCTGGAGAAAAATGAGGTCGCTGTCAATGACAATGCCTAGATTGTGAACGGTATATAATGGGGATGTATCACTACCAAACAATTTAAGCAAACGGAAAGTGGTTGATAATCCTGTTTCATTGTTGTTTCAAGCCAACAATGATTATGGTCTGTTTTTACGTTGATTGAGCTTCAGCGTACTGGCTTCCGTCCACGACAAGATGTCAGTGTGAAGTCACTTAAACTTAGATAGAGACTTCCATGCGTCTGATTGTGTGAGTGATGTATAAACCTGCCTGTCATCAGCATACCAGTGATAAATGATGCTATGATGGGACAGGGAAAAGAGGACACACTATTAAATAATTTACAGCAACATTTAAATAATGTTTGGGTCAATTAATAATTAAAGTTCAATATTTGTTTCATTATCTTAATTAACAGTGTAACACAGGACCGGTTGTAGGCTTCAAATTTGACCAATGCAGTATTTCTGTTCAGGCTTTGAAATATATAAAAACAAAATGACATGTCACACTTTGCATCAGACCGATGTCTTTATAATTTGACCGATACAGTTATATATGAGTTGAATTGGAATTGATAAAAACATTATGTGAATTGGATTGAAAAATCAAAACAGATTGCATTAGTAATTGAATTGGATTTGAAATGTGCAAAGTGAGGTGAATTTAGCTGAATATTTGCTCGTATTCACCAGGAAAAACTGTCTTAAGCCTGGACAAACTGTCCAAAATTTAAATTAACATATAATCTTGTCACGGTGACAAGATCTAGTTCAGTGAGACATATACTGTGTTAAGGGCTGCCATGCAGGTTACCGAGTGTCATTGCTGCTACACTTTCCGAATCTAATTTTTTTATATTTATAATCAACTATTATATATGAATTTTTTTATGTTTGAAAATTATGGGGTTTCATTTTGATTTGATATTGATGAGGTTTCACAAATTTAGATCACCATTCTGAGTGATCTAATGATAAACCTCCAAGTCTACTAGTAGCTAAAATGCACAACTTGCCATCAGTACACAAGTCATGTTCTTATGTGGATGGCATCTTCTCTTATCTGACTGCCTCACAACTTGAAACAGAACTAAATCTGTGTCATTTACAACCTTTCATTAGGATGCCTGCTAATGTGTTTACATATAGTGTGTGAATGTCACAGTAATTGCTCAGCATTTAGTGACTAGCTAATTAGTTGAGTAAGTTACATATTGGAATTGTGTATTAATCTTATGCTAACTAACAGTGTACAAGGACGATTAATGTACTCCTATATTAAATCATGTTTCGTGTGAGTACACAATTATTTAATATTTATTATATAGGTGGATTGGAATCAACATACACGGGTCTGTTTGAAGAAGGTTTCAAGGTAGTGCCTGATGATCAAAGTGAATATTGCTTGAACAGTGACACTAATGTTCATTTATATATAGAATAGAGACAAGTAAGCATGTTTGCTGAAACAATAAAACAATATTTTAAAGAGAAATTACAGCCTTTATATGTTAAACCTTTATTAAAACAAACATCAGATTCGGAGATCCTCACAACTTTATTGGCTAAATACAAAATGTTGTTAGCATCATGTGTGCTCTTATAATACATCATTAGTAATCATCACCATCTGTTTCAAACAGCACCAAGTGACTGGACGTTGGTTTTCCACTGGCTTATTGACCTTAATTAACTACAGACTTTGCTCCTACCCATGATGTAATTTACTAGTGAGAGGGACTGCTGGCCACCCTTATAGTAAAGGATTACAATGTCAAAATTGGGTCAACAAGGAAACATCAGTGGAAGGTAGATGTAAATGTCTTGATGATTTGAGCAGGTTCGAATCCTACTGTGTTGCATTTACTGCACAAAACATTCCTGGTTGTGGGTATAATCACCAGAACCTTGCACTAATTTTCGCTGCCATTAAAACAAGTCTACTTATTATTGAGAATACTCGACAGTTCACAATTTAGCTATTCTTAAATACACTGACTGATTCTTAAATACATTGACTGGACCTGGGCTCAAAGTGGGCTGTTTACTCAGTTCTGTGTGGGCCTATGCCTACCAACTCTAGCTTCATGAAACAGGTTCTCTGTTGTTCAATTTGACTATAAATCCACTTATCCTTCCATTTCTATGTATTAATCATAACCATTACATGTCAAACAGTGCCCTGTCACTGGACACTGGTTTTCTTCTGGCTTGTTGTCCTTAATTAATCTAATTAATTACATACTTTGTTCCTACTCCTGATGTAATCAGTACAATATACTAGTGAGAGAGACTGCTGGCCACCCTTATATAAAGGATTACAAAGTAAAAACTCAGTCAAGTGTGGTAAAAATTGGCACATTTTAAGTATACAAACAGTTGCTGCAACGGATTTAGGCAGGTTGAAACAGTTCACTAACGTAAAACGTGCAGTGGAAGGCAGATATAAATGTCTTGGTGATTTGAGCGAGTTTCAAACCTGTGCTGGAATTACTGAACAAAACTTACCTAGTTGCCATTAAAACATGTCTACTTATTATTTAGATTACTCATCAGTTCATGATTCAGCTATCAGGTTTGGTTTTTTTTCCAGGAAAAACTGTTTTGAACAGGGCAGTGGGAATAACCCAGGATATTCTGGTAAATACCAGTATTTACTGGAAACAACTAAGAGTAACATTGGCTTGTCACCCACTTCGCTTAGAAAGATAATGTGTTTAGGCCTGCTATACAGATTTGCAAATGTTTAATAATAATATAACATATTATTTATTTATTAAAATTTGAAGTGTTAAATGTTTATATTCAAACAGTGACATTAGGAACATTTAAATTGTTCCCTTTCTGGCCATAAGACCTTCACATATGGAGTGAAATTAAATGGGTTTTACATAGTGGGTCAACAGATGGAAAGAAATGAAGTCACGCAAGCTTCATTTAATAGGCAAATTTTCACAGTCAGGCTGAAGTCTGTCTAAAGTGGGAAAGAGACTGACCACTAATACATCCTCTCAAGACACAGTAATTGTGGTCACAGTGCATGTCACAGTGTGGTTACTGCCTGCTACAACATGGCTTTTAAGATACACTAATGGCTGGTGTCTTGTTTCTATGCACTGTGTGCCAGCACAGCATTGGTCTGGTAGAGCCAACTGACACTTGTAAGCACAATAACCAGTGACACTAACTAGCTTACTTCATGTCAAGTGCGTGTGGAAGTAATCATTGCCAATTATTTTGTTTGCATTACGACACTAAAGTTTGATTATAAATGCAACTCATGCATAACACTGTCTTATATTATTATTATTGTGTTGTAGAACTAATAAAGTCTTCATTTTATATAATGTGGTAACTGTGTTACTTCTTGAGAAATTTAAGGGATTGTATTAGCATCATGACTGCATGAGCGATGTAGAGACTAGTGCGCAATGGCTGCAATACAATATATGAATCCCGGTCTTATCAAATTGGGTTGTCGAGTTTGTCCTCCGCATGATCCTTTAGCGCGACTGGCTTCTTGAAACTCGCTGCCATCAAGACCAATTACCGCAACAGATCGCAACAGAAGTGCTCAGGCATCTGACTAAAGCTTTCTTTAATTGTTCCTGCCATCACCGAGACGCGTGAAAAAAAACAAGCTCGTCCATCTCACATGCCAGTGTTTGCATGCAATGATCGTGTTCAGACAGTGCCAGATTAACAATGTGCGTGGCGTGGTACAAACTTACTGAGTAACCGGACATAACCCCCTCCGGATGTAACCCCTCGGATAAACCCCCTCCGGGCATAACCCCCTCTGGACAAAATCGCCTCCGGACAAAAGCCCATATGGACCAAAAACCTACGGACATAACCCCACTCGGACAAATTCCCCTTTCGAAAAAAAACCTCAATTCAATATATATATATATATATATATATATATATATATATATATATATATATATATATATATATATATATATATATATATATATATATATATATATATATATATGTATATATATATGTATATATATATATATATATATATATATATATATATAATATATATATATATATATATATATATATAATATATATATATATATATATATATATAAATATGTATATATATATATATATATATATATATATATATATATATATATATATGTATGTATATGGAATTACTAATTAGCCAGCCCCTTACCTGAATGTAAACAAGTTCGTTTGATTTAGTGTCCTTACCATATATATATATATATATATATATATATATATATATATATATATACATATATATACATATATATATACATATATATATATATATATATATATATATATATATATATATATATATATATATATATACATATATATATATATATATATATATATATATATATATATATATATATAAATCCCAGGGTAGGTCGAAACCAAATAAATTGCCCCCTTTGGGCGACACTTTGTATATATTTAATTAAGCCAGATAGAAGATATGTTACTGTCTAAACACGAACATTACACGCAATATGGTATAGAGATTGTTTTTTAAGCGTTTTGGTGATAGCAGGAACAATTAAAGAAAGTCTTAGTCAGATGACTGAGCACTTCTGTTGCGATGTATTGCGGTACTTGGTCTTGATGGTAGGGAGTGTCGAGAAGCCAGTCGCGCAAAGGCATCGTGTGGAGAAAGGCATTACAAACTCGACAGCCCAATTTGATAGACCGTTATTCATATATTGTGTTACAGCCGTTGCGTACTAGTCTAGTCTCTATATCGCTGATGCAGTCATGATGCTAATACAAACCCTTGAAATCTTAAGAAGTAGCAAAACTATCACATTACATAAAATGAAGATTTTGTTAGTTCTACAACACAAGTGAGTTAGTTCTACAACACAAGAATAATAACATAAGACAGTGTTATGCATGAGTTGCATTTATCATCAAACGTTATTATCATAATGCCAACAAATAACTGGCTATGATTACTTGCACAAGCACTGGACATGAAGTAAGCTAACTAGTTAGTGTCACTGGTTGTTGTGCTTACATGTGTCAGTTGGCTCTACCAGTCCAATGCTGCCACAAAGTGCACAGTAACATGACGCTAGTCATTAGCCTATCTTAGAAGCCATGATGCAGCAGGCAGTGACCACACAGTGACCACAATTACTGTGTCTGGAGAGGGTGTATTAGTGCTCGATATATTTCCCACTTTAGACAGACTGCAGCCTGACTGTGAAAACATGCTTATTAACGGAAGTCTGATTGGCTTCATTTCTTCATTTCTTCAATGTGCTGAATGGTGATCCAATATGTAAAATTTCATTAATTCCACTCCATTTGTGAAGGTCTTATAGCCAGAAAGGGAACAAGTTAAACATTCGTAATGCTACTATTTGAATATAAACATTTGAAACTTCAAATTTAAATACATAAGAAAACTGTGTTATATTATTATTAAACATTTGGCAATCTAGACAGCAGGCCTAAACACATTATCTTTCTAAGCTAATTAGGTTTTGGTATAGTGATAAGCCAATGTTACTCTCAGTTGTTCCAGGCAGATACTGCTAAAGAAAGAAGGAAATGAGAGCTAAAACAAAATATATTCAAAGAATTTTAATTATATATGGAACAGGTTATATAAGAAGCAATCGAACGGTTTTCAGTGAAAATAACAACATAATGTTATTATTAATCTGAGGTTACTCTTCACAATGATAGAATCATTTGTAAGATGGAAGCTTGCCATCTAACCCATTCTGATTATTTTTAATGTTTTTCGGCTATATTAATATATTCCTGCGATTTGTTGTTTCGAATCATATCATTTATTTGTACCAGGCTTTTTACCTACATTGTTCTTAAAGTTATACGCTTTGTTAGCGTAATATTGATTTGATTATACTTGATTTATTGTACATTTACGGCTTCAGTCTTTGTTAATTGAACGCCGCCATTTTGTAACTATCGATTACGCCTGGGTAAAAGGATCGGCTATGGATGGCAACTCTGACCTGTTAATTATCGGTCATAGTTTTGTTCGTCGTCTGCAGGAATACGTGTTTCATAAGGATATTTCTAAAGTTGTTGGTGCAAACTTGGGTATTTATGTCCAATTTTCCGATGTTTTTTTACCGTGGCGTAGGGGGCCTCACACTTCATCGTTTGATAAACGAGTTGCCCCTAGTCCGTGATCTTTCGCCAAAGGAGGTAATTATCGATATCGGCACTAATGACTTGTCGAATGTCGGGGTAGATCCAGTTATACTTGCTAAGCGGATAACTGATTACGCAAAGCTGGTTGCTGCAGTAAACTCGGTTGCCGAGGTTCTTGTTTGCCAGGTCCTTCCTCGTGTGCTGGTGCGGCCGACTGGGCGGACAAGATTCCCAACACGTATCGATTTCAACGACGCTCGTTTTGTGGTAAACCGTACGCTGGCTGCCTTCACCGCCGACCTGCCCCAGATTCATTATTGGCGGCACCGCGGCATGCACGCCAACTGGCATCGGTTTGGGGTGCATCTTAATGATGCTGGTATGCGCAAGTATGTGCGCAGTATTCGTGGAGCAGCCATGTTTGCTGCTGACCGGTTTTAATGCCTGCCAACCCTTGTCTTTGTGCGTGTATTTCTGCTATGTTGCATGGCGTTCACATTAGAATAAAAATGTCTATGTAGCTTTGCTGTTAACGTTGCTTATGCAAGTGCCCGGGAATTATCTGACATCAAGTACATGCCAAGCATTTGCCTTGTTCTGTGTCATGATACTGCTGACATGTTAATAATAGGTATACATAGTGGCGTCAATGTTTAATTTAAGCGATAGTGTCTCCACAACTACCTCTTTGTGGTGTGATTTTATTAGTGCAATTATTTGTCACTTTCATACTAGTAATGTATTGCTATATTGCATTTTATTATTACTGATTGCGCTTGACCAGTTTGGTGCTGTTCGCGGTCATGCGCACAGTGATATGCATTCTCTATCTTGTTCGTATGGTGTACCGTGCATGTCCTTGCACTTTCTCTACCCCAAGAGTTCACAACTTGGGTGTTGTGTTGTTATGCACCAGCAATCTGGTGTATCTTTCCCAGTTACGATTGCAACAGTTTGGTGCTATTCGCGGTCGTGCGAACAGTGATATGAGGTTTCTATCCTGTTCGTGTACCGTGCATGTATTCGCACAATTGTGCCATTTTGTCCTTTGGTGCCAACAATCTCAGAGCACTGTCTCTACCAGTATGATTGCGTTCGTTTGGTACCTTAGGGTTTGTCTGTGTGAGCAGTTGTCTCTACAGTGAGTTACTGCCCCAGTTATCACACAGTAATGGCATGATTGTTGCAGTTTCGATGTGGCCTGGCCTTTTGTTGCCATGTTGTAGTATGCCACGCGGACGTCCGTCGACGACAAGTGGAGCCTCTGCGAGACAACCTTCGCAACGCAGGGCAGCCATGTTGAAACGTGCAGCAGAGAGTGCTCCTTCAGTACCGGCGCCACAAACCCGACGATGTTGCCAAGTCAGCGCTGCCGCAGGCCGACCGGATGAGGTCGACCACCCTGTCGTCACGGCTGAAGACTTGCAGCCGACTGCCGGGACTAGCACTGCGGAGATGGTGGCAATCGTCACGCGAGAAGTATTGAAACATCTTCGCGAAGAACGTGTTGTTGCGCCTTTGCCGGTTGCTGTTCCTGCTGTGCCAGTTCCGGTAACACGCGTTGTTACGTCACAGCCACATCCTGCTGATTCGTCACTTGCAGCTGAACAGATGGATGGAGGGGTTGCTGGAGCAATCAACTCCCTGCTACAGGGTGACGTGGGTGAGGCTCCGCTACCTAAAACTCTGCCATTGCATTCCACAGCTTTGGGTGCAGATTTGTCAGACAGGATAAAGGGGAAGATGTGGGCAAATTAATATGTTGATTTGTATGATATAGTTTACAATGTACAGCCCCAGCAATTGTCTGTGTCTATCGGGTCCTCCCATCAGGTCATTTCGGTGATGCCCCAGCCGGGTAAGGGAAGGCAGATTTCCACTATCGACCAGTGGACATCTGCCTTCTTGGTGTTTGGAGCTGTTTATATTCCCAGCGATTCCCCCACTCAGCGATTCCCCCACCCGGCATGTTTAAATACTGTGAGGTTGTCCGGGATATTGCCCGGACGGGTCCGATGTTTGCATGGTATCAATATGACGAGCAATTTCGCAACATCCGACACTCAGACCCTGAAAGCTTCCTCTGGGATCAGCCCCGATGGGACTTGTTTTTTAAATGTATGTATGTCAAGCAAGTCCAGGGGGTCAGGTCGTGCTCCAGCCACTTTATCACACAAGCCAGCCCGTCACATTCAGCCCTTTCCTGCAGGTTACTGCTGGGGATACCAGCTTGGTAACAAATGTACTGCCACGCAGTGCAAATTCAAGCATGTCTGCGCTAAGTGTCAGTTACCCCTCCCTGCCAGTCTGTGCCGTCAGCACATCCTTCCCCACACCAGTAAACCCCGAGCGTTTGAAACAGGCAGAATCAAACTTTCTCGTAGATGGCTTTATCAATGGATTTAAGATTAATTATTTTGGCACCCCCCATCTCTTTATTTTGCCAATAATCACTCTTCAGTCCTACAACATAAGAAAGTAGTACAAAGGAAACTGTCCAAAGAGCTTTCGCTGGGACGTATTGCTGGTCCATTCCTTTCACCTCCATTTGATCATTACCAGTCATCACCGCTAAGTGTTGTTCCCAAGAAAGAGCCTAACGCGTTTCGCATTATACATGACCTGTCGTATCCAGAGGGAAATTGCATTAACGGACACATCCCAAAGGAATTCACCACCGTTCATTATGAAACTTTAGATCATGTTATAAGTCAATTGCCTCAATTTGGTCGCGGCGCTTTAATAGGCAATGCCGAAATTGAGTATGTCATCACCGTGCATGGCATTGAACAGGACAATGATAAGGTAAAGAATCTGCAGTCATCCATTGCTGACATATACAAATGTCGTTCTGTTACCCTCCAGCAATTACAGTCATTGGCCTGCTTAATATTTTGCCTGCAGAGTCATCTCACCTGGAAGAGCCTTTCTCCGTCGCCTCATCAATTTGACTAATGGCATTTCTAGACCTGTCACCATATCAGGTTGAATGCCGGTGCACGGGCAGACTTAGCTGCATGGCACTACTTCATCTCCTCTTTCAATGGCGTAACTATGATCATAATCAGTTATTGGATTTCATATGATGCAATTAAACTGTACACAGATGCCGCGTCAACACATTTGCTGCAGTATTTGGTTCCCGGTGGTTTAATGGCAGATTTCCACAAATCTGGCAGAGTTACAGCATTGCCGTATTGGAACTATATCCCATTGTAGCCGCTTTGGAGCTGTGGGGAAGATATATGGCTAACCATTCTGTCTTGTTTCTCATTGACAATAAAGCCGTTGTAGATGTTATCAACAAGCAGTCAGCTAAGAATCTTCACCTGATGCGTTTAGTCAGACGTTTGGTGGTTACTGCGCTGAAAGTTAACGTTTATTTTAAATCCAAGCATATTCCATGGAAGACCAATGTCATTGCTGACAAACTTTCGCGATTTCAGGAAGGTGCAGCACGACAGGTGGCGCCCTGGCTTCAACTGCAGCCAACAGAAATGCAAGCGACATAGCACAAAACAGGCATATAGACGGGCAATTTTAACTTATGCAGATTTTAGTAAGATGCATTTTCCAACCTATCCATTATTCCCTGCTACAGTAGGTGTTTTGGCGGCCTTTATAGCCAGTCTATACTCTAGGCATTATGCCCCAGTGACTTTGATGACATATATGTCTGCGTTGTCATACATTCATAAATTAGCAGGTAAAGCTGATCCAACTCAGCTTTTTACTATAAAAAAATTACTAGCTGGAGCACAGAAGTTGTCAGGTAACCCCGACACACGTCTCCCAATTAGCCCTTCTATCCTTCACAAAATTGTCGATGCAAAGCAATTTATTGTCTCGTCTACCTATTTGCGTAATGTGTTGCAAAGCATGTTTTTATTAGAGTTTCATGCATTTCTGCGAATAGGGGAAATAACCGTTCATTCTCGCTCAAGGGGTGAATCAATCATACAGTTAGGCGACGTGACCATTTCTAACACAGGCATTGTATTAATCATGTCGCACTTTAAACACAACACTTCTGGGCGACCAGTCACATTATCCATTTCACGGACTAATGATGGATACTGTCCGGTACAAGCTGTCTCGATTCTTGAAGGTTCGGGGCCCATTTAAAGGACCACTATTCCCATTTGCTAATGCATCCCCTGTAACCCGAAATTACTTGTGTCAATACCTCGGTAAAACTTTACAATGGCCTGGTTTGGACCCAACTAAATATAAGTCGCACAGTTTTAGAATCGGTGCCGCTACCACAGCAGCTGATATGGGAATGAGTGAAACACAGATTCAGTTAATGGGCAGATGGAAATCTACAGCTTTCAGACGTTATATTCGTATTCCTATGCTACAGATGAACATACCGTGAGTGGGCAGGTGCATTTCTGTCTATGATGGGGGTTGCAGCATGACTGGCATCCATCATATGCAGAAAATATGCCTAATTCTGCAAATATCGCAATACATGTATTGTATTTTATTGTATTTTCTTGATGAGCATGTTTGTGCTAGCTGCCAAGCTAACTTTTCATTGATTCATATTATTTTCTGTTGGTACAATTATTAATTGACCTTTACCAACAATTACTCTTTGTGTGTTACTGTAGCGAACGAGCTCAGGTTTCTGCCATTAAGCATCACTAGGTTATAAAATATATTCCTGCGATTTGGAGCTGATATTCAATACAATGTGTGTCCTTAGGTTCATATGTTATCCTGCATTTGGAAGGAGGTATCTTTCTACCTCGCCAATTTTAAATCTCCTGTTTTTCTTCTTTTTTAATAAAAACGTGTTTAACCAATTCCACATTTTGCATTACAGTGTTACTTACAATATTAATGGAATGGCACGACTGAGACATGCATTTTTGTCAGAACACAGCATCCTTCCTTTATTTCATATCCAGCAAAAAATATATATTTCTTCCAAATTCGATAGTTTGGCGCTTCCGTTTGCCAATGATTATATCTCCAATGCTTAATGCTGTACATTTATTCTAACACATACACGATTTATTATTACCTTTAATGTCATTGGTTATTTAATTCATGCTTCGTTATATGCAATATATTCGACCTTTTTATCGATTATGCTTCTGGCCACAACCAATTTCCAACAAAAACTTCTCATATTAACACCAGAAATTAACAAAGATGACTCACCAGAAGAAGATGGAGATGGGTCGGCCACGTTTTTCGAAAAGATGACATCAATACATCCAAAAAAGGACAGCCAAAGACAACCTGGAAGAGAACTGCATTCCGAGAAAGTCCACCATATGGTCTTTAATTAAAATTGAGATGTCTTGTTCTGCCACATACGCCAGTAGGCACGACGAGTATTAAGGTATGTAAGTGTATCGATTATGTTTCCTTGCCGACGAAACGGCGCTCCATAAAACTGCGTCAGGAAGAATTCGCGCAGTTCACCGAGCTTCCGACAGCGACGGCAACGGTTCGCACACGTGTGTTTGACTACTTCCAAACCAAGCTGTTTCTTGAATATGTCGGTGATGCTTGTGCGGAACACGAGCGAGTGCAGCTTTCTCTGGAGCAATGTCACCAAGCGGCATGGGACTTCTGGCATAAAGGCGTCGCTGGAACAGTGGCAGGCGTTCCTCTTATTCGGTGGAATCGGGCTGGTTACAGCTCTTCTTGCGAAGACGTTCAATTTCATCCGCATGTCCTTTTACCATGACAAGGTAAGCTTGCAGCGCTCGCCTTGCACAATACGGTGGCTGTGTTGAAATAATGATTGTGAAGCTCAGTCGGGGGTCGTACGAATTAGTTGTGTTAATCCGCCAGCCGTCACCGTCACAGATTTATTTAACATGCCTTAAATTTGTTTAGTAGTTGTGACTATTGTTCTATGCCCTTGCAGTCGGTTGTAGTTCGGTTTTAAACAATCAAAGTTCCGTTTGTAGGCGAAGACGTAACCAATACCTCCGTATATATATATATATATATATATATATATATATATATATATATATATATATATATATATATATATATATATATATATATATATATATATATATATATATATATATATATATATATATATATATATATATATACATATAATATACAACCTAGACACCATACGAAAAACAATAGAGACATCACAAAGCTTGAACAAGGTCAGAAGAACACACATCCTAGGCCAAAATAGATTGATAACACTCCTAGACAATCAGGGCAGAAAAATCCAAGACCAGGATACGATCTTAGAACGAATAGAAGAGTTTTACACCGAACGTTATGACAGCGACCAAACCGTAGCAATACGCACAGATCCAAGAGAAGTACCATCAGTAACAACATGGGAAGTAGAAGCCGCGCTAAAGAAGATGAAAAACGGGAAGGCAACATGAAATGACCAAGTCAACATCGAAACGTTGAAGGCAGGAGAGGATACCATTGCCGAAGCCTTAGCCAAGCTGTATACAACATGCATATCAGAAAGACGAATCCCCACTACCTGGAAAAATGCAAAGATGGTGATAATCTTCAAAAAAGGCAACCAAAAAGACATAAAGAATATGCTTGCTATCGAACATCTACAAGCTATTCACAAAGATTCTAACAGCCAGACTGGAGAGAACACTAGACGATAATCAACCCAGAGAACAGGCAGGATTCAGAGGCGGGTACTCAACAACATATCACATCCATGTCATAAATCAACTGAAGGAGAAGTGTCGTGAATTCAATATACCACTCTGTATAGCATTCATTGAATATGAGAAGGCCTTCGACTCGGTACAAACCCAGGCAATACTGTCTTCACTCCAAGACCAAGGGATAGAAGATGCATACATACAACTCATGAAAGATATATACACAGACAGCTCTGTGACAGTATATCTTCACAGAGAGAGCGAGAAAATAAACATCAAAAGAGGAGTGCGAAAGGGGGATACCATCTCAACCAAACTATTCACATCAACACTCGAAAATATCTTCAGAAGACTGAACTGGAAGAACAAAGGCCTGAAAATAGACGGAGAATATCTTAACCATCTCCGTTTCGCAGACGATATCTTCCTGTGCACCGAAACACCACAATAACTAGAAATAATGCTAAAAGAACTATGCGAAGAAAGTAACCTAAGCAGCTTGAGGATGAACATCTCAAAAACAAAAATAATGGTGGAAGACAGCACCTCAATATATGTTAATAACACTCAGATAGAGAAAGTGGAGAGTTACATATACCTAGGCCAACGCTTCAGCGTTAGGGACAAGAACCAAGACAAGGAAATCCTACGACGAATCACAGCCGGCTTTGCTATCTGTCTAAAAAGAAAGGATTACAACTCGTGTGTACTGCCAGCTATGACATACGGTGCTGAAACATGGTTTCTCACAAAACAAGCTCATAAAAAACTAGCGGCCGCACAGACAAAAATGGAGAGGAGTATGCTTAATATAACATAACTGGTGAGAGCAAAGACAGGAGTCACAGACGTGATAAAAACAACCAGAGGAATGAAGTGGTCTTGGGCAGGATACATCAGCCGACACAAAGATGACAGATGGACAAAGCGCATTACCACCTGGAAACCATACGGAAGGAAGAGATTACCAGGAAGACCATCAAAACGATATATATATATATATATATATATATATATATATATATATATATATATATATATATATATATATATATATCTAAGGGGCCTTTCAAGAGTTCTGATTGACACAGGTGATTTTCGCTGCGAGACATTTCCTCCTGTGTTGCGTACCTTTTGTTCGGCGATTTTAATCATTAGAATACTCATTTTCCCTATCCGTGGTCAAGCTGGTTGGTCGCAAGTATAATGAACACATATGATTACTAATTTACAGTAGACCGCGTCAACAGTGTGGTCCGATTAAATTGGCAGGTGCAATTCGGTTGTACAGACACAGGTATTGCAACGTTTGAATATCTTTACACTAATGTTGATGAATCTGATATGAAGGGAATGTACCAAGAAAGTACAGCTTATTCGGGATTAGTTGAGGGTTTTCTATGTATATGTATGTATGTATGTATGTATGTATGTATGTATGTATGTATGTATGTATGTATGTATGTATGTATGTATGTATATATATATATATATATATATATATACATACATATACATATATATATATATATATATATATATATATATATATATATATATATAAATATATATAAATGATATATATATAATATATATATATATATATATATATATATATATATAAATATATGTATATATATATATATATATAAATGATATATATAATATATATATATATATATATATATATATATATATATATATATGTGTATATATATGTATATATATATATATATATATATATATTATGATATTATGTATGTATATATATATATATCATATTATATATATATAATTATATATAATTTATATATATATAAACATAATTACAAACATATATATATATATATATATATATATATATATATATATATATATATATATATATATATATAAATATATATATATATGTGTGTGTGTGTGTGTTTGTGTGTGTGTGTGTGTGTGTGTGTGTGTGTGTGTGTGTGTGTGTGTGTGTGTGTGTGTGTGTGTGTGTGTGTGTGTGTGTGTGTGTGTGTGTGTGTGTGTGTGTGTGTGTGTGTGTGTGTGTGTGTGTGTGTGTGTGTGTGTGTGTGTGTGTGTGTGTATTGTAGGCAAACGACATAGCAATTACTTCCCTGTTTCATGTATTGCTGCATAGTTAATCTATTGTTCGTTGAACTCCTTCATATTGTGTAGATTAATGGTATGTGATCAATAAACGTGATTATTAATATTGCATGTTTGGCATATATCCGTGTTGTGGTTAGAAAATTACTTGGTTCGAAATAGATGACTCTCTTGCTAATTGTGGAAATCGTACAAATAAATAAACTACCGATTGAATGTGTTGTAAATATAGCGCTTGTTATAAAATATGACCAACAAAACTGCGTTATGCATTTGTGCAATTTAACGAACGTTTCTTCGCAATGACCAACTGTTGAGATGCGTGTGTTGTCAACAGCATGTTGTAATTTACGCATGGCTTCAAGACGGTGTGCCTGTGTTGCTGCAATGCAGCGTGTACTTTGCTAAAACAGTTTTACTTCAAAAGCAATGTCCATCATCATCTACGTGCAAAAAACGATGCAACGTTTTCTAGATACCATCCGCTGCCTCTCCCTCCACGAATGCAGTGTTAAGGGCGGTTTACACGAGCGTTTAATTGCCCAATTGGTAGCTAAGAATTAGCGGCAATGAAGGATAATAAATCACTTGAAGTGGATGGAACTCAGCCGAAACTGCTAATGAAACAGTAGAACAAATTAGCTCTCCATTTGCAGGAGTGTTTAACTTCATTATTAATGGGGACGAGTTTAATATATGTGATTTGTAGATTGTAATAGATAATTAATGACCATGTGATGGACTTTCTTGTTAAACATAATTTATTAAATCTACCTCAACATGGATTCCTAAACGTGACGTCATGCTTAACATACTTGTTATGTTTTTTGACGAAATAATCGAGCAGATAGTTGAGGGATCACCAGTAGATATTATCTACCTATATGTTCTTGTGTCGCAGATGCTATACTGGAAAATAAGTTTTGAATGAGGCACCACAAGGATAAATATTAGGACCTTTATTATTCTTAATATATATATATATATATATATATATATATATATATATATATATATATATATATATATATATAAATGGAATATATATAACAAGATACTGACATTTGTGGATAAAACAAAAGTGTTTAGAATAGGATAAAATGAGAAAAACATTTAAAAACAATCTGTGCCCAGAGGATCAAGGGGGTCCAGCAGACATGGAAAGCTGTAAAACAATTGCCTCTAAAAACCATGTCTACCTATATGGGTTGCCAGTCTTGTAAAACATTACTGACAATCTGTATCACTATCCCAAACGACTCCAGCCCAAATAAAGCTAACATTACGCGCCCAGATATTGAAGAGTGCTTCCAAATTCATAAAAATCGTGTTTGTTTTTTTAGAATTTACGAAAATAATTTTGGGTCATTTTTAGTTATTAAGAAACACTCTACACCTGTTATTTATTTACTTTATCCGATATTTCTACCTGACAGGAAAATAATAAATATTGGTATCCGCAACATTAGTCCATTACTTTGCCCCCCCCAAAAAAAAAATACGGCGAACAAAATAAACAAATTGTATCATGTTCAACCGACCGACCGACCGACCGACCGACCGACCGACCGACCGACCGACCGACCGACCGACCGACCGACCGACCGACCGACCGACCGACCGACCGACCGACCGACCGACCGACCGACCGACCGACCGACCGACCGACCGACCGACCGACCGACCGACCGACCGACCGACCGACCGACCGACCGACCGACCGACCGACCGACCGACCGACCGACCGACCGACCGACCGACCGACCGACCGACCGACCGACCGACCGACCGACCGACCGACCGACCGACCGACCGACCGACCGACCGACCGACCGACCGACCGACCGACCGACAGACAGACAGACAGACAGACAGACAGACAGACAGACAGACAGACAGACAGACAGACAGACAGACAGACAGATAGCTAGGCATTGTTGAGCTTTAAGAAGACTATATAACTGCTGATCCACAGTAGCTCTTCTCTGTGACGGCGAACTTTTGAACCTTCTCTGTGAGACGTAGTACGAATTTGTTCATATGTATCTAGGCAGTGGCTTGAAGGAATAAACTAAGAGTAGGGTAGCCACATAGTGTTCAGTCACGTGTACGCCCACCTGTCCATCAACTGGAGGCTGACACCACCAGAGTTAGCTGCCAGAGATCCGTAAAAAGGGCAGTAGCAGTGTGGTACTTTATGCAACCTTTGTCAACATCAATAACGCTGAATCAGACATTGACAATTATCAGACACTGAGAGTACTTTGTTTATTTTTTTTTTCACCTGTCAACCTTCCAGTACTTGTGAAAAGTGCGCAACAATGGGAAGCTCAAACATGATATATGTGATGCCTTTAGCTTCACAACAACTTACAATATACTCATATATCAGGACAGAGACAACTACTCTGATGTTTACTTAATATTTGATTTGCTCCGCAGCAATAGTAGCTTCATGGGAGAAATCCTTCGAACCCTCTGATGATCACGGCCATGACACACCCTAATGACGACAATATATTTATTTTCTCTGCCCTGTTCATTTATTGATGTCAAATTTGAAATAGCATTAGTCATTAACACGTACAATATAAGTAAATGGTATTTCAACATACAATATGTTAAAAGAAAGCGAAAATATACGTTCAAAACTTAATTTGGTAAACATCCTTCATGTTGCTCGACATTTGTTTTAGTAGTACGGGAAGGGAATCACCTATATTTAGTTAGAAGTTGTGAATTCCAATAAGTGTTGTCTCACTGTTAGGTTTCAACCATGTCACATTTGTTTTTAAATTGGTCGAACGGCACGGTGTCGCGTGTTATCACGGTGTAATAATCGGTAGTGTAAACACCCTCGCCAGACCGATTAACAAATGGCTATGATTGTATCGGGACATTAGAGCTAGTTCAAATTTGACCGAAATACAGCAGCGATTTTGATGCAGTGGCCATTCAGCGACCCATAGTAGGTGCACCCGTCGTGATCTTTCATGGAAACTGAAAACGAGGTGGCACGAGTCAATATGTAGGACGCAGTGTCTAGCGTTGTCGCTCATCTAAATACTCACACAATTTAGCTCACATTATCAAACGACGTGGTGTCGCCCAACCAATTGGGGCACACATCGCTCGTGGAAACCGGCTTTTAGCTGTACTGCCTATACCCATCCACCAGCGTTTCCCCAATATTTGACAGCTTTATCTTAGTAAAACCTGTATATTTAGTTTATTAAAATGCAATTAGTTTTAATGACTGTTACTAGGATTACGGTAGATTAACTAGGGTCACACATTATTTTTTTTATGTATTTTATTATCAGTAAACAACACTTGTTACGTTTTGCTAATGTATGCTCAAACAGTTTATAGTTATTGCCATTAATGTTGTAACGTTCCAGACGTTTTCGGACAACAGCACAGGAAATACAACACATCAATTGTTGAGAAACGTTTTGTTGTTATTGCTCGATGCACAATGCCATAGGGCTATAGCCGTAATAAAAATGCTCACGGTCATAGGATGGCACACCGATGATGTTCTGCCATAAAAGTTCGAGAAAACAGCGAGTCGATGTGGTACATAGTGGTTATATAACTAAGAACGCCGGGCTCGCTTAGTACATAACAATAATCAGTACAAAGGCTTTTGCTCTCTATGCACAGCAGCAAAAAATGTCAGTATTTCAACACTCGAAGCAGACATTGCAATATTATACGACATGAACCAGATGGTCTATAAAACACACGGTAATCATATGTGTGACGATCATATTGCGTGACATTTCATTCCCCGTCTGATTTGCAAATGAGGAACCTTATTGGGTGTTGCGTTATTAACATAGCCAATGCCACAACCAATGCGTGAATATCGGGAAATCAATATTAGCTAATCACCTGCCAATGTTGTTAGAGCTAGGCAAAGGATCAGGTTTGTGTTCGACATTCTACCACTCACTGTGCTACCGCACACCATAAACGCATCTGCCTCTAGTTCCATGTCCACTATATATATATATATATATATATATATATATATATATATATATATATATATATATATATATATATATATATATATATATATATATATATATATATATATATACATATATATATCATGATGATGCAATATTTCGTTATTCTATATCTGATCATATTTGTCGTTGAAAATTATTATTGTATTATCATACGACATATATAGTCGTAAACATTGCCTAGAGTTGAACAACTTTTAGAGATAAAAACACGTGAATACATATTGAAGAGACAAAGCCGACATTCAAACACGCACGAATACCTAGTTTTGTTTTGGCTGCTACTACAACGAGCCAATTTGGTTTTAGGTGCTTGTACTTAGCAGCGGAAAGTGTAAACGAAAATTATACAGTTTTGTTTTTGTTACAGTCAATTAGTTAGTACAATACTTATTTTGCATTAAATATGGAAACTGCTATTTAGTATTTTAAAATGCATTGTATTTAATGATGCCCTAGCCCATGTTATGTGTATATTCTTGGGTTAACTAAACACTTCTGATTTGGATGTGTACGCTCAGAGTACGAACACTCAACACTTCAATTAAGTTAATTTGGTTATAAAGTGAGTCAATCAATTAGTGTGTGATGAAATGCCGTTTTACAGGACAACATCGACACCGACTTTGACGCCGGGGGCAAAGTGTCCGTCGGTTTGACAGCGACGACCATAGTGTCGCACTGGATATGGGCGGCCACGCTGCTTCAATCGTCCACCGTTGGAAGCAAGGTCAGAGCATCTTGTTCCTTCAACGCCCGCCTCCGGACTAGCTCCATCTTTACTAAAGGTTGAAATGCATCTTATTAACTGAGGAATTTTCACAATGTGTTGTGTAATATACCTTGACTCATATTTGGTGTGTCCCTATTTGTCTATATCAGCAATGTTATTGTTCCCAAGATCGCGCAAGTTTCATCTTCTCATATTGCAAGTAAGCCTGGTTTGACACTTGGATAATGGAAAGAGTATTACAGCCACTGAATTACATAATTATGACACCTCTGATGGATGCCTTGCCAATCATACGTCGACAGAATGCTTGATGAAAATCCGCAAGAAAGCGTGTCAGGTCCAATCCAGACAGCAACGAGTACGTCGTAATTAAAATAATGCATACCTTTCTAAAAAAAATAAAGTGATGTGATGTTTCCTTATGTGTCTATCTTAGCAACGTTCATCGCCTCATATTGCAAGTAAGCGTGATTTGATAATTGGAAAATGGAAAGAGTATTACAGCCACCGAATTACATATTTCACCTGTTATGGATACTAATGCGATTATCCGACAACTGAAAGCTTAATGAAAATCCGCAAGAAAGCGTGTCAGATTCAATCCAGACAGCAACGATTACGTCGTAATTTAAATAATGCATGCCTTTATTATAAAACTAATAAAGTCACCATGCTAGAATAAGAACACAACAATCGTCGATCCATTTATTAGAAATATTTGCAAGTTACATGATTTCTTAAGTTGTTCTCGTGAATGCTTCATCAATTCGATTTTCTCGTCAAATTTCAAATTAAATTTGGGAAAATTCAAACCTACCTAGGATCCACTACGACATGCTAGCTCATTTGTGCAACTTTCATATAACTTTGTTATGTAATCGGCAAGAGGATAGAAGTCACGCCAATGACCCTATAAACAGTTTTAGATATCCATTATAACTTAACAGTTGTAGCGAGTAAAGATATTATTTCGATTATTTGAAAATAAATACGCACTTTTAATTAAATCTACTGCTGATATTACTTAAACTACTAAATCTACTGCTGATATTACTAAAACTATTCACACACTACATCATCGAACCGAATTCGCGATATACGAAATCAGTTGAGGATCCAGTTTTATGTAGTAATTATTGTATTGGTTTGTCTTGTTTTAGTACGGTATAAGCGGTCCGTTCTGGTACGCCGCTGGCGCCACCGTACAGCTCCTGCTCTTCGCAATTGTGTCGGTGCAACTTAAGGTATTGTGACTTACTTGAATGTAACGTGCCAACGAACGTGAACATGATCTTCATCTATCGAACGTCACAATTGCTTTCATTTGCTGATAAATATTTATAGAATGTTGGACTGATTTATCTATAAAACGATATAAATGTGTCAATGAACACGAGGGGGTTAATATATATCACCAATTACGACAAATCGATACGATCGATTTCCTTGTTCAGCATAGATTAATAAATCAATCACAATATTGGTCCATAAAAGTTACGTCATGTATATCCAATGTTTTATGTTTTTTTTAGAAGAAACGACTAAGTGGGCAGACGTTGTAACACCAGTCACTACCATCTACTCATATGTTTAGAAAGCTTTCGATGAAGTCAAATCAAATACTATTACTTAAGCTAAAAGCCTACGGCGTAGGGAGTGGTGAAATCAACTTGATAGACAAATGGCTGGCAGACAGGCGACAAAGAGTTGACCTAGACATGTAGATTACATTTCAATTACATTTCATTACATTTCATGACATGCGTGCATGTATCATGATTACTACTTGTTGATTGGGATTGGTATTAGCAGAACTTTTAGTCGCGTCAATATCTTTAAAATGTGGTTTGCTCATTTGTTCGTTCGTGTTGTGTGTTCGATGTGTCATAGATTCGGGCACCGGGAGCGAAGACATTCCTGCAAGTAATCAGGGCGAGATTCGGAAAAAGAACACATCTCGTCTTCTGCGGCTTTGCTCTCATGACGAATATTATCGTGACGGCCATGCTCATGCTTGGTATGTTAGGGACATATTTAGGACACTATTGTGTCATTTTAATCATGATAATCTTTCTCAGAAATGCTTACTGATCGCATTTCTGAGCCCTTTTTTGGGAGGACTCTCGTTCTCACCAACATGCGGAGAGACTTCCAAACACCAAGGTCGTTGTGGTCGTCAGTATTGCCTCCGACATCCCAACAACACTCTTTGTCGAAGGTTCGCATATTTAGCTATATGTAACCACGGTGACTTTTGTGTCTGACTTTAGACGAAATTATAGCCGTAACATCATTTAATACATTTTTACGTCTGACATTAGATTAATTATTTTTCGTAAGCGCAATTTCCCTTCTGCAGACGACGGTGTGTCCTCGTGTACAGTGCTTGTTTCTTTGAAGGATCATATTTAAGATTAAGATCCGCAATTGTTTAATAATGTAATATTATATGGTCTAGGCTTAAATGCGAGGAATATTCCTGTTTTTAGGATACTGACTTATATATTTACTTTCAACCTCGTGATTGCCATTAAATGGGTCACACAAGTTGGGACATACTACACATCATTCTGATGCTCCGGTATGAGCTGTTACGCAGGAAGCTAAAACAAATTTTGGTGATCATTTAATTCGTAGGTGGGGCTGCGGTGATGACGAATCTGGTGAAAGGTCTCAGTGTCGAACTAGCGACATTACTAGTAGCGAGCATCATAGGAACCTATACCTCCATCGGAGGTCTAGGCGCCACGTTCTACGTGTCCTACTTCAACACGAGCGTCATCTATATTGTTATGCTGGTGTTCATTGTCAGCGTTTACCACGGTGCGGATGACCCTGACAAGCCAGTCGGTGAGTAGCACTGTCACTTTTGTGGCTTATTTTTCGTTACCCAGTGTAACGTACACAGTCAGTGTTGATTGGATTGTACTTTTTGATATGGTGTTTTTTGTTTGTTTTGTCTTCTATATGTTCATGTGTTATGTTAAACCCGTTGCTACTTTCTATAAATACTACTAACGATTGATATCCGATACTTCGATTCGCGGTAGATTTTTGTATTCCAACCATGCATGTATATCTCTTTTTAGCTGTCACGAGACTAAAATAAAGTATGCAAAGAAGAATATTATATATTTATCAGAATGGTTTTTTTCACCGGATAATATTTATTAATAAGAATGTATGCCAAATTCAGCCTCAATTTACATGTCAATATGTATAAATAAAAATATTACTGGCATTTTTATTCATGATAAATTATGCATATGGCGTCATGTTTATTGTGCACGTTGAATTAACAAAAACACAATCAAATGTGTGGGACGTGTAATAACATAATTGTTAACTCGAATCATAGGGACTGACATTTTGACTTGCCTTAACTTGGAATTCCGAGAAATGAGTCGAAATTTGACTTGGTCTTGGATGTGTTGCCTTGAGACTGGAGTTGACTTGCAGGTCAATCACTTCATATTTAACTTGCCAACAAATATATGTAATACATAGCACATTGTTTGTCGAAGGTTCGCTTGAGCAGATCTATAAATACGTGAGTTGTGTGCGAGGCCCGTCGACCAACGAAGGTGACAGTTTCCTAACAATGTCCTCCCACTCCGGTCTCATGTTTGGAATCATCAACGTCGTCGGTAAGTGATCGACTAGAATATATGCTACCCGGAATAATCCGTGGCGCTTCTGGTGCATAACATAACACTAACATATAAATGAAATCGCGTGAATTTTTGAAGGAAATACAACACGCCATTCGCGCGAATCTTTTCCGTGCGACGAAACAATCGCGTATCTGTGCCAACACATGGTCAATAGCGTTCAAAGTTACTCAAACGTCAGATCAACCATTTGTTGCGTTCCTGTGCAAGCGTTGTGATTTATATGTACTAACAGTAAGCGCTATATTCGTTGGTACGTTGCATTCATTGCTGAATACAATACGTTGTACTTCCGACGACAATCGATCCCGCGATGTTTTTCGGGTGAACACATGCGCCTTCTAGTGATCAAAACAAAAAGTTGAGTGAATAAAGGGAATAAACGTACCTAAAACCATATACAGCCAAAATGTATAATGATCTGTCATGACACTGAACGCATGTTAATACGTTTTAATAATCTTTAAGAGACTGCCTTTTGATGAATTTTCTAGCCCATCTACAAAACTGATAATATTTCATTACAGGGAACTTCGGAACTGTGTTTGTTGATCAGTCCCACTGGCAGAGCAGTGTTGCCGCCAAGCCAAAGCAGGGTGTCTGGGGCTTCTTGCTAGGAGGTCTACTCTGGTTCGCCGTTCCGTTCACCTTCGCCACATCGATGAGCCTCGCTTACTTAGCTATTGGCACGGCCAACGGCGAACCGCTGCTCTCTGATGATCTCGTGAATCAAGGTCAGTTAATTAAAATCTGCCAATACGTAACAAGATGTTTCTGCTCTACTTTAAATGCACCCGTTTATAATAACAATCAAATGTAGTGTATCGTCGCGAATTAAACCGTCTGAACCGGAGTGTGTGCATGATATGAATGTACTACATGTCAGGTCTAATATATCGTGTTTATTGTAATATCATGATTTTTCCAACAATTAAATTACTATATAACATTATGGTTGACAGCAGCAATGAATGAACGTTGTTTTTCTATTGTGTTTAACACAATTATATTAACTCATGTTTACCTTATTTTAGTTATTTCAGTTTTTGCAGGGGCATACGACGCATTATAAATGTGTAATTTATTACATTTATTAATTTCAAATGCTCATAATCAGTGGCTTTTCTGATCCAGGACTTGTACCGTCAATAGTCGCGCAGACGCTCATGGGTACTGTAGGAGAGGCCATCATGTTGTTGATGATCATAATGGCGGTTACTTCCACTGGGTCAGCGGAGGTCATCGCAGTCACGTCAATTCTAGTCTATGACGTGTATCAATTATACCTCAAGGTAAATTTAATTTACCCGCGTGCTACTCAATGCGTACGTGGGTCACGGGAGTGCATGTGTGTGTGTGTGTGTGTGTGTGTGTGTGTGTGTGTGTGTGTGTGTGTGTGTGTGTGTGTGTGTGTGTGTGTGTGTGTGTGTGTGTGTGTGTGTGTGTGTGTGTGTGTGTGTGTGTGTGTGTGTGTGTGTGTGTGTGTGTGTGTGTGTGTGTGTGTGTGTGTGTGTGTGTGTGTGTGTGTGTGTGTGTGTGTGTGTGTGTGTGTGTGTGTGTGTGTGTGTGTGTGTGTGTGTGTGTGTGTGTGTGTGTGTGTGTGTGTGTGTGCAATATGTGGCATAATTAAAACGTATTTGTGTACCAAGATTGTGTACATACGAAACGTTGGTTGAATCTAACATATAGTCCTCTAAAAGCTTACTATCATCAAGTATGCTCATAAATTCTTGGCATGTACAATTGTGCTTCAGTACACAAAATACACTTGACTGGTTGTAAAAAAAAAACATGTTTTACATAAATAACAAAGTAAACGAAAATTCCTGTAATTATTTTTTGTTTTATTATATAATTCACTAGATATTGTAATTTCGCCAGAAATTTTATTATTAACATAAAATATGTATGCGTGCGTGCGTTTTTGTGGTTGTGTGCGTGCGAGCGTACGTGCGTGCGTGCGTGCGTGCGTGCGTGAGATATAAGAAGGTAATTAATGCGCGGTAATATATCATGAACCATATTTCTCAATCTGCAGCCGTATCGTTTGGTGCACGACGCCAACAGCTGTATCCTGTGTGGGCGGTCACGTGGCCGCAACGCGAACCCGCGAGACAAGTGTGTCTGCATCAGCATGAAGTCATGTCCAGACTGCGCTAATGATGATGAGTACGAGACACTTTATGTTGAGTTGTGTATAATTAGTATTAATTATTCTCTCTTAATATCATCAATTGAAAAACTGGACCTCAAAAGGCGCTCAGTTAATTTTTTTTTACAATTAATGAGATAATGCTGATCAGCTGTATATCTTCCATGTTAACGCAATAGGTTTTCCAACCTGTGTTCATTCCATGGGTGCAGAGCCTGCTAAGTTAAAAAAACATTTCCAAAACAAGCACAGTCCACCCGAGAAGCTGTTGTAAGACGCACTCAGTCCTTGGTGTGCGCAACGCCGTGTGCGCAGAGGGGCCAGCGAATGTGGCAGAAATGCCGAATGAACAAGGTACTGCCTTGAAATTGAAAGATCGAGAAAGCGAAAACGTAATCCAGATAACTGGAAGATAACCATAGATAAGGGTAAGAAGATAAGAGTAAGAAGCCGAGGGAAAGACGGCGACCAAGGCACGCGACCATGACAACTGCTTTTGTAGGGCTGCTCAGCTCACCGACGTGGATGCTCAGGTTGGGCATAATAACTCACTAACCCACTCCATGCACTACAAACCCAATTAGTATCACAACATATCCTTCTCTAGAGGTCTACCCTAGAGAACCTGTTAAATTAACACAAACAATAATATGTTAGTCTGTGCTGTATAAGAACTATATTTCACACTTTAAAACCATCCACCCAGTTTATGTTTTCTTTTCAGTCCATGGACTTAACCTGTTTTGTACAAAATGCTCAATTTAAAATAAATCATACCTCACTTTGGCAAACGGGTTGGTTTTCATCAGGCACATAATAGAGAGTATTTGCATGCATATATGCATATAACGTAATACCATCAAACACAGATTTATGGCTAGCAAGGTCATGGGGTAACGTTGATCTGCCTAGAATTGTGTGGAAGCGGGCGGCTAAGCGGGAGTACAGGTGTCACACCCACGGCGCCTTCCGCACGTACAACGCGTACCTGAGACAACAGAAGAACTGGTGTCTCGTCTGGACCACAGCCTCCATCATTCCTCTCACGCTCTTCTTGAACTTCCTCAAGGTAACACCGTAGAGTGTGGCGTTGTGGCGTAGCGGTTAGAACGTCGGACTCTCAATTGAGAGAAATTAGGTTCGAATCATCTTGCTGCCGTTTCGAAGCTTTGGCAATTTCGTTGATCTTACGTTGCTACAGTTCATTCAGCTATAGAAATGAGAACCTTGCTATAGACAGAAGTGGATATATGAACGAATAATCTTCGGGCAATAATTGCAGCGCGGCTTAATGCTTTCCAGGGAAGTCGACATGGCTTTGGAATTAACGTTTGGTGTTGAAAATTTGTCCGATCCCGTACGCGTTGTGTGAGGCGATCATTGTCAAAGTTGTGCTGTTTGACGTTTCCTAGGCATGCATTGCTGCGGAAACTGTGGCAAATGGGTTGCATAAGCATGTCGCAAGACATTTACTAGTTACACTGTATTTGAGCACATTATACTCCAGAAATATTCAGTAAGCCTACAGCATCAAAGTCCCTTTTCGATCCTGTTAGAAACGCAAATCGCGATGACAAAAACAAAATGAAATGTAGAATGACGTTAATAACAATAACCAACATGTGTCGGTCTATCTTCATTTGTGTTTTCTTTGGCAGGTGAGCCTGGGCTGGGTGTACCTGTTCATGGGGATCCTCATAGGGTCGGCCGTCGTGCCCATTGCGCTCTGCATGTTCTGGGCGCGACTGACCGGCCCGGCCATGATTTCAGGCGCCATCGGCGGCACGGCCGTGGGCCTGACGGTATGGCTGTCCGTGTCAGCCTGTCTGCCAGGTGGACTCGGGCTCTTCTTCGAAAATACAGGTGAGTTTATGATACAATGAGATAATTGGGCAATGGCATGTATCTACAGCAATGTTTCAACGGTACTAGTATTACATAACTTTGTTATATGTTATGTAATACGCACATTATTGTATTCAAATAGTATATCAAAACGTTCCACACAAAAATGGTAATGGTGGAACATTACGCAATGCATTTTTTCGTGGCGTTTTTAATATGTTAATGATTATAATCATAATCATTAAAATGTTTCATTATCATCAGCATCACCATCACTATTACCATCATTATATCCACAATACCAACATTATTAAATAAAAAAATTGTAAAATAACATAGGGATTTTCTAACTTAATAAAAAGACAAATAATGTCATCAGGCGCCGAGATGAGCATGTTGGCCGGCAACGTGGCGGCCATCTTGACAGGGGGCGTGTTTACTCTGGTCGTCAGTCTAGTCACTAACCGACACTTCGACCCGTCCACGGCGCATGAAGTGTGGGAGAACACGCGAGACATTGACAACCCTTTGTCTCCCTGGACAGAGCAATACGCCAGGTATGAACATATCAAAATGATGCCTGTTCACTGTCGAACGTGTCTTGGTAATATCTAGGGTGTTTTCATAATTGGATTATATTGTGTGGTCATGACAGTCATACACTGTACAGGACGAGGCTCAATTTCCCACATAATGACAAAACGTGGTAAAACTTCCATAGGAACAACAACAACGAATTATATTAAATAGGAGCGATGTCGTTGGTTTAGAGCAAAATATTCCACATCACACGTGTCTTTGACGTCTTTCGCTTTCCAGCCAAGCACGACATGTGGGGTTTCCCGCTTGTAAGGAAGGGAAGACAGTTGACCAAAAACGGGGGAAAATGGCTTTATTTCAGACTTTTCAACCGCGAAGCTAATTAGACGCTTGAATAAAGGGCTACCTATTACTATTTTGAATAGAATTTAATCTTATATAAATATAAATACGGAAACATGGATATTTAAGCGCCTGGACCTCGAGAAAACCGTTTCATACTAAATAATTGCACACGTAACGTATGTTGTTACGTCTTATTTATGTTGATGTTGACATTGCTTAACAGAGATCTCAATTTAACGAGCGCCAACAAGTTAGACAACCGCCCCGAGCTGGCCGAGGTGGAACGCGCCTTCCGCGGTGCCAAGTTAGTGGCGTACGT
Organism: Lamellibrachia columna; assembly: GCA_963662155.1. Taxonomy (NCBI): domain Eukaryota; kingdom Metazoa; phylum Annelida; class Polychaeta; order Sabellida; family Siboglinidae; genus Lamellibrachia; species Lamellibrachia columna. The sequence goes on along the minus strand of OY759262.1, from coordinate 47,995,460 downwards.
CGGCTCCATCGGTCTCACCGTCACATTGATCTTCATCTGGCCGGCCATCATGACGGGAACAGGCGTCATGGGCATGACTCAGTTGAAGCACTGGGTGAGTTGGAGTAGTCATGCACCCATCCATCAACACATATGTCCACTGGCGTGTCTAGTATCTCGCATATATACAGATATATATATATATATATATACATATACATATACATATACATATACATATACATATATATATATATATATATATATATACATATATATATATATATATATATATATATATATATATATATATATATATATATGTATATATGTATATATATATATATATATATGTATATATATATATATATATATATATATATATATGTATATATATATATATATATATATATATATATATGTATATATATATATATATATATATATATATATATATATATATATATATATATATGTATATATATATATATATACGTATATATATATATATATATATATATATATATATATATATATATATATATATATATATATATATATATATATATATATATATATTTCATGAACATGTATAATCACTTTATGTATTTGTTTGACAGATAACGTTGTCGGAGACCTGGGCCATTCTCGCCGCCGTCTTCATCATTACCATGCCGTTGCTGAGTGAAGCGTATGAGATACGTAACGCACGGAGAGACCAACGACAAGTGGCCTCCATGTTGACTCCTGAGCCGATGCCGGCGAAGAGCAAGTCTCCCGAACCGTGTCATAGCCGAGTGGACCCCATCGAGTCGGCGTTGAACCTAACCGAACCTGCCTTGAACCCCGCTGACCTGGCCTCGAACCCCACAGACAGGCCACATTTAATAACTGCAGCAGGATACGAATAGCTGGAATATGGAATAAGCGGGACTTGTGAATCTTCTACACATCCGAAAAAAAAATAACCGTGATTATACGTGTTCATGAAAAAAAGTGTTCAGGTATAGTTACTTATTCATTGGTAACAATTTAAGCAAATTCTGAGACATCAACTTTTTGACAATTTACATATATATATATATATATATATATATGTATGTATATGTATATATATATATATATATTATATATATATATATATATATATATATATATATTATATATATATATATATATATATATATATATATATATATATATATATAATATACATACATACATGCATACATATGTCTGCGTTAATAGAATATCATTCCCGACAACACACACACAACCACACGCACGCACGCACGCACGCACGCACGCACGCACGCACGCACGCACGCACGCACGCACGCACGCACGCACGCATCCACACAGGCGTGTCGGAAATGACATTCAGTTAACGCAGACATAATCACAGAGACCTGAGTGCAGAGTAGTCTCGGAAGTGTTCTCTCCTGTCTTTGTTAACGAGTGGACGGAGGGAAATCAATAATTTACAATTTTCTGTGATAAATGAAAAAGACGATTGACGCGTCATTGTGTTGCAACAAAGTCCATCATTGGCTGACATGAGCATTGCTGTTGGAAGGTAAGTTGTACATTGCTTAGTATCACGTGTAGTCATCATTGACATCACTTCTTTGTATTAATAGTACCACTGTCTATTATCTGCTTCGCGCAGACTGCGATGTCAAACCCAATTTACCAATTATCGGCATTTGAGAGAATGGTGGCTAATCCTACTTAATTTCGTTGTGTGTCGCTCATCTTTCAACATGTCTTTCCACTGCTTACACTGCTTTCCAACAGGAAATCGCATTGGTTGATGATCAGCTGTTGACCAATCACTAACTCCGTTTCATACATTATTTAGTCAAAGGCGGGCATTACTAGCATAATTTAACTGAGGCCTTCGCTAGCGACATACACACATAGATTCTCTGTCTGATTTTTGCAAAACAAGGAATATTTTAGATCATCATTTTCGTTGCTAAAGATTGTGAAAAAATATGCGTGAAATGTCAGACCTTTGCCGTGGGATGTATTGCAAAAATGAGCCTCACAACTTATCATAATATATTGAAACAAATAAAGGTTGATCATTCACGCCGGATTGTATCATGTGTGTCGGTTGGCCAACCAGGGCGTTTACACACAAGTAAATGTATGAAAATATTGTTCTCTTACCAACATATAGACAACCGCAAATTGTATTTAGCTAATGTGTGTGCATGTTGGTAAACAGCAAACATTACTCGAACAACGTCAACCATCGCGACGCCATCACGCCGTAGACGGGCAGCTTTCAATAATTGTAGGTTTACAGTAGCGGACACCGTTCGTGTATGTCTGTTTAATTACTTTCACGTTCGTATAATCATGTCACCTGAAACTCCGTCTACACGAGATTTTTAAAACGGGAAACTCGTCTACACGGTGAACAAATGCGGTTATATGCGGTTCTAAATTTAGCCCGGGTTATTTTAACCCCGCAGTGATAGCGAGTCAGGCCCCGGTTTTACCCGGATTATCTTTAGCTCCCCTTTCTGCGGTCGTAGAGATGAATAACCGGGGTTCTCTTGCAGTGTCCTGAATCCGATATGAAATCGCGCCAAAACTTAACAATTCTATACATTCAACGAAAGCCGAAACGAGTGCTGCTAAAGGAGGCGGAAGGTGAACATTTAGTACCGATTACTGCTGGACATTTGAGGGAGGGCTGATAATATTCAAGCATGTTTCGAAGGTAGCGTATCAGCGTACCAGCGGTGAACTAACCGAGCATGGCCACCTTGGGACAGCCCGCCTCAAATCAGAAATAAAAAACTTAGAAAAATATTACAAGGAATGTAAGGACTACATCAACAAGATTGGCAACGACAGGAAGATCATCGAATTCTACGATGAATTGATGGCATCCTTGTGGATGACAGAGTCAGATTCACCAGTACCCAGACATCAAGGTCAAGGTCAAGGCGAACGAGAACCTCAGTTAAGAAACTCTATTGACTTCTCGGGAAACTTCTTAACCCATGATAATTATTCCAGCTACGGCTGATTCTTCCATGAATTGTGTGGCCAATTCTAACTTGTTGTGTTAGTAACATGGGTACTATTGGGAATTGCCATTTATCAATGTAGGTTATATTGTGCCAGTTATCGGTTACACGAAATGCTACATCTAATCGTATATAGTTAAAGTATGTGGTACTATTATACAATAGATTTAACAAGATTTAACAAGAGTTGCCATCCAAGCCAAAGGCCCAGATGGCAAGTGGACAAGGAAGCCATTGGCTTATCGAGAGTCCAACAATGTTCATCTACTTATAGCCCGCCCTCCTGAGATATGTGTCTACCTTGTTTTTAAACATATTCACGCTGCTAGCAGTTACACAATCTGTAGACAATTTGTTCCATTCATTTATTGTCCTCTGTGAGAACGAGTGCTTCCTGATGTCCAGTCTACATTGATCCTTTACTAATTTTACCTCATGTCCTCTAGTTCTGCTATCCTTCTTGAGTGAGAAAAACATATTTCTATCAATATTTTCATACCCATTCAATATCTTAAATACTTCAATCTGATCTCCTCTTAACCTCCTTGTCTCTAGAGTTGTTAAACAACATTCCTTCAGGCGTTCTTCATAACTAAGGTCTCTCAGTTCTGAAATCATTTAGTTGCTCTCCTTTGTATGCGTTCAAGCGTATCTATATCCTTCTTACGATATGGTCTCCATGCTTGTATACAGTATTCTAAATGAGGTCTAATTATTGCTTTATAAAGAGGTATAATTAACTTTTTTCCCATGTATGTTATGTTTCTTCTAATCAATCCAATAATTAGATTACCCTTTGAAGCTGCAATACCACACTGCTCTGAAACTTTCATATCAGCGCTTATTGTAACTCCTAAGTCCTTTTCTTTTACAGTAGTACCCAGAACAGTATCTCCCATTTTATAGTTTACATTCAAGTTCCCATGTCCTGTATGTAGGCATTTACATTTCCCAAAATTGAACAACATCTGCCATTTCTCAGACCATTTCACTAATCTGTCTAGATCGTTTGGTAAATGTTGTTTATCACCATCAGTATTAACTTTTCTAAACAGTTTTGTGTCGTCCGCAAATTTCAGTACGTTACTTGTTATACTGTCGTCCAAGTCATTGATATAAATTAAGAATAATATAGGTCCTAATACTGATCCTTAAGGTACCCCACTCAAAACCGATTTCCAAGTTGAAACTTCTCCATCTACTACAACTCGTTGTCTTCTGTCAGTTAACCATTGTTCTATCCAGTCAGTTATGCTATCCCCGATACCATGGGCTTTTAATTTAAGTAGTATTTTTTTATGTGGCACTTTGTCAAAAGCTTTCTGAAAATCTAAGTAGATAATATCTACTGGCGATCCCACGTCTATCCACTTAGTGATTTCTTCCAAAAAACATAACATATTTGTTAAGCATGACCTCGCTTTAAGGAATCCATGTTGAGATGAATTTAATAATTTATGCTTAATGAGGAAGTCCACCATATGGTCTTTAATTAACCTTTCTAATAATTTACAAATCACAGACGTTAAACTCACTGGTCTGTAATTCTCTTACTTATTTCTCGAACCCTTTTTAAATAATGGTATGATGTTTGCTTCTTTCCATTCAAACGGAACAACTCCCTCTTTTAATGACAAGTTGAATACTCTTGCAAGTGGTATACTGATTTGTTCTACTGTTTCCATTAGTAATTTTGGAGGAATCCCATCCACTCCCGGTGATTTGTTATCCTTCATTGCCTTTATTTTCTTAGCTACCAATTCTGGAGTTACAACTAACGGACCTAAATAGTCAGATTTAGCCCCCTGAAATTTAGCATCAGCAACTGGTAATGAACTAATATCTTCTTTGGTAAACACTGAACTGAAGTAACCATTTAGATCTTCCGCCATTAAAAATCCCTGTGATATTATATTTCCAGCACTGTCTTCTAGAGGTCCAACCTTGTCTTGTACGTTTTGTTTACTCCTGACATATGCATAAAAAATCTTGCTGTCATTTTTTATGTTACATGCTAGTTTATGCTCATAGCTTCTTTTAGATTGTCTGATTTCAGTTGTAGCTGCATTAAGTGCCTCTTTGTATTTTGCATAGTCTTCTTCCTTTCTGGTACGCCTATAAACCCTCCACATAGTTTGTTTTAGCATTATTTTTCTAATAACCTCTTTTGACAAGTGTTTCTTTCTACAATGTTTCCTTGTTTTTGGAAGGGAACAAATTTATCGATGATACTCTCAATTTCATATTTTAGAATATTACAACATTCAATTGCGGTCTTATTCATCAGCATGTTATTCCAATCTAGCTTTGCTAAGTATTTTCTCATATCTTTGTAGTTACCTTTGTGGAAGTTTCTCTTGTACGTTTTCTTATTTTTACTTTCTGATTTTACATTGATGTCAAAATGTATTTGATTATGATCACTATTACCCAATGGTTCAAATATTTTTACATTGTCCACTAATTCTTTTTGTGATGACAGAACTATATCTAATACATTTTCTCCCCTGGTTGGTTCTAGTACGTGCTGAGTAAGAAAGCTATCCTGGATTAAAAATAGAAATTGTTGGTCCTCAATCCCTGTACTCTCTAGATAATTCCATTGTATGTGTCCATGGTTAAAATCTCCCATTATGATACATTCCCCTTTACTAACTTCCTTTATAGCGTTTTTTTATTTTTGTGTTGTCCTCTTCGTTTATGTTTGGACTTCGGTAAACTAATCCAACAGTTAATTTTGAATTTCCTGAAACAATTTTGCACCAAACAGCTTCATCGCAATCTGCTTCCCTTTCTAGTTTTATTTCATAAGCCTGAATAGATTCTTTAACATATAAAATAACTCCCCAGCCCCTTCTTCCTATTCGATCTTTCCTAAACATTACATATCCTGTCAGTCCTAATTCAGCATCTGTTATATCTATGTTGGCCCATGATTCAGTTATACCAATTATGTGAGGGTCAATATCTACTACCATAATGTTTAATTCGTTTTTCTTATTTACTATGCTCCTTGCATTTAAACATACGCATCTATAACCTTTTTCAGATATGTTTTTCGGATGATTTGATATTGGTTTATCTGTGCTAGTGGCCTCTTGTTCTGCTTGAGACAACTCTAGGTAACCCCCCTGCACTTCTAGTTTAAAGAATGTTTACTTCCAAAAATATTTGTCATTGTACCCAAGTCACTATCTACTGCTGCTGAAAGTTTGTCCGCGAATACTGCCGCCCCCTTTCCACTTAAATGAAGCCCATCCTTCATGTACATATCAACCCTCCCAACAAAACTTCCCCATATATCCACAAATCCAACTTCCTCTTCCCTACATAGCTTCTGGACTAACATGTTAATTGCCATCCCCCGACAATTTCGATATTTGTGACCCCTCCTGCCCATTACAGGTAAAATCCCTGACAGTATTACCTGCTCAACCCGCGTCTGTTTTAGTGTTCTGACCAACTGCCTATATTTCCTAACTATGGCCGTTGTACCCTCCCTTTCTACGTTATTTGTCCCTACGTGTACTAAAACAGATCCACCCTTACCCGAGCCTACGATGTTTTTTACCATCTCAGTTATCGCCTCTATTTTGGCTCGAGGCAAGCATACCACCACATCATCTCCCTTGTTTAAGACTTTGTCGGTCTTCCTAACTATCGAATCCCCCACAAACACCCTCGCTCTCTTCCTCACCCCCACTATCACTGCTGCAGAATAACTCTTCCGTTCGATCCCCTCCATCACATTCTGTCCTGACCCCTTCCCTCCTGTCTCCTTCGCTCCTGTCTCCCCCAATTCCCATTCCTTTGCTCTTGTCTCTCCCACTCCCCTCTCCTTCACTCCGGTTGTTTTCCCTCCCGTCTCCCCCACTCCCTTCTCCTTCCCTCCTGTCTCCCCTGCTCCCATCTTCTTCACTCCGGTTGTCTTCCCTCCCGTCTCCCCCACTCCCTTCTCCTTCCCTCCTGTCTCCCCTGCTCCCCTCTCCTTCACCCCGGTTGTCTTCCCTCCCGTTCCTTTCCTTCCAGTCTCCTTACGTCCTGTCTCCCTACGACCTGTCACCTTCCCTCCTCTCAGCTTCCTCCCAGGCTGCGGTGAGCTCTCCCTAGCATCTCTTGTGTCTTTCCCCACTTTATCATATACTGTTCCCCCACCGAACTACTGGCACATACCCCTGTTCCCTTCCCACAATTGCCACAACGAGCAGCCTCAGCTCTTCCAACTCCACCTCTAGTTCCTTCATCTTCGTACATCCCCTACACTCAAAACTAAAACTATCTGCCTGGACCTCAGCCCAGGACTTCTCGCACCCAGATTTGACGAAGTCCACCCAGTTACTGCAACTGCCACAAATTAAGTGCCTTGTGGCCTTTAACTGCCGTTTGCACGGCGCCATCATACAATTTAGTTTTAATTAGTTTGCTACGTTAGCCTTGAATAAGGCTGTTTTTGTGATCAAAAGAACACTTTAGGCTAATATACTTGCTAACTGTGTCTTCTATTAACTTCGCATGAGAAAAAAAAAACCTGCCACCTAGCGAATACGGAGAACACTGTGTAACAAAACAACGAAGTCAGTGTGTACTAATTTACGCTAAAATCCTGCTGTTAATTCCTTTTTACCGAAAACGTTTACTACCACTATGTCAGATATTACCTTATATATGTAATTTAAGTAAATAAATCACTTTATCTTATATATATATATTAGCCAATGTAAACGATAGCTCGATGCACGGGTTGAATTCACGACCTGTAAACAAACTCCCTTTTATTGAGTTTGAATCCGGGAAAAAATACTACCTCTGTTAACAAAAACGGTTTCTTAATATATGTCAACAAGAAGTTGGTGAACAATATATGTTTAATACTAATACTTATTCTAACCAATATTCCAATGTTACTGACTATTCACTATGCTATTTCAATTTATGAATGGTAAACAACTCTATTAACGCTTGCTGAATTCCCTGACAGAATCCGAAACTAACTTATTCTAAAATACTCCCTCTGACTAATAATTAACAAAACCTGTTTCCTAATATATGTCTACAATACGTTTGTGTATAATATATATGCAATAGTAATACTTATTCTATTTGATATACCGCGTTTTTCTGTAAATGATCTACACCAAATTCAAGTCGCTGCACCAAGTCCAAGTAGCCGGAAGTCAAGCAAATAGTTAGTTGCAGACTCACAATATTAAGTATACAGTATTATACCTCACAGTATTGTCCTTACGGTGTTAGGAACACCATCTAAACGATTGTCCAGCCTTTTATGCAAAATGCGCCACCGCCCATATGTTCGAACCCCGTACGAGTTCGGGTTGTGTTTATAGTTGAACATCTTTCATTGAAGGTTAACAGCCCGGTATCTCTGCAGGGAGTCTTTCACCGTGGCAACGGGAGTAAGCAGCATCGCCTAAGCTTAAAAGGGGGGTGTCAACACCTTGTATACGATTTTTACAGTTTGGGGCCAAAGTTCCATTTTTGGCATGCCTATGAAGTTCAGACTAGCACACTCCCTGACAACCATATGCACAGGTATAGCACTAGACAGACGATAACATTGCGATAACCGCAATGATTCAAGCACGTACATAAGTCTACGTTTAACTACTTGGCTCTCTCTGTATGTGGTGGCAGCCTAAGCAGTGGTATACGAAATAAGTCTACCTTTAACTACTTGGCTTTCTCTGCATCTGGTGGCAGCCTACGCAGTGGTACACGGAATAAGTCTACCTTTAACTACTTGGCTGTCTCTGTATGTGGTAGCAGCCTACGCAGTGGCATGCAAAATAAATATACCTTTAACTACTTGGCATTCTCTGCATCTGGTGGCAGCCTACGCAGGGGTACACGAAATAAGTCTACCTTTAACTACTTGGCTGTCTCTGTATGTGGTGGCAGCCTACGCAGTGGTAAACGAAATAAGTCTACCTTTAACTACTTGGCTTTCTCTGTATGTGGTGGCAGCCTACGCAGTGGTACACGAAATAAGTCTGCCTTTAACTACTTGGCTGTATCTGTATATGGTGGCAGCCTACGCAGTGGTACACAAAATAAGTGTACCTTTAAATACTTGGCTGTCTCTGTATCTGGTGGCAGCCTACGCAGTGGTATGCGAAATAAATATACCTTTAACTACTTGGCTTTCTCTGCAACTGATGGCAGCCTACGCAGTGGTACACGAAATAAGTCTACCTTTAACTACTTGGCTTTATCTGTATGCGGTGGCAGCCTACGCAGTGGTATACGAAATAAGTCTACCTTTAACTACTTGGCTTTCTGTGCATCTGGTGGCAGCCTACGCAGTGGTACACGGAATAAGTCTACCTTCAACTACTTGGCTGTCTCTGTATGTGGTAGCAGCCTACGCAGTGGCATGCGAAATAAATATACCTTTAACTACTTGGCTTTCTCTGCATATGGTGGCAGTTTACGCGGGGGTACACGAAATAAGTCTACCTTTAACTACTTGGCTGTCTCTGTATGTGGTGGCAGCCTACGCAGTGGTACACGAAATAAGTCTACCTTTAACTACTTGGCTTTCTCTGCATGTGGTGCCAGCCTACGCAGTGGTACACGAAATAAGTCTACTTTTAACTACTTGGCTTTATGTGCATCTGGTGGCAGCCTACGCAGTGGTACACGGAATAAGTCTACCTTTAACTACTTGGCTGTCTCTGTATGTGGTAGCAGCCTACGCAGTGGCATGCGAAATAAATATACCTTTAACTACTTGGCTGTATCTGTATGTGGTGGCAGCCTACGCAGTGGTACACAAAATAAGTGTACCTTTAAATACTTGACTGTCTCTGTATCTGGTGGCAGCTTACGCAGTGGTATGCGAAATAAATATACCTTTAACTACTTGGCTTTCTCTGCATCTGGTGGCAGCCTACGCAGTGGTACACGGAATAAGTCTACCTTTAACTACTTGGCTTTCTCTGCATCTGATTGCAGCCTACGCAGTGGTAAACGAAATAAGTCTACCTTTAACGACTTGGCTGTATCTGTATGTGGTGGCAGCCTACGCAGTGGTACACGAAATAAGTCTAACTTTAACTACTTGGCTTTCTCTGCATCTGGTGGCAGCCTACGCAGTAGTACACGAAATAAGTATACCTTTAACTACTTGGCTGTCTCTGTATGTGGTGGCAGCCTACGCAGTGGTACACGAAGTAAGTCTACCTTTAACGACTTGGCTTTCTCTGCATCTGATGGCAGCCTACGCAGTGGTACACGAAATAAGTCTACCTTTAACTAATTGGCTTTCTCTGTATGTGGTGGCAGCCTACGCAGTGGTACACGAAATAAGTCTACCTTTAACTACTTGGCTTTCTGTGCGTCTGGTGGAAACCTACGCAGTGGTACACGGAATCAGTCTACTTTTAACTACTTGGCTGTCTCTGTATGTGGTAGCAGCCTACGCAGTGGCATGCGAAATAAATATACCTTTAACTACTTGGCTTTCTCTGCATCTGGTGGCAGCTTACGCAGGGGTACACGAAATAAGTCTACCTTTAACTACTTGGCTGTCTCTGTATGTGGTGGCAGCCTACGCAGTGGTAAACGAAATAAGTCTACCTTTAACTACTTGGCTTTCTCTGTATGTGGTGGCAGCCTACGCAGTGGTACACGAAATAAGTCTGCCTTTAACTACTTGGCTGTATCTGTATGTGGTGGCAGCCTACGCAGTGGTACACAAAATAAGTGTACCTTTAAATACTTGGCTGTCTCTGTATCTGGTGGCAGCCTACGCAGTGGTATGCGAAATAAATATACCTTTAACTACTTGGCTTTCTCTGCAACTGATGGCAGCCTACGCAGTGGTACACGAAATAAGTATACCTTTAACTACTTGGCTTTATCTGTATGCGGTGGCAGCCTACGCAGTGGTATACGAAATAAGTCTACCTTTAACTACTTGGCTTTCTGTGCATCTGGTGGCAGCCCACGCAGTGGTACACGGAATAAGTCTACCTTCAACTACTTGGCTGTCTCTGTATGTGGTAGCAGCCTACGCAGTGGCATGCGAAATAAATATACCTTTAACTACTTGGCTTTCTCTGCATATGGTGGCAGTTTACGCGGGGGTACACGAAATAAGTCTACCTTTAACTACTTGGCTGTCTCTTTATGTGGTGGCAGCCTACGCAGTGGTACACGAAATAAGTCTACCTTTAACTACTTGGCTTTCTCTGTATGTGGTGGCAGCCTACGCAGTGGTACACGAAAAAAGTCTACCTTTAACAACTTGGCTGTATCTGTATGTGGTGACAGCCTACGCAGTGGTACACAAAATAAGTGTACCTTTAAATACTTGGCTGTCTCTGTATCTGGTGGCAGCCTACGCAGTGGTATGCGAAATAAATATACCTTTAACTAATTGGCTTTCTCTGCATCTGGTGGCAGCCTACGCAGTGGTACACGGAATAAGTCTACCTTTAACTAATTGGCTATCTCTGCATCTGATTGCAGCCTACGCAGTGGTACACGAAATAAGTCTACCTTTAACTACTTGGATGTATCTGTATGTGGTGGCAGCCTACGCAGTGGTACACGAAATAAGTCTAACTTTAACTACTTGGCTTTCTCTGCATCTGGTGGCAGCCTACGCAGTAGTAAAAGAAATAAGTCTACCTTTAACTACTTGGCTGTCTCTGTATGTGGTGGCAGCCTACGCAGTGGTACACGAAGTAAGTCTACCTTTAACGACTTGGCTTTCTCTGCATCTGATGGCAGCCTACGCAGTGGTACACCAAATAAGTCTACTTTTAACTACTTGGCTTTATGTGCATCTGGTGGCAGCCTACGCAGTGGTACACGGAATAAGTCTACCTTTAACTACTTGGCTGTCTCTGTATGTGGTAGCAGCCTACGCAGTGGCATGCGAAATAAATATACCTTTAACTACTTGGCTTTCTCTGCATCTGGTGGCAGCTTACGCGGGGGTACAGGAAATAAGTCTACCTTTAACTACTTTTCTGTCTCTGTATGTGGTGGCAGCCTACGCAGTGGTACAGGAAATAAGTCTACCTTTAACTAATTGGCTTTCTCTGTATGTGGTGGCAGCCTACGCAGTGGTACACGAAATAAGTCTACCTTTAACTACTTGGCTGTATCTGTATGTGGTGGCAGCCTACGCAGTGGTACACAAAATAAGTGTACCTTTAAATACTTGGCTTTCTCTGCATCTGGTGGCAGCCTACGCAGTAGTACACGAAATAAGTATACCTTTAACTACTTGGCTGTCTCTGTATGTGGTGGCAGCCTACGCAGTGGTACACGAAGTAAGTCTACCTTTAACGACTTGGCTTTCTCTGCATCTGATGGCAGCCTATGCAGTGGTACACGAAATAAGTCTACCTTTAACTAATTGGCTTTCTCTGTATGTGATGGCAGCCTACGCAGTGGTATACGAAATAAGTCTACCTTTAACTACTTGGCTTTCTGTGCATCTGGTGGCAGCCTACGCAGTGGTACACGGAATAAGTCTACCTTTAACTACTTGGCTGTCTCTGTATGTGGTGGCAGCCTACGCAGTGGTACACGAAGTAAGTCTACCTTTAACTACTTGGCTTTGTCTGCATCTGATTGCAGCCTACGCAGTGGTACACGAAATAAGTCTACCTTTAACTACTTGGCTGTATCTGTATGTGGTGGCAGCCTACGCAGTGGTACACGAAATAAGTCTAACTTTAACTACTTGGCTTTCTCTGCATCTGGTGGCAGCCTACGCAGTAGTACACGAAATAAGTATACCTTTAACTACTTGGCTGTCTCTGTATGTGGTGGCAGCCTACGCAGTGGTACACGAAGTAAGTCTACCTTTAACGACTTGGCTTTCTCTGAATCTGATGGCAGCCTACGCAGTGGTACACAAAATAAGTCTACTTTTAACTAATTGGATTTCTCTTTATGTGATGGCAGCCTACGCAGTGGTATACGAAATAAGTCTACCTTTAACTACTTGGCTTTCTGTGCATCTGGTGGCAGCCTACGAAGTGGTACACGAAATAAATCTACCTTTAACTACTTGGATGTATCTGTATGTGGTGGCAGCCTACGCAGTGGTACACGAAATAAGTCTAACTTTAACTACTTGGCTTTATCTGCATCTGGTGGCAGCCTACGCAGTAGTAAAAGAAATAAGTCTACCTTTAACTACTTGGCTGTCTCTGTATGTGGTGGCAGCCTACGCAGTGGTACACGAAATAAGTCTGCCTTTAACGACTTGGCTTTCTCTGCATCTGATGGCAGCCTACGCAGTGGTACACTAAAAAAAGTCTACCTTTAACTACTTGGCTTTCTCTGCATGTGGTGGCAGCCTACGCAGTGGTACACGAAATAAGTCTACTTTTAACTAATTGGCTTTATGTGCATCTGGTGGCAACCTACGCAGTGGTACACGGAATAAGTCTACCTTTAACTACTTGGCTGTCTCTGTATGTGGTAGCAGCGTACGCAGTGGCATGCGAAATAAATATACCTTTAACTACTTGGCTTTCTCTGCATCTGGTGGCAGCTTACGCGGGGGTACAGGAAATAAGTCTACTTTTAACTACTTTTCTGTCTCTGTATGTGGTGGCAGCCTACGCAGTGGTACAGGAAATAAGTCTACCTTTAACTAATTGGCTTTCTCTGTATGTGGTGGCAGCCTACGCAGTGGTACACGAAATAAGTCTACCTTTAACTACTTGGCTGTATCTGTATGTGGTGGCAGCCTACGCAGTGGTACACAAAATAAGTGTACCTTTAAATACTTGACTGTCTCTGTATCTGGTGGCAGCCTACGCAGTGGTATGCGAAATAAATATACCTTTAACTACTTGTCTTTCTCTGCATCTGGTGGCAGCCTACGCAGTGGTTCACGGAATAAGTCTACCTTTAACTACTTGGCTTTCTCTGCATCTGATTGCAGCCTACGCAGTAATAAACGAAATAAGTCTACTTTTAACTACTTGGCTGTATCTGTATGTGGTGGCAGCCTACGCAGTGGTACACGAAATAAGTCTAACTTTAACTACTTGGCTTTCTCTGCATCTGGTGGCAGCCTACGCAGTAGTACACGAAATAAGTATACCTTTAACTACTTGGCTGTCTCTGTATGTGGTGGCAGCCTACGCAGTGGTACACGAAGTAAGTCTACCTTTAACGACTTGGCTTTCTCTGCATCTGATGGCAGCCTACGCAGTGGTACACGAAATAAGTCTACCTTTAACTAATTGGCTTTCTCTGTATGTGGTGGCAGCCTACGCAGTGGTATACGAAATAAGTCTACCTTTAACAACTTGGCTTTCTGTGCGTCTGGTGGCAGCCTACGCAGTGGTACATGGAATAAGTCTACTTTTAACTACTTGGCTGTCTCTGTATGTGGTAGCAGCCTACGCTGTGGCATGCGAAATAAATATACCTTTAACTACTTGGCTTTCTCTGCATCTGGTGGCAGCTTACGCAGGGGTACACGAAATAAGTCTACCTTTAACTACTTGGCTGTCTCTGTATGTGGTGGCAGCCTACGCAGTGGTAAACGAAATAAGTCTACCTTTAACTACTTGGCTTTCTCTGTATGTGGTGGCAGCCTACGCAGTGGTACACGAAATAAGTCTGCCTTTAACTACTTGGCCGTATCTGTATGTGGTGGCAGCCTACGCAGTGGTACACAAAATAAGTGTACCTTTAAATACTTGGCTGTCTCTGTATCTGGTGGCAGCCTACGCAGTGGTATGCGAAATAAATATACCTTTAACTACTTGGCTTTCTCTGCAACTGATGGCAGCCTACGCAGTGGTACACGAAATAAGTCTACCTTTAACTACTTGGCTTTCTCTGTATGCGGTGGCAGCCTACGCAGTGGTATACGAAATAAGTCTACCTTTAACTACTTGGCTTTCTGTGCATCTGGTGGCAGCCTACGCAGTGGTACACGGAATAAGTCTACCTTCAACTACTTGGCTGTCTCTGTATGTGGTAGCAGCCTACGCAGTGGTACACGAAATAAGTGTACCTTTAAATACTTGGCTGTCTCTGTATCTGGTGGCAGCCTACGCAGTGGTATGCGAAATAAATATACCTTTAACTAATTGGCTTTCTCTGCATCTGGTGGCAGCCTACGCAGTGGTACACGGAATAAGTCTACCTTTAACTACTTGGCTTTCTCTGCATCTGATGGCAGCCTACGCAGTGGTACACGAAATAAGTCTACCTTTAACTACTTGGATGTATTTGTATGTGGTGGCAGCCTACGCAGTGGTACACGAAATAAGTCTAACTTTAACTACTTGGCTTTCTCTGCATCTGGTGGCAGCCTACGCAGTAGTAAAAGAAATAAGTCTACCTTTAACTACTTGGCTGTCTCTGTATGTGGTGGCAGCCTACGCAGTGGTACACGAAGTAAGTCTATCTTTAACGACTTGGCTTTCTCTGCATCTGATGGCAGCCTACGCAGTGGTACACCAAATAAGTCTACCTTTAACTACTTGGCTTTCTCTGTATGTGGTGGCAGCCTACGCAGTGGTACACGAAATAAGTCTACTTTTAACTACTTTGCTTTATGTGCATCTGGTGGCAGCCTACGCAGTGGTACACGGAATAAGTCTACCTTTAACTACTTGGCTGTCTCTGTATGTGGTAGCAGCCTACGCAGTGGCATGCGAAATAAATATACCTTTAACTACTTGGCTTTCTCTGCATCTGGTGGCAGCTTACGCGGGGGTACAGGAAATAAGTCTACCTTTAACTACTTTTCTGTCTCTGTAGGTGGTGGCAGCCTACGCAGTGGTACAGGAAATAAGTCTACCTTTAACTAATTGGCTTTCTCTCTATGTGGTGGCAGCCTACGCAGTGGTACACGAAATAAGTCTACCTTTAACTAATTGGCTGTATCTGTATGTGGTGGCAGCCTACGCAGTGGTAAACAAAATAAGTGTACCTTTAAATACTTGGCTTTCTCTGCATCTGGTGGCAGCCTACGCCGTAGAACACGAAATAAGTATACCTTTAACTACTTGGCTGTCTCTGTATGTGGTGGCAGCCTACGCAGTGGTACACGAAGTAAGTCTACCTTTAACGACTTGGCTTTCTCTGCATCTGATGGCAGCCTATGCAGTGGTACACGAAATAAGTCTACCTTTAACTAATTGGCTTTCTCTGTATGTGATGGCAGCCTACGCAGTGTTATACGAAATAAGTCTACCTTTAACTACTTGGCTTTCTGTGCATCTGGTGGCAGCCTACGCAGTGGTACACGGAATAAGTCTACCTTTAACTACTTGTCTGTCTCTGTATGTGGTGGCAGCCTACGCAGTGGTACACGAAGTAAGTCTACCTTTAACTACTTGGCTTTCTCTGCATCTGATTGCAGCCTACGCAGTGGTACACGAAATAAGTCTACCTTTAACTACTTGGCTGTATCTGTATGTGGTGGCAGCCTACGCAGTGGTACACGAAATAAGTCTAACTTTAACTACTTGGCTTTCTCTGCATCTGGTGGCAGCCTACGCAGTAGTACACGAAATAAGTAAACCTTTAACTACTTGGCTGTCTCTGTATGTGGTGGCAGCCTACGCAGTGGTAGACGAAGTAAGTCTACCTTTAACGACTTGGCTTTCTCTGAATCTGATGGCAGCCTACGCAGTGGTACACGAAATAAGTCTACCTTTAACTAATTGGCTTTCTCTGTATGTGATGTCAGCCTACGCAGTGGTATACGAAATAAGTCTACTTTTAACTACTTGGCTTTCTGTGCATCTGGTGGCAGCCTACGCAGTGGTTCACGGAATAAGTCTACCTTTAACTACTTGGCTGTCTCTGTATGTGGTAGCAGCCTACGCAGTGGCATGCGAAATAAATATACCTTTAACTACTTGGCTTTCTCTGCATCTGGTGGCAGCTTACGCAGGGGTACACGAAATAAGTCTACCTTTAAATACTTGGCTTTCTCTGCATCTGATGGCAGCCTACGCAGTGGTACACGAAATAAGTCTACCTTTAACTACTTGGCTTTCTGTGCATCTGGTGGCAGCCTACGCAGTGGTACACGGAATAAGTCTACCTTTAACTACTTGGCTTTCTCTGCATCTGATGGCAGCCTACGCAGTGGTACACGAAATAAGTCTACCTTTAACTACTTGGCTTTCTGTGCATCTGGTGGCAGCCTACGCAGTGGTACACGGAATAAGTCTACCTTTAACTACTTGGCTGTCTCTGTATGTGGTAGCAGCCTACGCAGTGGCATGCGAAATAAATATACCTTTAACTACTTGGCTTTCTCTGCATCTGGTGGCAGCCTACGCAGTGGTACACAGAATAAGTCTACCTTTAAATACTTGGCTTTCTCTGCATCTGATGGCAGCCTACGCAGTGGTACACGAAATAAGTCTACCTTTAATTACTTGGCTGTCTCTGTATGTGGTGGCAGCCTACGCAGTTGTACACGAAGTAAGTCTACCTTTAACGACTTGGCTTTCTCTGCATCTGATGGCAGCCTACGCAGTGGTACACGAAATAAGTCTACCTTTAACTAATTGGCTTTCTTTGTATGTGATGGCAGCCTACGCAGTGGTATACGAAATAAGTCTACCTTTAACTACTTGGCTTTCTGTGCATCTGGTGGCAGCCTACGCAGTGGTACACGGAATAAGTCTACCTTTAACTACTTGGCTGTCTCTGTATGTGGTGGCAGCCTACGCAGTGGTACACGAAGTAAGTCTACCTTTAACTACTTGGCTTTCTCTGCATCTGATTGCAGCCTACGCAGTGGTACACGAAATAAGTCTACTTTAACTACTTGGCTGTATCTGTATGTGGTGGCAGCCTACGCAGTGGTACACGAAATAAGTCTAACTTTAACTACTTGGCTTTCTCTGCATCTGGTGGCAGCCTACGCAGTAGTACACGAAATAAGTATACCTTTAACTACTTGGCTGTCTCTGTATGTGGTGGCAGCCTACGCAGTGGTACACGAAGTAAGTCTACCTTTAACGACTTGGCTTTCTCTGAATCTGATGGCAGCCTACGCAGTGGTACACGAAATAAGTCTACCTTTAACTAATTGGCTTTCTCTGTATGTGATGGCAGCCTACGCAGTGGTATACGAAATAAGTCTACCTTTAACTACTTGGCTTTCTGTGCATCTGGAGGCAACCTACGCAGTGGTACACGGAATAAGTCTACCTTTAACTACTTGGCTGTCTCTGTATGTGGTAGCAGCCTACGCAGTGGCATGCGAAATAAATATACCTTTAACTACTTGGCTTTCTCTGCATCTGGTGGCAGCTTACGCAGGGGTACACGAAATAAGTCTACTTTTAAATACTTGGCTTTCTCTGCATCTGATGTAAGCCTACGCAGTGGTACACGAAATAAGTCTACCTTTAACTACTTGGCTTTCTGTGCATCTGGTGGCAGCCTACGCAGTGGTACACGGAATAAGTCTACCTTTAACTACTTGGCTTTCTCTGCATCTGATGGCAGCCTACGCAGTGGTACACGAAATAAGTCTACCTTTAACTACTTGGCTGTCTCTGTATGTGGTAGCAGCCTACGCAGTGGCATGCGAAATAAATATAACTTTAACTACTTGGCTTTCTCTGCATCTGGTGGCAGCCTACGCAGTGGTACACAGAATAAGTCTACCTTTAAATACTTGGCTTTCTCTGCATCTGATGGCAGCCTACGCAGTGGTACACGAAATAAGTCTACCTTTAAATACTTGGCTTTCTGTGCATCTGGTGGCAGCCTACGCAGTGGTACACGGAATAAGTCTACCTTTAATTACTTGGCTGTCTCTGTATGTGGTAGCAGCCTACGCAGTGGCATGCGAAATAAATATACCTTTAACTACTTGGCTTTCTCTGCATCTGGTGGCAGCTTACGCGGGGGTACACGAAATAAGTCTACCTTTAACTACTTGGCTGTCTCTGTATGTGGTGGCAGCCTACGCAGTGGTACACGAAATAAGTCTACCTTTAACTACTTGGCTTTCTCTGTATGTGGTGGCAGCCTACGCAGTGGTACACGAAATAAGTCTACCTTTAACTACTTATCTGTATCTGTATGTGGTGGCAGCCTACGCAGTGGTACACAAAATAAGTGTACCTTTAAATACTTGGCTGTCTCTGTATCTGGTGGCAGCCTACGCAGTGGTATGCGAAAAAAATTACCTTTAACTACTTGGATTTCTCTGCATTTGGTGGCAGCCTACGCAGTGGTACACAGAATAAGTCTACTTTTAAATACTTGGCTTTCTCTGCATCTGATGGCAGCCTACGCAGTGGTACACGAAATAAGTCTACCTTTAACTACTTGGCTTTCTGTGCATCTGGTGGCAGCCTACGCAGTGGTATGCGAAATAAATATACCTTTAACTACTTGGCTTTCTCTGCAACTGATGGCAGCCTACGCAGTGGTACACGAAATAAGTCTACCTTTAACTACTTGGCTTTCTCTGTATGCTGTGGCAGCCTACGCAGTGGTATACGAAATAAGTCTACCTTTAACTACTTGGCTTTCTCTGCATCTGGTGGCAGCCTACGCAGTGGTACACGGAATAAGTCTACCTTCAACTACATGGCTGTATCTGTATGTGGTAGCAGCCTACGCAGTGGCATGCGAAATAAATATACCTTTAACTACTTGGCTTTCTCTGCATATGGTGGCAGTTTACGCGGGGGTACACGAAATAAGTCTACCTTTCACTACTTGGCTGTCTCTGTATGTGGTGGCAGCCTACGCAGTGGTACACGAAATAAGTCTACCTTTAACTACTTGGCTTTCTCTGTATGTGGTGGCAGCCTACGCAGTGGTACACGGAATAAGTCTACCTTTAACTACTTGGCTGTCTCTGTATGTGGTAGCAGCCTACGCAGTGGCATGCAAAATAAATATACCTTTAACTACTTGGCATTCTCTGCATCTGGTAGCAGCCTACGCAGGGGACACGAAATAAGTCTACCTTTAACTACTTGGCTGTCTCTGTATGTGGTTGCAGCCTACGCAGTGGTATACGAAATAAGTCTACCTTTAACTACTTGGCTTTCTCTCCATCTGGTGGCAGCTTATGCAGTGGTACACGAAATAAGTCTACCTTTAACTACTTGGCTGTCTCTGTACGTGGTGGCAGCCTACGCAATGGTACACGAAATAAGTCTACCTTTAACTACTTGGCTTTCTCTGCATCTGGTGGCAGCCTACGCAGTGGTACAGGAAATAAGTCTACCTTTAACTATTTGGCTTTCTCTGCATCTGATGGCAGCCTAAGCAGAGGTACACGAAATAAGTCTACCTTTAACTACTTGGCTTTCTCTGCATCTGGTGGCAGCCTACGCAGTAGTACACGAAATAAGTCTACCTTTAACTACTTGGCTGTCTCTGTATGTGGTGGCAGCCTACGCAGTGGTACACGAAGTAAGCCTACCTTTAACGACTTGGCTTTCTCTGCAACTGATGGCAGCCTACGCAGTGGTACACGAAATAAGCCTACCTTTAACTACTTGGCTTTCTCTGTATGCGGTGGCAGCCTACGCAGTGGTATACGAAATAAGTCTACCTTAAACTACTTGGCTTTCTGTGCATCTGGTGGCAGCCTACGCAGTGGTACACGGAATAATTCTACCTTTAACTACTTGGCTGTCTCTGTTTGTGGTAGCAGCCTACGCAGTGGCATGCAAAATAAATATACCTTTAACTACTTGGCTTTCTCTGCATATGGTGGCAGTTTACGCGGGGGAACACGAAATAAGTCTACCTTTAACTACTTGGCTGTCTCTGTATGTGGTGGCAGCCTACGCAGTGGTACACGAAATAAGTCTACCTTTAACTACTTGGCTTTCTCTGTATGTGGTGGCAGCCTACGCAGTGGTACACGAAATAAGTCTACCTTTAACTACTTGGCTGTATCTGTATGTGGTGGCAGCCTACGCAGTGGTACACAAAATAAGTGTACCTTTAAATACTTGGCTGTCTCTGTATCTGGTGGCAGCCTACGCAGTGGTATGCGAAAAAAATATACCTTTAACTAATTGGCTTTCTCTGCATCTGGTGGCAGCCTACGCAGTGGTACACGGAATAAGTCTACCTTTAACTACTTGGCTTTCTCTGCATCTGATGGCAGCCTACGCAGTGGTACACGAAATAAGTCTACCTTTAACTACTTGGATGTATCTGTATGTGGTGGCAGCCTACGCAGTGGTACACGAAATAAGTCTACCTTTAACTACTTGGCTTTCTCTGTATGCGGTGGCAGCCTACGCAGTGGTATACGAAATAAGTCTACCTTTAACTACTTGGCTTTCTCTGCATCTGGTGGCAGCCTACGCAGTGGTACACGGAATAAGTCTACCTTCAACTACATGGCTGTATCTGTATGTGGTAGCAGCCTACGCAGTGGCATGCGAAATAAATATACCTTTAACTACTTGGCTTTCTCTGCATATGGTGGCAGTTTACGCGGGGGTACACGAAATAAGTCTACCTTTCACTACTTGGCTGTCTCTGTATGTGGTGGCAGCCTACGCAGTGGTACACGAAATAAGTCTACCTTTAACTACTTGGCTTTCTCTGTATGTGGTGGCAGCCTACGCAGTGGTACACGGAATAAGTCTACCTTTAACTACTTGGCTGTCTCTGTATGTGGTAGCAGCCTACGCAGTGGCATGCAAAATAAATATACCTTTAACTACTTGGCATTCTCTGCATCTGGTAGCAGCCTACGCAGGGGACACGAAATAAGTCTACCTTTAACTACTTGGCTGTCTCTGTATGTGGTTGCAGCCTACGCAGTGGTATACGAAATAAGTCTACCTTTAACTACTTGGCTTTCTCTCCATCTGGTGGCAGCTTATGCAGTGGTACACGAAATAAGTCTACCTTTAACTACTTGGCTGTCTCTGTACGTGGTGGCAGCCTACGCAATGGTACACGAAATAAGTCTACCTTTAACTACTTGGCTTTCTCTGCATCTGGTGGCAGCCTACGCAGTGGTACAGGAAATAAGTCTACCTTTAACTATTTGGCTTTCTCTGCATCTGATGGCAGCCTAAGCAGAGGTACACGAAATAGGTCTACCTTTAACTACTTGGCTTTCTCTGCATCTGGTGGCAGCCTACGCAGTAGTACACGAAATAAGTCTACCTTTAACTACTTGGCTGTCTCTGTATGTGGTGGCAGCCTACGCAGTGGTACACGAAGTAAGCCTACCTTTAACGACTTGGCTTTCTCTGCAACTGATGGCAGCCTACGCAGTGGTACACGAAATAAGCCTACCTTTAACTACTTGGCTTTCTCTGTATGCGGTGGCAGCCTACGCAGTGGTATACGAAATAAGTCTACCTTTAACTACTTGGCTTTCTGTGCATCTGGTGGCAGCCTACGCAGTTGTACACGGAATAATTCTACCTTTAACTACTTGGCTGTCTCTGTTTGTGGTAGCAGCCTACGCAGTGGCATGCAAAATAAATATACCTTTAACTACTTGGCTTTCTCTGCATATGGTGGCAGTTTACGCGGGGGAACACGAAATAAGTCTACCTTTAACTACTTGGCTGTCTCTGTATGTGGTGGCAGCCTACGCAGTGGTACACGAAATAAGTCTACCTTTAACTACTTGGCTTTCTCTGTATGTGGTGGCAGCCTACGCAGTGGTACACGAAATAAGTCTACCTTTAACTACTTGGCTGTATCTGTATGTGGTGGCAGCCTACGCAGTGGTACACAAAATAAGTGTACCTTTAAATACTTGGCTGTCTCTGTATCTGGTGGCAGCCTACGCAGTGGTATGCGAAAAAAATATACCTTTAACTAATTGGCTTTCTCTGCATCTGGTGGCAGCCTACGCAGTGGTACACGGAATAAGTCTACCTTTAACTACTTGGCTTTCTCTGCATCTGATGGCAGCCTACGCAGTGGTACACGAAATAAGTCTACCTTTAACTACTTGGATGTATCTGTATGTGGTGGCAGCCTACGCAGTGGTACACGAAATAAGTCTAACTTTAACTACTTGGCTTTCTCTGCATTTGGTGTCAGCCTACGCAGTAGTAAAAGAAATAAGTCTACCTTTAACTACTTGGCTGTCTCTGTATGTGGTGGCATCCTACGCAGTGGTACACGAAGTAAGTCTACCTTTAACGACTTGGCTTTCTCTGCATCTGATGGCAGCCTACGCAGTGGTACACGAAATAAGTCTACCTTTAACTACTTGGCTTTCTCTGCATCTGGTGGCAGCCTACGCAGTGGTACAGGGAATAAGTCTACCTTTAACTCTTTGGCTTTCTCTGCATCTGATGGCAGCCTAAGCAGTGGTACACGAAATAAGTCTACCTTTAACTACTTGGCTTTCTCTGCATCTGGTGGCAGCCTACGCAGTAGTACACGAAATAATTCTACCTTTAACTACTTGGCTGTCTCTGTATGTGGTGGCAGCCTACGCAGTGGTACACGAAGTAAGCCTACCTTTAAAGGGGGGGTGAAGCACTCGAACAACCATAGCTCAAACATAATAACATACCATTTACAGTATATATCACCCTTATATGATGGGCGCAACGCCACGGTAATTTTGTAATATCCTTTTAAACTTTGCCAATATCTTCCCTGGGCGGCGCCATATTGCTCTGCGGGGGGCTCAGCGGCAGAGTGGTTTGAGTACGAGCTCCTGGCACCGCGTTCACACAGTAAAAACCTCTCGGAAAAACGGCCGAAACGCATGGAAAATCGAATAAAAAGAAAACTGGTGTGCACTGGATGGCTCCTGGATATATCAACTAGTACTACAAATGCAAGGAAAAAACTTTTGATCGACTTTCGAGGAAGAATTTGTAGCGGAAATGGTGGTTGCAAATGCAGAAATTGCCGTGTCCGCCAGCCGCAGGCTCTGCGAGTGACCACTTTTCCGATGCAGATTACAAGACAAAAGACGTATGTGATGAGCATGGACAGACGGTGAGCATCAAGATGTCATTCTTGGTCAAAGACACCGTTCCATCTTAGATCTTTTTTTCCGCATATGACCATGCATCTACAGACTATTCTGCGACAAGGAAACGTCAGATATCAGAGGGCAGAGCGATGCGTAGGAAGCGACGAGCCGAAACCAGGTTAGTAAATTGTATTACCGTTACCATTGTGACTTATCACTACGATTACAATATAGTTCCACCCCAATAAGCACAGCTGTGCTTCAACGTCAGCATATATATGACCCACAGTAAATCGAAATGTATGAATACAATAAAGTGCGAGTAAGTGTTAATAGTTTGATATAATTACGAGTGTTTTCCAATCCGCCGATTTATTTTCGACGTGATCAGATGTACCGTCAATAGACAATACGTGGCCGTACTCAAAACAATAACAATAACTCAGTAAGTGCTACAGGATATACTGCAGCATGGGAGAAACACGACGAAAAGACAGTATAGACTATAGTGCAACAGAAGCCTACTGTTGCTGTTTACATTTCAAATTCTTTATGGAAATATTTAAATATACAAATACTTTCATTGTGATTAAGTGCAAATGCAGTTACAAAAACTTTTTAAAAGTATTTAAATATTTAAGTAAAATGCATTTCACCCATGCAATGTCTAGCTGGAAAGGAAACTAAGGCATCGTCATCTACCCAGTTGAACACTGTCAGATTACATGTCTGCTTTTCTAATGACACTTTACAATTTCTGTCTGAATTCTTGTGACTTGAAAATAAGGCAAAATTATATCAAATGAATTTGCTTTATTGATCAGATTAAACCCCACATGTAATAACCGGAAGTTCATAAAGAGATGTATTAATTACATTTTATTCTAACACGACTGATAACACTGTAATGAATATCGTGGGGGAGGGGGCAACTGTCGGCAACCCACAATAGTATTAGTACAAGCTATACATATGAAGGAAGTATATCAGGCATGGGGTCAATTCTGTTTTGTCAATTCCAAAAAATCAGTTCTAATTCCGCCTTGCAAAAAATCAATTCCAACTGTTAAAATCCTAGGCTAAAGAAAAATTCAAATCCAATTCGTTTTAACACAGTTTTATTTGTCACGTGTGCACAATCATATTTAATTAGATATGATAAAAAAATTATTGTTCGTTAAATGCACACATACACACACACACATATATATATATATATATATATATATATATATATATATATATATATATATATCAGGTTTGCCATAAAAAACTTTAAAATGGCATCCAGCCATTTCATATGTACTTTTTGCTGCGACACCTCTCCTGGATTTTTGCTAACAAAACCAGACATTTTGGACAGCCCTGGACAGTTGGGTCATTAATCTGAGTTTTGAACAGTTTCCCCTGTTTATATTGGGTCCAGGTCATTTGCCCCCCTCCCAGACATTTGCCCCTTTGTCACTTGCCCCCCAAACATTAGCCCTTTGCCTTATTCAAAATCTGGACATTTGCCCCCTGTCCGTAGCTTCTGGATTATTTGTAAGTTTTTTTAAGAAATGTTTTTTTAACTTATTTTTTTAATTTCTGAACATGAATTCAATATATATATTACCCTAATTGCAATTAATGTTCTTTGTGCCAGATCAGCCAAGTAAATTACTTTATGTAGTTGGAGATGATCCTGTAATCAAAGGATTATCTTTATTGCAATTGTGGAAGAAGTCAGTGACATTAGGACCAGGACATGTTAGGACAATTGAGGATATTTGAAAGAAGCCATCTCAACAAGGTTTCTTTTGAATTGCATTTACCATGGAGAGTTGGAGTGACTCCATTTTTCTATAAAACTGGATGCACAAGCCAGAGTTGTCAGAAAACACTTATAACTTCATCATGGAAATTAGTACTAGCATCTGAGGAGGTCAGAAGCTATGTTTTGAGTGTCATTCCTACACCAAGAAGGGGGACCAACAAGATTACTCTTCAATGGGAGTGAAGCCAGCGTCGATCCTAATCATGCAAGGGTGCTGTGGTCACTGATCTGATCTCCAGATCCAGAATGTGATCAACAAGACTGCCTGCAACCATAATGGTGACACGGCACAGATAGAAGCTGCCAAGGTCCGTGAGGACCTGAAAACTAAGGCAGCTAATACCAGGGGCACTCCAAACCACTGTTTATGGAAGCATCACCCCAAGAACCCATCTTCCACCACTGATCTGACTATCAATGATACCTGGAAGACAACTGGTGACAAGATGATCTCATACACACTCCAGGGGATAGGCCATTGCATTAGGCTAAAGTGACTTCGACTTGTCATTGAATGTTGTTATTGTAGTAATAATGATAAAACTGCAAACTGATTTTCACTTGTCAACTATCATAGAAAAAAGGGGCAGATGTCCTGGGGGGGGGAGCAAATATACTAGGAGGCAGATTTATATCGCTATCAGTTGTGGTATCATTGATATTTCATAAAATTTACTGGAAAGTTTGAGTCTTCAACATCCTAATCTCCAACATGTATTCTCCATGGGGACATTTTTAATTACTACAAAGGGCAAACCCTACAGCCACATGTAACAGCATTGTACAGGTGACCAGTGACATGTTTAGTATGGGAAACTTGTGGGCTGAACAATAGGCTTGGATAAACAAGGGGCTGCATTCAAGTGGGGCAGGCTTCCTCTCTCACACAAAGGGAATGAGCAGACAGGTGCCCTTAATTGGCAATCTCTGTAAATAAACCTTGTACACTGAGAAAGAAAATGAGGCCTGAATGGTCTGATTTTGGTTTTACTGTCTGTTACAGTAACTTAGTATTTCTTTTTGATGCAAATGCTTGATTATATTGTTCTTGGTCACAATGTTTCAATACCAGAGTAGACAGTGTCTATGCTGTAATGTTGACAACTTCCTGGCTGTTACCAGATTCAGGGTGACATGCTAATAGCAGACAAATATGATTTTAAAAGTAATATAAGTAAATATAAGGGTAAATATTAACAGTATCAAGTCAATAATTCCAACAAAATCAATTCCAATTCCAAAAAAATAAATTTTGAACAACAAAATTCCAATTAAAAAAACATTTTTGAAGTCAATTCCAATTCCGGAACTGGAATTGAGGGTCAGTTCCAATTCCGGAATGGAATTGACCACATGCCTGAAGTATATTCATGACAATATCTTGTCTCTGTGTACTACAGCAACAGTCATGAACAGTATAATTGAATTGAAACAAGCTTGTCTGTGGGGCTTTTGTTGGGAGGGGCTTTTGTCCATGCACCATACTATCTAGCAGATGCTTTCAGTATAATACCTAATAATTATATATATATTTACATATATACATATATATATATAAACATATATATATATAATTGAATTGAAACAAGCTTGTCTGTGGGGCTTTTGTTGGGAGGGGCTTTTGTCCATGCACCATACTATCTAGCAGATGCTTTCAGTATAATACCTAATAATTATATATATATTTACATATATACATATATATATATAAACATATATATATATAATTGAATTGAAACAAGCTTGTCTGTGGGGCTTTTGTTGGGAGGGGCTTTTGTCCATGCACCATACTATCTAGCAGATGCTTTCAGTATAATACCTAATAATGATATATATATTTACATATATATATATATATATATATATATATATATATATATATATATATATATATATATATATATATATATATAAATATATATATATTTCAGTATAATACCTAATAATTATATATATATTTACATATATACATATATATAAATATATATATATATTCCAATAAAAAAAACATTTTTGAAGTCAATTCCAATTCCGGAACTGGAATTGAGGGTCAGTTCCAATTCCGGAATGGAATTGACCACATGCCTGAAGTATATTCATGACAATATCTTGTCTCTGTGTACTACAGCAACAGTCATGAACAGTATAATTGAATTGAAACAAGCTTGTCTGTGGGGCTTTTGTTGGGAGGGGCTTTTGTCCATGCACCATACTATCTAGCAGATGCTTTCAGTATAATACCTAATAATTATATATATATATTTACATATATATATAAATATATATATATATATATATATATATATATATATATATATATATATATATATATATATATATATATATATATATATATATATATACGTGTGGGCAGGTATGTGTGTGTGCGTGCAGCATTTATAAGGTAAAGATGTCATAAGCATAGATCTGCATTTGTCCAATAACAATATTCATGCATTATGTTATCTAAATCGAGTGTCAGATATAAAATAAGGAACCCCATAGAAAGTATACCTATTGGTCCATATTTTGTTATGGAATTTGGACCCCTTATAGAATTTTGACCTCCCTGGCCCATTGAAAACAGTGCAATGTTGATTAGATAATATAATACACTTTGGAGCTAGGATGCTACAATTTTGGTTACATGCGTTTGGTTATGTTACCAGTGGCATTCGTCAAACTAACCAAACAGATTCATTAAAAACATTAAGAGATCAGTGAAAGACCCATTGGTTGAATTAACATGGCTCCATAGGGAAAATGCTTTTCCCTGTGGTTGATTACTTTATATATTCTATATGACACTGGCACTCTTATATTCTGAAAATAATATATACAAGAGAAAGTTTCTCACATTGTGATTAATTTTTATTATGCAAAAGATGAATTTTGTAAAATTTTCAAGTCACTGTATGTGTAATCTTTTCAGATGAAGGATTCACCATTGGTTCGTACAAGTACAGGTACTAGTTTTGAAGCGTCCAGCGCTACGGGTGATGCCGTCAATCTTTACATTACGGATGTCACCTTTAGTGCCATCACTGCTACTACTGCTGTGGCACCACATACAACTGATGCTGAAATGCAAATCGATCCGGTAAAGATATTTCAAGTGCGACACTTTGCGAATGCTGCTGTAGTCATGGATGACATTATTGCACCAATGAACGTTGATCATGACTACTCCTATGTGAAGCTTCCATCAGATTCAGTGAGAATAAAGACATTGGTGCAGATGATGCACACTATGTGATAACAGCGACATAACCGAGGGTGACTCAAGCAGCTCCGACACCTATGAGAAAGAGAAGAAGTTTGTCATTCGTGAGAAAAACTTATGTCACTTTTCTGCACCTGCCACACACCAAACAGCCATAAACTGTGACACAGGTTGTACTCATGTCTGATCTATCAGCCAAGGTCTTTCGGATACTGGGGTGTCTGTCAGAGGAAAGTGTGCTGATTTCTACCCCTGGATGAGTGAAAGGTGAATTGAATATGTTAGGTGTACATGTACTATCAGTCAGAATAAGTAGTGTATTGGTGTATATTTACTGCCAGTAGTGTATTGGAACAGATGGTTGGTGTGCAAATACTATCAGTCAGAACAAGTAGTGTATTGATACATATGATTGGTGTACATTTACTGTCAGTACAAGTAGTGTATTTGGTAGAGAATGAGACGCTTGGTTTACATTTGCTGTCGGTAGGAACAAGTAGTAGATTCAGTCAGAACAAGTAGTATATTGGATACACATGATTGGTGTACATTTACTGTCAGAAGAAGTAGTGAAATGGTGCAGATTCCAGAATGAGATCATTGGTGTACATTTACTGTTGGTAGGAACAAGTAGTGTATTGGTATGCATGATTGGTGTACATTTACTGTCAGTCAGAACAAGTAATATTGTTACACATGATTGGTGTACATTTACTGTCCAATCAAAACAAGTAGTCTATTGCCATTGGTACAGATGATGATGGTGAAACAGTTCAAATGCCTTGGCTTTATAAAGATTAATTATTTCCTAAGCTAAACTACCAGTATATTTGATATGTTGTGGCATAATAATGATGTGTGTAACTGTGATATCCATGTTCCAGGTTGTATTTCCCGGTGGTAGAAGTCACTGTTTTAGGTCAATGTTTAGTCTTGGTTTCAGTCGTTCTAGTTAGCCTTATTTCTTTGGTAATTGTTTTACTATGTGAATAAACGTTTGATATATTTTATGTTGGTCTCAATATAAATGAAATTGTGTGTAGTGACATGCAAGATGCTGCAGGTAACATTTTTGTTGACATAAATAGGATATAGATAAGAAGGCATTCACATCATTCAGTTATTAATATTTTAGTGGGAATTTTTGTAGTTTTCCAGGTTGTTTTTCGACCTGCTGCATACTGTGGGTGCCTCACAATTTGTCTATAACAGACTATTAGTACACTCACCTGTGTCAGGTCAATCTCCATAGCTAAACTTTCCATCAATTCAATTCGGTTCAGAATAGACATCACAGATCCTTCCCACATCGCAGGATGGGATTACTTGTCTTGCCTTTCCTGAGCCTGAAATATAATTTGTCTGGGTTAGTTGATAGCACTAATTCCATAATTACCATAATAGTTGCAAAACTGTGAACATTACATACTGTCAGTAGTTAATTATTGTTATTTAAATTATTACATTGCACCAAACAACAAGGTGTTGTGGTGTGCTACAGAGAGGGGTGATTACAAGTACGAATATTAATGTAATCATGATTACAGTAATTATTGCAATCACAATTGCTAATGTAGTCATGATTACAATAATTATTGCAATCACAATTGCTAATGTAGTCATGATTACAATCACGATTACGGTAACATTTAAGAATATATATATATATTCACATAATGAATTAAATAAACCTTCATGTTATTATTGTCATCAATGTTATTCAACACAAAATCAAACACAATATTAAAATACAGTCACGGTACACTTCATTAGATTAGATACAAAATAAAGAGAAAAGCCTGCTTGCATTGCCATTGTAGTTCGGATCTCGCCCTCAGGCTAGGTAAAAGAAATATGCAGAAAAAATATGATTATAAAAAATGGCAATGATTCGATAACAATTGAATTACTGACCTGCCCACGAATCAATGAGTCGGCACGCAAATCATGCAATGACAGCAGACCAACATCTAGCACTGCTCTGTTTGTGCATATCACTACAAAATCATCGCTTCGCCTTCGTACGGTGATGCAAGCACCAACGCGGTCGGGCACACAGTGCTGCATAGCCATAGCCATGGCATAGGCTAGCCCGGGCCTAGGCATGGTAGCTTCCTCGGCGCAGCATGATGACTCAACGTAAACGTGCGCAGACATCGGGACGCAATTTCCACAGGTTCACCACATCACATTACCTAGTCAGGAATCGTTGACAGTCAAAGCGCTGTTGTAATTTTTCCTGAATCCAACGTCAACAAAGGCGAAGCCGACCTGGAGTCTGGAGCGTGACTCGCACACTCGGTGACACTTTACGACTGTCAACCGTTGTTTCCGTGTGGCCTGTCGAAGTAGACTCTTCGTCTGTGGTTTCCATTTCTCCAAAGATAGACAACTATTACGGAAGTTCAGTAAACAACTAATCGCTAGTAGCAGATCTGGTAAAACTGTCACAAGCGATGCATCTATCTTGTCAACAAATAAAAAATAGTTCCGGTATTACGTTATCGCATATTCTCGTTGCTTAGCGTCTCGTGCGTTCGAGAAGTGTGGCGTTTTCCACGATTTTTTGCGTGTTTTGTTGTAATTTCTTTAACTTTTTTATTTGGAACGAACAAAAACGCTATTTTGTTCACGTGTGTAAACACTTGTATATATAACAGAGACCCATATCTTTTTTTTCGCTCCAGAATGCCTATTTACGAAATAAATCGCAAAAAATCGAAAATTTACATTGATTAGATATACGCGACTCAAACCACTCGTTTCGACAACAAGATGGCGATACGCAGTGATGCATTTTGTCGATTTTTGTCTCGAACAAAGTCAGTTTTTCAGTTTATCTTATAAATTAGCAGGTATCTGTCACCATTAATGCATAGTTTGATAATATATATTTAAATATACGGCATAACACAAAATTGCTTCAGTTCCCCTTTAACGACTTGGCTTTCTCTGCAACTGATGGCAGCCTACGCAGTGGTATACGAAATAAGTCTACCTTTAACTACTTGGCTTTCTGTGCATCTGGTGGCAGCCTACGCAGTGGTACACGGAATAATTCTACCTTTAACTACTTGGCTGTCTCTGTATGTGGTGGCAGCCTACGCAGTGGCATGCGAAATAAATATACCTTTAACTACTTGGCTTTCTCTGCATATGGTGGCAGTTTACGCGGGGGTACACGAAATAAGTCTACCTTTAACTACTTGGCTGTCTCTGTATGTGGTGGCAGCCTACGCAGTGGTACACGAAATAAGTCTACCTTTAACTACTTGGCTTTCTCTGTATGTGATGGCAGCCTACGCAGCGGTACACGAAATAAGTCTACCTTTAACTACTTGGCTGTATCTGTATGTGGTGGCAGCCTACGCAGTGGTGCACAAAATAAGTGTACCTTTAAATACTTGGCTGTCTCTGTATATGGTGGCAGCCTACGCAGTGGTATGCGAAATAAATATACCTTTAACTAATTGGCTTTCTCTGCATCTGGTGGCAGCCTACGCAGTGGTACACGGAATAAGTCTACTTTTAACTACTTGGCTGTCTCTGTATGTGGTGGCAGCCTACACAGTGGTACACGAAGTAAGTCTACCTTTAACGACTTGGCTTTCTCTGCATCTGATGGCAGCCTACGCAGTGGTACACCAAATAAGTCTACCTTTAACTACTTGGCTTTCTCTCTATGTGGTGGCAGCCTACGCAGTGGTACACGAAATAAGTCTACTTTTAACTTCTTGGCTTTATGTGCATCTGGTGGCAGCCTACGCAGTGGTACACGGAATAAGTCTACCTTTAACTACTTGGCTCTCTCTGTATGTGGTAGCAGCCTACGCAGTGGCATGCGAAATAAATATACCTTTAACTACTTGGCTTTCTCTGCATCTGGTGGCAGCTTACGCGGGGGTACAGGAAATAAGTCTACCTTTAACTACTTTTCTGTCTCTGTATGTGGTGGCAGCCTACGCAGTGGTACAGGAAATAAGTCTACCTTTAACTAATTGGCTTTCTCTGTATGTGGTGGCAGCCTACGCAGTGGTACACGAAATAAGTCTACCTTTAACTACTTGGCTGTATCTGTATGTGGTGGCAGCCTACGCAGTGGTACACAAAATAAGTGTACCTTTAAATACTTGACTGTCTCTGTATCTGGTGGCAGCCTACGCAGTGGTATGCGAAATAAATATACCTTTAACTACTTGGCTTTCTCTGCATCTGGTGGCAGCCTACGCAGTGGTACACGGAATAAGTCTACCTTTAACTACTTGGCTTTCTCTGCATCTGATTGCAGCCTACGCAGTTGTAAACGAAATAAGTCTACCTTTAACTACTTGGCTGTATCTGTATGTGGTGGCAGCCTACGCAGTGGTACACGAAATAAGTCTAACTTTAACTACTTGGCTTTCTCTGCATCTGGTGGCAGCCTACGCAGTAGTACACGAAATAAGTATACCTTTAACTACTTGGCTGTCTCTGTATGTGGTGGCAGCCTACGCAGTGGTACACGAAGTAAGTCTACCTTTAACGACTTGGCTTTCTCTGCATCTGATGGCAGCCTACGCAGTGGTACACGAAATAAGTCTACCTTTAACTAATTGGCTTTCTCTGTATGTGGTGGCAGCCTACGCAGTGGTATACGAAATAAGTCTACCTTTAACTACTTGGCTTTCTGTGCATCTGGTGGCAGCCTACGCAGTGGTACACGGAATAAGTCTACTTTTAACTACTTGGCTGTCTCTGTATGTGGTAGCAGCCTACGCAGTGGCATGCGAAATAAATATACCTTTAACTACTTGGCTTTCTCTGCATCTGGTGGCAGCTTACGCAGGGGTACACGAAATAAGTCTACCTTTAACTACTTGGCTGTCTCTGTATGTGGTGGCAGCCTACGCAGTGGTACACGAAATAAGTCTACCTTTAACTACTTGGTTTTCTCTGTATGTGGTGGCAGCCTACGCAGTGGTACGGGAAATAAGTCTGCCTTTAACTACTTGGCTGTATCTGTATGTGGTGGCCGCCTACGCAGTGGTACACAAAATAAGTGTACCTTTAAATACTTGGCTGTCTCTGTATCTGGTGGCAGCCTACGCAGTGGTATGCGAAATAAATATACCTTTAACTACTTGGCTTTCTCTGCAACTGATGGCAGCCTACGCAGTGGTACACGAAATAAATCTACCTTTAACTACTTGGCTTTCTCTGTATGCGGTGGCAGCCTACGCAGTGGTATACGAAATAAGTCTACCTTTAACTACTTGGCTTTCTCTGCATCTGGTGGCAGCCTACGCAGTGGTACACGGAATAAGTCTACCTTCAACTACTTGGCTGTCTCTGTATGTGGTAGCAGCCTACGCAGTGGCATGCGAAATATATATACCTTTAACTACTTGGCTTTCTCTGCATATGGTGGCAGTTTACGCGGGGGTACACGAAATAAGTCTACCTTTAACTACTTGGCTTTCTCTGTATGTGGTGGCAGCCTACGCAGTGGTACACGAAATAAGTCTACCTTTAACTATTTGGCTGTATCTGTATGTGGTGGCAGCCTACGCAGTGGTACACAAAATAAGTGTACCTTTAAATACTTGGCTGTCTCTGTATCTGGTGGCAGCCTACGCAGTGGTATGCGAAATAAATATACCTTTAACTAATTGGCTTTCTCTGCATCTGGTGGCAGCCTACGCAGTGGTACACGGAATAAGTCTACCTTTAACTACTTGGCTTTCTCTGCATCTGATGGCAGCCTGCGCAGTGGTACACGAAATAAGTCTACCTTTAACTACTTGGATGTATCTGTATGTGGTTGCAGCCTACGCAGTGGTACACGAAATAAGTCTAACTTTAACTACTTGGCTTTCTCTGCATCTGGTGGCAGCCTACGCAGTAGTAAAATAAATAAGTCTACCTTTAACTACTTGGCTGTCTCTGTATGTGGTGGCAGCCTACGCAGTGGTACACGAAATAAGTCTACTTTTAACTACTTGGCTTTATGTGCATCTGGTGGCAGCCTACGCAGTGGTACACGGAATAAGTCTACCTTTATCTATTTGGCTGTCCCTGTATGTGGTAGCAGCCTACGCAGTGGCATGCGAAATAAATATACCTTTAACTACTTGGCTTTCTCTGCATCTGGTGGCAGCTTACGCGGGGGTACAGGAAATAAGTCTACCTTTAACTACTTTTCTGTCTCTGTATGTGGTGGCAGCCTACGCAGTGGTACAGGAAATAAGTCTACCTTTAACTAATTGGCTTTCTCTGTATGTGGTGGCAGCCTACGCAGTGGTACACGAAATAAGTCTACCTTTAACTACTTGGCTGTATCTGTATGTGGTGGCAGCCTACGCAGTGGTACACAAAATAAGTGTACCTTTAAATACTTGGCTTTCTCTGCATCTGGTGGCAGCCTACGCAGTAGTACATGAAATAAGTATACCTTTAACTACTTGGCTGTCTCTGTATGTGGTGGCAGCCTACGCAGTGGTACACGAAGTAAGTCTACCTTTAACGACTTGGCTTTCTCTGCATCTGATGGCAGCCTACGCAGTGGTACACGAAATAAGTCTACCTTTAACTAATTGGCTTTCTCTGTAGGTGATGGCAGCCTACGCAGTGGTATACGAAATAAGTCTACCTTTAACTACTTGGCTTTATGTGCATCTGGTGGCAGCCTACGCAGTGGTACACGGAATAAGTCTACCTTTAACTAATTGGCTGTCTCTGTATGTGGTGGCAACCTACGCAGTGGTACACGAAGTAAGTCTACCTTTAACTACTTGGCTTTCTCTGCATCTGATTGCAGCCTACGCAGTGGTACACGAAATAAGTCTACCTTTAAATACTTGGCTGTATCTGTATGTGGTGGCAGCCTATGCAGTGGTACACGAAATAAGTCTAACTTTAACTATTTGGCTTTCTTTGCATCTGGTGGCAGCCTACGCAGTAGAACACGAAATAAGTATACCTTTAACTATTTGGCTGTCTCTGTATGTGGTGGCAGCCTACGCAGTGGTACACGAAGTAAGTCTACCTTTAACGACTTGGCTTTCTCTGAATCTGATGGCAGCCTACGCAGTGGTACACGAAATAAGTCTACCTTTAACTAATTGGCTTTCTCTGTATGTGATGGCAGCCTACGCAGTGGTATACGAAATAAGTCTACCTTTAACTACTTGGCTTTCTGTGCATCTGGTGGCAGCCTACGCAGTGGTACACGGAATAAGTCTACCTTTAACTACTTGGCTGTCTCTGTATGTGGTAGCAGCCTACGCAGTGGCATGCGAAATAAATATACCTTTAACTACTTGGCTTTCTCTGCATCTGGTGGCAGGCTACGCAGTGGTACACAGAATAAGTCTACCTTTAAATAATTGGCTTTCTCTGCATCTGATGGCAGCCTACGCAGTGGTACACGAAATAAGTCTACCTTTAACTACTTGGCTGTCTCTGTATGTGGTGGCAGCCTACGCAGTGGTACACGAAGTAAGTCTACCTTTAACGACTTGGCTTTCTCTGCATCTGATGGCAGCCTACGCAGTGGTACACGAAATAAGTCTACCTTTAACTAATTGGCTTTCTCTGTATGTGATGGCAGCCTACGCAGTGGTATGCGAAATAAGTCTACCTTTAACTACTTGGCTTTCTGTGCATCTGGTGGCAGCCTACGCAGTGGTACACGGAATAAGTCTACCTTTAACTACTTGGCTGTCTCTGTATGTGGTAGCAGCCTACGCTGTGGCATGCGAAATAAATATACCTTTAACTACTTGGCTTTCTCTGCATCTGGTGGCAGCTTACGCAGGGGTACACGAAATAAGTCTACCTTTAAATACTTGGCTTTCTCTGCATCTGGTGGCAGCCTACGCAGTGGTACACGGAATAAGTCTACCTTTAACTACTTGGCTTTCTCTGCATCTGATGGCAGCCTACGCAGTGGTACACGAAATAAGTCTACCTTTAACTACTTGGCTTTCTGTGCATCTGGTGGCAGCCTACGCAGTGGTACACGGAATAAGTCTACCTTTAACTACTTGGCTGTCTCTGTATGTGGTAGCAGCCTACGCAGTGGCATGCGAAATAAATATACCTTTAACTACTTGGCTTTCTCTGCATCTGGTGGCAGCCTACGCAGTGGTACACAGAATAAGTCTACCTTTAAATACTTGGCTTTCTCTGCATCTGATGGCAGACTACGCAGTGGTACACGAAATAAATCTACCTTTAACTACTTGGCTGTCTCTGTATGTGGTGGCAGCCTACGCAGTGGTACACGAAGTAAGTCTACCTTTAACGACTTGGCTTTCTCTGCATCTGATGGCAGCCTACGCAGTGGTACACGAAATAAGTCTACCTTTAACTAATTGGCTTTCTCTGTATGTGATGGCAGCCTACGCAGTGGTATACGAAATAAGTCTACCTTTAACTACTTGGCTTTATGTGCATCTGGTGGCAGCCTACGCAGTGATACACGGAATAAGTCTACCTTTAACTACTTGGCTGTCTCTGTATGTGGTGGCAACCTACGCAGTGGTACACGAAGTAAGTCTACCTTTAACTACTTGGCTTTCTCTGCATCTGATTGCAGCCTACGCAGTGGTACACGAAATAAGTCTACCTTTAAATACTTGGCTGTATCTGTATGTGGTGGCAGCCTACGCAGTGGTACACGAAATAAGTCTAACTTTAACTACTTGGCTTTCTCTGCATCTGGTGGCAGCCTACGCAGTAGTACACGAAATAAGTATACCTTTAACTATTTGGCTGTCTCTGTATGTGGTGGCAGCCTACGCAGTGGTACACGAAGTAAGTCTACCTTTAACGACTTGGCTTTCTCTGAATCTGATGGCAGCCTACGCAGTGGTACACGAAATAAGTCTACCTTTAACTAATTGGCTTTCTCTGTATGTGATGGCAGCCTACGCAGTGGTATACGAAATAAGTCTACCTTTAACTACTTGGCTTTCTGTGCATCTGGTGGCAGCCTACGCAGTGGTACACGGAATAAGTCTACCTTTAACTACTTGGCTGTCTCTGTATGTGGTAGCAGCCTACGCAGTGGTATGCGAAATAAATATACCTTTAACTACTTGGCTTTCTCTGCATCTGGTGGCAGCTTACTCAGGGGTACACGAAATAAGTCTACCTTTAACTACTTGGCTTTCTGTGCATATGGTGGCAGCCTACGCATTGGTACACAGAATAAGTCTACCTTTAACTACTTGGCTTTCTCTGCATCTGATGGCAGCCTACGCAGTGGTACACGAAATAAGTCTACCTTTAACTACTTGGCTTTCTGTGCATCTGGTGGCAGCCTACGCAGTGGTACACGGAATAAGTCTACCTTTAACTACTTGGCTGTCTCTGTATGTGGTTGCAGCCTACGCAGTGGCATACGAAATAAATATACCTTTAACTACTTGGCTTTCTCTGCATCTGGTGGCAGCCTACGCAGTGGTACACAGAATAAGTCTACCTTTAAATATTTGGCTTTCTCTGCATCTGATGGCAGCCTACGCAGTGGTACACGAAATAAGTCTACCTTTAACTACTTGGCTTTCTGTGCATCTGGTGGCAGCCTACCCAGTGGTACACGAAATAAGTCTACCTTTAACTACTTGGCTGTCTCTGTATGTGGTGGCAGCCTACGCAGTGGTACACGAAATAAGTCTACCTTTAACTACTTGGCTGTCTCTGTATGTTGTGGCAGCCTACGCAGTGGTACACGAAATAAGTCTACCTTTAACTACTTGGCTTTCTCTGTATGTGGTGGCAGCCTACGCAGTGGTACACAAAATAAGTGTACCTTTAAATACTTGGCTGTCTCTGTATCTGGTGGCAGCCTACGCAGTGGTATGCGAAAAAATTTACCTTTAACTACTTCGATTTCTCTGCATCTGGTGGCAGCCTACGCAGTGGTACACAGAATAAGTCTACTTTTAAATACTTGGCTTTCTCTGCATCTGATGGCAGCCTACGCAGTGGTACACGAAATAAGTCTACCTTTAACTACTTGGCTTTCTGTGCATCTGGTGGCAGCCTACGCAGTGGTATGCGAAATAAATATACCTTTAACTACTTGGCTTTCTCTGCAACTGATGGCAGCCTACGCAGTGGTACACGAAATAAGTCTACCTTTAACTACTTGGCTTTCTCTGTATGCGGTGGCAGCCTACGCAGTGGTATACGAAATAAGTCTACCTTTAACTACTTGGCTTTCTGTGCATCTGGTGGCAGCCTACGCAGTGGTACACGGAATAAGTCTACCTTTAAATACTTGGCTTTCTCTGCATCTGATGGCAGCCTAAGCAGTGGTACACGAAATAAGTCTACCTTTAACTACTTGGCTTTCTGTGCATCTGGTGGCAGCCTACGCAGTGGTACACGGAATAAGTCTACCTTTAACTACTTGGCTGTCTCTTTATGTGGTAGCAGCCTACGCAGTGGCATGCGAAATAAATATACCTTTAACTACTTGGCTTTCTCTGCATCTGGTGGCAGCTTACGCGGGGGTACACGAAATAAGTCTACCTTTAACTACTTGGCTGTCTCTGTATGTGGTGGCAGCCTACGCAGTGGTACACGAAATAAGTCTACCTTTAACTACTTGGCTTTCCCTGTATGTGGTGGCAGCCTACGCAGTGGTACACGAAATAAGTCTACCTTTAACTACTTGGCTGTATCTGTATGTGGTGGCAGCCTACGCAGTGGTACACAAAATAAGTGTACCTTTAAATACTTGGCTGTCTCTGTATCTGGTGGCAGCCTACGCAGTGGTATGCGAAAAAAATTACCTTTAACTACTTGGATTTCTCTGCATCTGGTGGCAGCCTACGCAGTGGTACACAGAATAAGTCTACTTTTAAATACTTGGCTTTCTCTGCATCTGATGGCAACCTACGCAGTGGTACACGAAATAAGTCTACCTTTAACTACTTGGCTTTCTGTGCATCTGGTGGCAGCCTACGCAGTTGTATGCGAAATAAATATACCTTTAACTACTTGGCTTTCTCTGCATCTGGTGGCAGCTTACGCGGGGGTACACGAAATAAGTCTACCTTTAACTACTTGGCTGTCTCTGTATGTGGTGGCAGCCTACGCAGTGGTACACGAAATAAGTCTACCTTTAACTACTTGGCTTTCTCTGTATGTGGTGGCAGCCTACGCAGTGGTACACGAAATAAGTCTGCCTTTAACTACTTGGCTGTATCTGTATGTGGTGGCAGCCTACGCAGTGGTACACAAAATAAGTGTACCTTTAAATACTTGGCTGTCTCTGTATCTGGTGGCAGCCTACGCAGTGGTATGCGAAATAAATATACCTTTAACTACTTGGCTTTCTCTGCATCTGGTGGCAGCTTACGCAGGGGTACACGAAATAAGTCTACCGTTAACTACTTGGCTGTCTCTGTATGTGGTGGCAGCCTACGCAGTGGTACACGAAATAAGTCTACCTTTAACTACTTGGCTTTCTCTGTATGTGGTGGCAGCCTACGCAGTGGTACGCGAAATAAATCTGCCTTTAACTACTTGGCTGTATCTGTATGTGGTGGCAGCCTACGCAGTGGTACACGAAATAAGTATACCTTTAACTACTTGGCTTTCTCTGCATCTGATGGCAGCCTACGCAGTGGTACACAGAATAAGTCTACTTTTAAATACTTGGCTTTCTCTGCATCTGATGGCAGCCTACGCAGTGGTACACGAAATAAGTCTACCTTTAACTACTTGGCTTTCTGTGCATCTGGTGGCAGCCTACGCAGTGGTACACGAAATAAGTCTACCTTTAACTACTTGGCTTTATGTGCATCTGGTGGCAGCCTACGCATTTGTACACGGAATAAGTCTACCTTTAACTACTTGGCTATCTCTGTATGTTGTAGCAGCCTACGCAGTGGCATGCGAAATAAATATACCTTTAACTACTTGGCTTTCTCTGCATCTGGTGGCAGCTTACGCGGGGGTACACGAAATAAGTCTACCTTTAACTACTTGGTTGTATCTGTATGTGGTGGCAGCCTACGCAGTGGTACACAAAATAAGTGTACTTTTAAATACTTGGCTGTCTCTGTATCTGGTGGCAGACTACACAGTGTTATGCGAAATAAATATACCTTTAACTACTTGGCTTTCTCTGCATCTGGTTGCAGCCTACGCAGTGGTACACGGAATAAGTCTACCTTTAACTACTTGGCTTTCTCTGCATCTGATGGCAGCCTACGCAGTGGTACACGAAATAAGTCTACCTTTAACTACTTGGCTGTATCTGTATGTGGTGGCAGCCTACGCAGTGGTACACCAAATAAGTGTAACTTTAACTACTTGGCTTTCTCTGCATCTGGTGGCAGCCTACGCAGTAGTAAACGAAATAAGTCTACCTTTAACTACTTGGCTGTCTCTGTATGTGGTGGCAGCCTACGCAGTGGTACAAGAAGTAAGTCTAACTTTAACGACTTGGCTTTCTCTGCATCTGATGGCAGCCTACGCAGTGGTACACCAAATAAGTCTACCTTTAACTACTTGGCTTTCTCTGTATGTGGTGGCAGCCTACGCAGTGGTACACGAAATAAGTCTACCTTTAACTACTTGGCTTTATGTGCATCTGGTGGCAGCCTACGCAGTGGTACACGGAATAAGTCTACCTTTAACTACTTGGCTGTCTCTGTATGTGGTAGCAGCCTACGCAGTGGCATGCAAAATAAATATACCTTTAACTACTTGGCTTTCTCTGCATCTGGTGGCAGCTTACGCGGGGGTACACGAAATAAATATACCTTTAACTACTTGGCTTTCTCTGCATCTGGTTGCAGCTTACCCAAGGGTACACGAAAAAAGTCTACCTTTAACTACTTGGCTGTCTCTGTATGTTGTGGCAGCCTACGCAGTGGTACACGAAATAAGTCTACCTTTAACTACTTGGCTTTCTCTGTATGTGGTGGCAGCCTACGCAGTGGTACACGAAATAAGTTTGCCTTTAACTACTTGGCTGTATCTGTATGTGGTGGCAGCCTACGCAGTGGTACACAAAATAAGTGTACCTTTAAATACTTGGCTGTCTCTGTATCTTGTGGCAGCCTACGCAGTGGTATGCGAAATAAATATACCTTTAACTACTTGGCTTTCTCTGCAACTGATGGCAGCCTACGCAGTGGTACACGAAATAAGTCTACCTTTAACTACTTGGCTTTCTCTGTATGCGGTGGCAGCCTACGCAGTGGTATACGAAATAAGTCTACCTTTAACTACTTGGCTTTCTGTGCATCTGGTGGCAGCCTACGCAGTGGTACACGGAATAAGTCTACCTTCAACTACTTGGCTGTCTCTGTATGTGGTAGCAGCCTACGCAGTGGCATGCGAAATAAATATACCTTTAACTACTTGGCTTTCTCTGCATATGGTGGCAGTTTACGCGGGGGTACACGAAATAAGTCTACCTTTAACTACTTGGCTGTCTCTGTATGTGGTGGCAGCCTACGCAGTGGTACACGAAATAAGTCTACCTTTAACTACTTGGCTTTCTCTGTATGTGGTGGCAGCCTACGCAGTGGTACACGAAATAAGTCTACCTTTAACTACTTGGCTGTATCTGTATGTGATGGCAGCCTACGCAGTGGTACACAAAATAAGTGTACCTTTAAATACTTGGCTGTCTCTGTATCTGGTGGCAGCCAACGCAGTGGTATGCGAAATAAATATACCTTTAACTAATTGGCTTTCTCTGCATCTGGTGGCAGCCTACGCAGTGGTACACGGAATAAGTCTACCTTTAATTACTTGGCTTTATCTGCATCTGATGGCAGCCTACGCAGTGGTACACGAAATAAGTCTACCTTTAACTACTTGGATGTATCTGTATGTGGTGGCAGCCTACGCAGTGGTACACGAAATAAGTCTAACTTTAACTACTTGGCTTTCTCTGCATCTGGTGGCAGCCTACGCAGTAGTAAAAGAAATAAGTCTACCTTTAACTACTTGGCTGTCTCTGTATGTGGTGGCAGCCTACGCAGTGGTACACGAAGTAAGTCTACCTTTAACGACTTGGCTTTCTCTGCATCTGATGGCAGCCTACGCAGTGGTACACGAAATAAGTCTACCTTTAACTACTTGGCTTTCTCTGTATGTGGTGGCAGCCTACGCAGTGG
The DNA here is from genome assembly GCA_963662155.1 of Lamellibrachia columna. NCBI lineage: Eukaryota > Metazoa > Annelida > Polychaeta > Sabellida > Siboglinidae > Lamellibrachia > Lamellibrachia columna. The sequence continues at coordinate 47,952,334 of OY759262.1, read as the reverse complement.
TACACGAAATAAGTCTACTTTTAACTACTTGGCTTTATGTGCATCTGGTGGCAGCCTACGCAGTGGTACACGGAATAAGTCTACCTTTAACTACTTGGCTGTCTCTGTATGTGGTAGCAGCCTACGCAGTGGCATGCGAAATAAATAAACCTTTAATTACTTGGCTTTCTCTGCATCTGGTGGCAGCTTACGCGGGGGTACAGGAAATAAGTCTACCTTTAACTACTTTTCTGTCTCTGTATGTGGTGGCAGCCTACGCAGTGGTACAGGAAATAAGTCTACCTTTAACTAATTGGCTTTCTCTGTATGTGGTGGCAGCCTACGCAGTGGTACACGAAATAAGTCTACCTTTAACTACTTGGCTGTATCTGTATGTGGTGGCAGCCTACGCAGTGGTACACAAAATAAGTGTACCTTTAAATATTTGGCTTTCTCTGCATCTGGTGGCAGCCTACGCAGTAGTACACGAAATAAGTATACCTTTAACTACTTGGCTGTCTCTGTATGTGGTGGCAGCCTACGCAGTGGTACACGAAGTAAGTCTACCTTTAACGACTTGGCTTTCTCTGCATCTGATGGCAGCCTACGCAGTGGTACACGAAATAAGTCTACCTTTAACTAATTGACTTTCTCTGTATGTGATGGCAGCCTACGCAGTGGTATACGAAATAAGTCTACCTTTAACTACTTGGCTTTCTGTGCATCTGGTGGCAGCCTACGCAGTGGTACACGGAATAAGTCTACCTTTAAAGGGGGGGTGAAGCACTCGAACAACCAGAGCCCAAACATAATAACATACCATTTACAGTATATATCACCCTTATATGATGGGCGCAACGCCACGGTAATTTTGTAATATCCTTTTTAAATTTGCCATTATCTTCGCTGGGCGGCGCCATATTGCTCTGCGGGGGGCTCAGCGGCAGAGTGGTTTGAGTACGAGCTCCTGGCACCGCGTTCACACAGTAAAAACCTCTCGGAAAAACGGCCGAAACGCATGGAAAATCGAATAAAAAGAAAACTGGTGTGCACTGGATGGCTCCTGGATATATCAACTAGTACTACAAATGCAAGGAAAAAACTTTTGATCGACTTCCGAGGAAGAATTTGCAGCGGAAAAGGTGGTTGCAAATGCGGAAATTGCCGTGTCCGCCAGCCGCAGGCTCTGCGAGTGACCACTTTTCCGATGCAGATTACAAGACAAAAGACTATGTGATGAGCATGGACAGACGGTGAGCATCAAGATGTCATTCTTGGTCAAAGACACCGTTCCATCTTAGATCTTTTTTTTCGCATATGACCATGCATCTACAGACTATTCTGCGACAAGGAAACGTCAGATATCAGAGGGCAGAGCGATGCGTAGGAAGCGACGAGCCGAAACCAGGTTAGTAAATTGGATTACCGTTACCATTGTGACTTATCACTACGATTACAATATAGTTCCACCCCAATAAGCACAGCTGTGCTTCAACGTCAGCATATATATGACCCACAGTAAATCGAAATGTATGAATACAATAAAGTGCGAATAAGTGTTAATAGTTTGATATAATTACGAGTGTTTTCCAATCCGCCGATTTATTTTCGACGTGATCAGACGTACCGACTACCGTGAATACGTGGCCGTACTCAAAACAATAACAATAACTCAGTAAGTGCTACAGGATATACTGCAACCTTATAACATGGGCCATGGCGTATGTACTAGGCAAAATTATTCAAGAAAATAATTTGATATTATTTATTGACAGTCATAATAAGTCTCATGCTCCTGTGTTCTAAATGCCTAGAGAGCAAGCAGCAAGCGTAAGGCTAAGCCTGGGGGGGGTAGATGCATGGGAGAAACACGACCAAAAGACAGTATAGACTATAGTGCAACAGAAGCCTACTGTTGCTGTTTACATTTCAAATTTTTATGGAAATATTTAAAATATACAAATACTTTCATTGTGATTAAGTGCAAATGCAGTTACAAAAACTTTTTAAAAGTATTTAAATATTTAAGTAAAATGCATTTCACCCATGCAATGTCTAGCTGGAAAGGAAACTAACTAAGGCATCGTCATCTACCCAGTTGAACACTGTCAGATTACATGTCTGCTTTCTATAATGACACTTTACAATTTCTGTCTGAATTCTTGTGACTTGACAATAAGGCAAAATTATATAAAATTTATTTGCTTTATTGATCAGATGAAACCCCACATGTAATAACCGGAAGTTCATAGAGATGTATTAATTACATTTTATTCTAAGTCGACTGATAAAACTGTAATGAATATCGTGGGGGGAGGGGGCAACTGTCGGCAACCCACAATAGTATTAGTACAAGCTATACATATGAAGGAAGTATATCAGGCATGGGGTCAATTCTGTTTTGTCAATTGCAAAAAATCAATTCCAACTGTTAAAATCCTAGGCTAAAGAAAAATTCAAATCCAATTCGTTTTAACACAGTTTTATTTGTCACGTGTGCACAATCATATTTAATTAGATATGATTAAAAAATTATTGTTCGTTAAATGCACACACACACACACATATATATATATCAGGTTTGCCATAAAAAACTTTAAAATGGCATCCAGCCATTTCATATGTACTTTCTGCTGCGACACCTCTCCTGGATTTTTGCTAACAAAACCAGACATTTTGGACAGCCCTGGACAGTTGGGTCATTAATCTGAGTTTTGAACAGTTTCCCCTGTTTATATCGGGTCCAGGTCATTTGCCCCCCTTCCGGACATTTGCCCCTTTGTCAATTGCCCCCCAGACATTAGCCCCTTGCCTTATTAAAAATCTGGACATTTGCCCCCGTCCATAGCTTCTGGATTATTTGTAAGTTTTTTTAAGAAATGTTTTTTTAACTTATTTTTTTATTTCTGAACATGAATTCAAGATATATATTACCCTAATTGCAATTAATGTTCTTTGTGCCAGATCCGCCAAGTAAATTACTTTATGTAGTTGGAGATGATCCTGTAATCAAAGGATTATCTTTATTGCAATTGTGGAAGAAGCCAGTGACATTAGGGCCTGGACATGTTAGGACAATTGAGGATATTTGAAAGTAGCCATCCCAACAAGGTTTCTTTTGAATTGCATTTATCATGGAGAGTTGGAGTGACTCCATTTTCCTATAAAACTGGATGCACAAGCCAGAGTTGTCAGAATTCACTTATAACTTCACCATGGAAATTACTACTAGCATTTGAGGAGGTCAGAAGCTATGTTTTGAGTGTCATTCCTACACCAAGAAGGGGGACCAACAAGATTACTCTTCATTGGGAGTGAAGCCAGCATCGATCCTGATCATGCAAGGGTGCTGCGGTCACTGATCTGATCTCCAGATCCAGAATGTGATCAACAAGACTGCCTGCAACCATGATGGTGACACGGCACAGATAGAGGCTGCCAAGGTCCGTGAGGACCTGAAAACTAAGGCAGCTAATACAGGGGCACTCCAAACCAGCTGATCTCTGACTCGTTACTGTCCACCACTGTTTGTGGAAGCATCACCCCAAGAACCAATCTTCCACCACTGATCTGACTATCAATGATACCTGGAAGACAACTGGTGACAAGATCATCTCATACACACTCCAGGGGATAGGCCATTGCATTAGGCTGAAGTTACTTTGACTTGTCATTGAATGTTATGTTATTGTAGCAATAATGATAAAACTGCAAACTGATTTTCACTTGTCAACTATCATAGAAAAAAGGGGCAGATGTCCGGGGAGGGGGGAGCAAATATACTAGGAGGCGGATTTATATCGCTATCAGTTGTGGTATCATTGATATTTCATCAAATTTACTGGAAAGTTTGAGTCTTCAACATCCTAATCTCCAACATGTATTCTCCATGGGGACATTTTTAATTACTACAAAGGGCAAACCCTACAGCCACATGTAACAGCATTGTACAGGTGACCAATGACATGTTTAGTATGGGAAACTTGTGGGCTGAACATTAGGCTTGGATAAACAAGGGGCTGCAATCAAGTGGGGCAGGCTTCCTCTCTCACACAAAGGGAATGAGCAGGCAGGTGCCCTTAATTGGCAATCTCTGTAAATAAACCTTGTACACTGTGAAAGAAAATGAGGCCTGAATGGTCTGATTTTGGTTTTACTGTCTGTTACAGTAACTTAGTATTTCTTTTTGATGCAAATGCTTGATTATATTGTTCTTGGTCACAATGTTTCAATACCAGAGTAGACAGTGTCTATGCTGTAATGTTGACAACTTCCTGGCTGTTACCAGATTCAGGGTGACATGCTAATAGCAGACAAATATTATTTTAAAAGTAATATAAGTAAATATAAGGGTAAATATTAACAGTATCAAGTCAATAATTCCAACAAAATCAATTCCAATTCCCAAAAAATAAATTTCGGAAAAAAAAAAAAAATTCAATTAATTTTTTTTTTTAAAGTCAATTCCAATTCCGGAACTGGAATTGATGCCTGAAGTATATTCATGACAATATCTTGTCTCTGTGTACTACAGCAACAGTCATGAACAGTATAATTGAATTGAAACAAGCTTATGTCTGTGGGGCTTTTGTCGGGAGGGGCTTTTGTCCATGCACCATACTATCTAGCAGATGCTTTCAGTATAATACCTAATAATGATATATATATATATATTTACATATATACATATATATATATATATATATATATATATATATATATATATATATATATATATATATATATATATATATATATATATATATATATATATATATATATATATATATACGTGTGGGCAGGTGTGTGTGTGCGTGCAGCATTTATAAGGTAAAGATGTCACAAGCATAGATCTGCATTTGGTCCAATAACAATATTCATGCATTATGTTATCTAAATCGAGTGTCAGATATAAAATAAGGAACCCCATAGAAAGTGTACCTATGGGGTCCATATTTTGTTATGGAATTTGGACCCCTTATAGAATTTTGACCTCCCTGGCCCATTGAAAACAGTGCAATGTTGATTAGATAATATAATGCACTTTGGAGCTAGGATGCTACAATTTTGGTTACATGCGTTTGGTTATGTTACCAGTGGCATTCGTCAAACTGACCAAACAGATTCATTAAAAACATTAAGAGATCAGTGAAAGACCCATTGGTTGAATTAACATGGCTCCATAGGGAAAATGCTTTTCCCTGTGGTTGATTACTTTATACATTCTATATGACACTGGCACTCTTATATTCTAAAAATAATATATACAAGAGAAAGTTTCTCACATTGTGATTAATTTTTATTATGCAAAAGATGAATTTTGTAAAATTTTCAAGTCACTGTATGTGTAATCTTTTCAGATGAAGGATTCACCATTGGTTCGTACAAGTACAGGTACTAGTTTTGAAGCATCCAGCGCTACGGGTGATGCCGTCAATCTTTACATTACGGATGTCACCTTTAGTGCCATCACTGCTACTACTGCTGTGGCACCACATACAACTGATGCTGAAATGCAAATCGATCCGGTAACGATATTTCAAGTGCGACACTTCGCAAATGCTGCTGTAGTCACGGATGACATTATTGCACCAATGAACGGTGATCATGACTACTCCTATGTGAAGCTTCCATCAGATTCAGTGAGAATAAAGACATTGGTGCAGATGATGCACACTATGTGATAACAGCGACATAACCGAGGGTGACTCAAGCAGCTCCGACACCTATGAGAAAGAGAAGAAGTTTGTCATTCGTGAGAAAAACTTATGTCACTTTTCTGCACCTGCCACACACCAAACAGCCATAAACTGTGACACAGGTTGTACTCATGTCTGATCTATCAGCCAAGGTCTTTCGGATACTGGGGTGTCTGTCAGGAAAGTGTGCTGATTTCTACCCCTGGATGAGTGAAAGGTGAATTGAATATGTTAGGTGTACATGTACTATCAGTCAGAATAAGTAGTGTATTGGTGTATATTTAGTGCCAGTAGTGTATTGGAACAGATGGTTGGTGTGCAAGTACTATCAGTCAGAACAAGTAGTGTATTGATACATATGATTGGTGTACATTTACTGTCAGTACAAGTAGTGTATTTGGTAGAGAATGAGACGCTTGGTTTACATTTGCTGTCGGTAGGAACAAGTAGTAGATTCAGTCAGAAGAAGTAGTATATTGGATACACATGATTGGTGTACATTTACTGTCAGAAGAAGTAGTGAAATGGTGCAGATTCCAGAATTAGATCATTGGTGTACATTTACTGTTGGTAGGAACAAGTAGTGTATTGGTATGCATGTTTGGTGTACGTTTACTGTCAGTCAGAACAAGTAATATTGTTACACATGATTGGTGTACATTTACTGTCCAATCAAAACAAGTAGTCTAGTGCCACATCAAAGATTACTACTTAAATTAAAAGCCCATGGTATCGGGGACAGCATAACTGACTGGATAGAACAATGGCTGACTGACAGAAGACAACGAGTTGTAGTAGATGGAGAAGTTTCAAATTGGAAATCGGTTTTGAGTGGGGTACCTCAAGGATCAGTATTAGGACCTATATTATTCTTAATTTATATCAATGACTTGGACGACAGTATAACAAGTAATGTACTGAAATTTGCGGATGACACAAAACTTTTTAGAAAGGTTAATACTGATGGTGATAAACAACATTTACAAAACGATCTAGACAGATTAGTGAAATGGTCTGAGAAATGGCAGATGTTGTTCAATTTTGGGAAATGTAAATGCCTACATACAGGACATAGGAACTTGAATGTAAACTATAAAATAGGAGATACTGTTCTGGGTACTACTGTAAAAGAAAAGGACTTAGGAGTTACAATAAGCGCTGATATGAAAGTTTCAGAGCAGTGTGGTATTGCAGCTTCAAAGGGTAATCAAATTCTTGGATTGATTAGAAGAAACATAACATACAAGGGAAAAAAGTTAATTATACCTCTTTATAAAGCAATAGTTAGACCTCATTTAGAATACTGTATACAAGCATGGAGACCATATCGTAAGAAAGATATAGATACGCTTGAACGCATACAAAGGAGAGCAACTAAAATGATTCCAGAACTGAGAGTCCTTAGTTATGAAGAACGCCTGAAAGAATGTGGTTTAACAACTCTAGAGACAAGGAGGTTAAGAGGAGATCAGATTGAAGTTTTTAAGATATTGAATGGGTATGAAAATATTGATAGAAATATGTTTTTCTCACTCAAGAAGGATAGCAGAACTAGAGGACATGAGGTAAAATTAGTAAAGGATCAATGTAGATTGGACATCAGGAAGCACTCGTTCTCACAGAGGATAATAAATGAATGGAACAAATTGTCTACAGATTGTGTAACTGCTAGCAGCGTGAATATGTTTAAAAACAAGGTTGACACATATCTCAGGAGGGCGGGTTATAAGTAGATGAACATTGTTGGACTCTCGATAAGCCAATGGCTTCCTTGTCCACTTGCCATCTGGGCCTTTGGCTTGGATGGCAAATCTTGTTAAATCTTGTTAAATTGCCATTGGTACAGATGATGATGGTGACAGTTAAAATGCCTTGGCTTTATAAAGATTAATTATTTCCCAAGCTAAACTACCAGTATATTTTATATGTTGTGGCATAATAATGATGTGTGTAACTGTGATATCCATGTTCCAGGTTGTATTTCCCGGTGGTAGAAGTCACTGTTTTTAGTCAATGTTTAGTCTTGGTTTCAGTCGTTCTAGTTAGCCTTATTTCTTTGGTAATTGTTTTTCTATGTGAATAAACTGTTGATATATTTTATGTTGGTCTCAATATAAATGAAATTGTGTGTAGTGACATGTAAGATGCTGCAGGTAATATTTTTGTTGACAGAAGTGGGATGTGGATAAGAAGGCATTCACATCATTCAGTTATTAATATTTTAGTGGGAATTTTTTTACTTTTCCAGGTTGTTTTTCGACCTGCTGCATACTGTGGGTGCCTCACAATTTGTCTATATCAGACTATCAGTACACTCACCTGTGTCAGGTCAATCTCCATAGCTAAACTTTCCATCAATTCAATTCGGTTCAGAATAGACATCACAGATCCTTTCCCACATCGCAGGATGGGATTACTTGTCTTGCCTTTCCTGAGCCTGAAATATAATTTGTCAGGGTTAGTTGATAGCACTAATTCCATAATTACCATAATAGTTGCAAAACTGTGAACATTACATACTGTCAGTAGTTAATTATTGTTATTTAAATGATTACATTGCACCAAACAACAAGGTGTTGTGGTGTGCTACAGAGAGGGGTGATTACAAGTACGAATATTAATGTAATCATGATTACAGTAATTATTGCAATCACAATTACTAATGTAGTCATGATTACAATCATTATTACAATCACGATTACGGTAACATTTAAGAATATATATATATTCACATAATGAATTAAATAAACCCTCATGTTATTATTGTCATCAATGTTATTCAACACAAAATCAAACACAATATTAAAATACAGTCACGGTACACTTCATTAGATTAGATACAAAATAAAGAGAAAAGCCTGCTTGCATTGCCATTGTAGTTCGGACCTCGCCCTCGGGCTAGGTAAAAGAAATTAATATGCAGAAAAAATATGATTATTAAAATGGCAACATAACAATTGAATTACTGACCTGCTAGCTATAGGGCGAATCAATGAGACGGCACGCAAATCATGCAATGACAGCGGACCAACATCTAGCACCGCTCTGTTTGTTCATATCACTACAAAATCATCGTCTTCGCCTTCGTACGGTGATGCAAGCACCAACGCGGTCGGGCACACGGTGCTGCATAGCCATAGCCTAGCCCTAGCCTAGGCATGGTAGCTTCCTCGGCGCAGCATGATGACTCAACGTAAACGTGCGCAGACATCGGGACGCAATTTCCACAGGTTCACCACATCACATTACCTAGTCAAGAATCGTTGACAGTCAAAGCGCTGTTGTAATTTTTCCTGAATGCAACGTCAACAAAGGCGAAGCCGACCTGGAGTCTGGAGCGTGACTCGCACATTCGGTGACACTTTACGACTGTCAACGGTTGTTTCCGTGTGGCCTGTCGAACTAGACTCTTCGTCTGTGGTTTCCATTTCTCCAAAGATAGACAACTATTACGGAAGTTCAGTAAACCACTAATCGCTAGTAGCAGATCTGGTAAAACTGTCACAAGCGATGCATCCATCTTGTCAACAAGTAAAAAATAGTTCCGGTATTCCGTTATCGCATATTCTCGTTGGTTAGCGTCTCGTGTGTTCGAGAAGTGTGGCGTTTTCCACGATTTTTTGCGTGTTTTGTTGTAATTTCTTTAACTTTTTTTATTTGGAACGAACAAAAACGCTATTTTGTTGACGTGTGTAAACACTTGTATATATAACAGAGACCCATATCTTTTTTTTCGCTCCAGAATGCCTATTTACGAAATAAATCGCAAAAAATCGAAAATTTACATTGATTAGATATACGCGACTCAAACCACTCGTTTCGACAACAAGATGGCGATACGCAGTGATGTATTTTGTCGATTTTTGTCTCGAACAAAATCAGTTTTTCAGTTTATCTCATAAATTAGCAGGTATCTGTCACCATTAATGCATAGTTAGATAATATATATTTAAATATACGGCATAACACAAAATTGCTTCAGTTCCCCTTTAACTACTTGGCTCTCTCTGTATGTGGTGGCAGCCTACGCAGTGGTACACGAAGTAAGTCTACCTTTAACTACTTGGCTTTCTCTGCATCTGATTGCAGCCTACGCAGTGGTACACGAAATAAGTCTACCTTTAACTACTTGGCTGTATCTGTATGTGGTGGCAGCCTACGCAGTGGTACACGAAATAAGTCTAACTTTAACTACTTGGCTTTCTCTGCATCTGGTGGCAGCCTACGCAGTAGTACACGAAATAAGTATACCTTTAACTACTTGGCTGTCTCTGTATGTGGTGGCAGCCTACGCAGTGGTACACGAAGTAAGTCTACCTTTAACGACTTGGCTTTCTCTTAATCTGATGGCAGCCTACGCAGTGGTACACGAAATAAGTCTACCTTTAACTAATTGGCTTTATGTGCATCTGGTGGCAGCCTACGCAGTGGTACACGGAATAAGTCTACCTTTAACTACTTGGCTGTCTCTGTATGTGGTAGCAGCCCACGCAATGGCATGCGAAATAAATATACCTTTAACTACTTGGCTTTCTCTGCATCTGGTGGCAGCCTACGCAGTTGTACACAGAATAAGTCTACCTTTAAATACTTGGCTTTCTCTGCATCTGATGGCAGCCTACGCAGTGGTACACGAAATAAGTCTACCTTTAACTACTTGGCTGTCTCTGTATGTGGTGGCAGCCTACGCAGTGGTACACGAAGTAAGTCTACCTTTAACGACTTGGCTTTCTCTGCATCTGATGGCAGCCTACGCAGTGGTACACGAAATAAGTCTACCTTTAACTAATTGGCTTTCTCTGTATGTGATGGCAGCCTACGCAGTGGTATACGAAATAAGTCTACCTTTAACTACTTGGCTTTCTGTGCATCTGGTGGCAGCCTACGCAGTGGTACACGGAATAAGTCTACCTTTAACTACTTGGCTGTCTCTGTATGTGGTGGCAGCCTACGCAGTGGTACACAAAATAAGTCTAACTTTAACTACTTGGCTTTCTCTGCATCTGGTGGCAGCCTACGCAGTAGTACACGAAATAAGTATACCTTTAACTACTTGGCTTTCTCTGCATCTGGTGGCAGCTTACGCAGGGGTACACGAAATAAGTATACCTTTAAATACTTGGCTTTCTCTGCATCTGATGGCAGCCTACGCAGTGGTACACGAAATAAGTCTACCTTTAACTACTTGGCTTTCTGTGCATCTGGTGGCAGCCTACGCAGTGGTACACGGAATAAGTCTACCTTTAACTACTTGGCTTTCTCTGCATCTGATGGCAGCCTACGCAGTGGTACACGAAATAAGTCTACCTTTAACTACTTGGCTTTCTCTGTATGTGGTGGCAGCCTACGCAGTGGTACACGAAATAAGTCTGCCTTTAACTACTTGGCTGTATCTGTATGTGGTGGCAGCCTACGCAGTGGTACACCAAATAAGTGTAACTTTAACTACTTGGCTTTCTCTGCATCTGGTGGCAGCCTACGCAGTAGTAAACGAAATAAGTCTACCTTTAACTACTTGGCTTTCTGTGCATCTGGTGGCAGCCTACGCAGTGGCATGCGAAATAAATATACCTTTAACTACTTGGCTTTCTCTGCATCTGGTCGCAGCTTACGCAGGGGTACACGAAATAAGTCTACCTTTAACTACTTGGCTGTCTCTGTATGTGGTTGCAGCCTACGCAGTTGTCTACGAAATAAGTCTACTTTTAACTACTTGGCTTTCCCTGCATCTGGTGGCAGCCTACGCAGTGGTACACTAAATAAGTCTACCTTTAACTACTTGGCTGTCTCTCTATGTGGTGGCAGCCTACGCAGTGGTACACGAAATAAGTCTACCTTTAACTAATTGGCTGCATCTGTATGTGGTGGCAGCCTACGCAGTGGTATGCGAAATAAATATACCTTTAACTACTTGGCTTTCTCTGCATCTGGTGGCAGCCTACGCAGTGGTACACGGAATAAGTCTACCTTTAATTACTTGGCTTTCTCTGCATCTGATGGCAGCCTACGCAGTGTTAAACGAAATAAGTCTACCTTTAACTACTTGGCTCTCTCTGTATGTGGTGGCAACCTACGCAGTGGTACACGAAATAAGTCTACTTTTAACTACTTGGCTTTCTCTGCATCTGGTGGCAGCCTACGCAGTGGTACACGAAGTAAGTCTTCCTTTAACTACTTGGCTTTCTCTGTATGTGGTAGCAGCCTATGCAGTTGTACACGAAATAAGTCTACTTTTAACTACTTGGCTGTCTCTGTATGTGGTGGCAGCCTACGCAGTGGTACACGGAATAAGTCTACCTTTAACAACTTGGCTGTTTCTGTATGTGGTGGCAGCCTACGCAGTGGTACACGAAATAAGTCTACCTTAATTACTTGCCTTTCTGTGCATCTGGTGGCAGCCTACGCAGTGTTACACGGAATAAGTCTACCTTTAACTACTAGGCTGTCTCTGTATGTGGTAGCAGCCTACGCAGTGGCATGCGAAATAAATATACCTTTAACTACTTGGCTTTCTCTGCATCTGGTGGCAGCTTACGCAGGGGTACACGAAATAAGTCTACCTTTAACTACTTGGCTGTCTCTGTATGTGGTAGCAGCCTACGCAGTGGCATGCGAAATAAATATACCTTTAACTACTTGGCTTTCTCTGCATCTGGTGGCAGCTTACGCAGGGGTACACGGAATAAGTCTACCTTTATCTACTTGGCTTTCTCTGAATCTGATGGCAGCCTACGCAGTGGTACACGAAATAAGTCTACCTTTAACTACTTGGCTGTATCTGTATGTGGTTGCAGCCTACGCAGTGGTACACGAAATAAGTATAACTTTAACTACTTGGCTTTCTCTGCATCTGGTGGCAGCCTACGCAGTGGTACAAGAAATAAGTCTACTTTTAACTACTTGGCTTTCTCTGCATCTGATGGCAGCTTACGCAGTGGTAAACGAAATAAGTCTACCTTTAACTACTTGACTGTCTCTGTATGTGGTGGCAGCCTACGCAGTGGTACACGAAATAAGTCTACCTTTAGCTACTTGGCTTTCTCTGCATCTGGTGGCAGCCTACGCAGTAGTAAAAGAAATAAGTCTACCTTTAACTACTTGGCTGTCTCTGTATGTGGTGGCAGCTTACGCAGTGGTACACGGAATAAGTCTACCTTTAACTACTTGGCTCTCTCTGTATGTGGTAGCAGCCTCCGCAGTGGCATGTGAAATAAATATACCTTTAACTACTTGGCTTTCTCTGCATCTGGTGGCAGCTTACGCAGGGGTACACGAAATAAGTCTACCTTTAACTACTTGGCTGTCTCTGTATGTGGTTGCAGCCTACGCTGTGGTCTACGAAATAAGTCTACTTGTAACTACTTGGCTTTCTCTGCATCTGGTGGCAGCCTACGCAGTGGTACACGAAATAAGTCTACCTTTAACTACTTGGCTGTCTCTGTATGTGGTGGCAGCCTACGCAGTGGTACACGAAGTAAGTCTAACTTTAACGACTTGGCTTTCTCTGCATCTGATGGCAGCCTACGCAGTGGTACACCAAATAAGTCTACCTTTAACTACTTGGCTTTCTCTGTATGTGGTGGCAGCCTACGCAGTGGTACACGAAATAAGTCTACCTTTAACTACTTGGCTTTATGTGCATCTGGTGGCAGCCTACGCAGTGGTACACGGAATAAGTCTACCTTTAACTACTTGGCTGTCTCTGTATGTGGTAGCAGCCTACGCAGTGGCATGCAAAATAAATATACCTTTAACTACTTGGCTTTCTCTGCATCTGGTGGCAGCTTACGCGGGGGTACACGAAATAAATATACCTTTAACTACTTGGCTTTCTCTGCATCTGGTTGCAGCTTACCCAAGGGTACACGAAAAAAGTCTACCTTTAACTACTTGGCTGTCTCTGTATGTTGTGGCAGCCTACGCAGTGGTACACGAAATAAGTCTACCTTTAACTACTTGGCTTTCTCTGTATGTGGTGGCAGCCTACGCAGTGGTACACGAAATAAGTTTGCCTTTAACTACTTGGCTGTATCTGTATGTGGTGGCAGCCTACGCAGTGGTACACAAAATAAGTGTACCTTTAAATACTTGGCTGTCTCTGTATCTTGTGGCAGCCTACGCAGTGGTATGCGAAATAAATATACCTTTAACTACTTGGCTTTCTCTGCAACTGATGGCAGCCTACGCAGTGGTACACGAAATAAGTCTACCTTTAACTACTTGGCTTTCTCTGTATGCGGTGGCAGCCTACGCAGTGGTATACGAAATAAGTCTACCTTTAACTACTTGGCTTTCTGTGCATCTGGTGGCATCCTACGCAGTGGTACACGGAATAAGTCTACCTTCAACTACTTGGCTGTCTCTGTATGTGGTAGCAGCCTACGCAGTGGCATGCGAAATAAATATACCTTTAACTACTTGGCTTTCTCTGCATATGGTGGCAGTTTACGCGGGGGTACACGAAATAAGTCTACCTTTAACTACTTGGCTGTCTCTGTATGTGGTGGCAGCCTACGCAGTGGTACACGAAATAAGTCTACCTTTAACTACTTGGCTTTCTCTGTATGTGGTGGCAGCCTACGCAGTGGTACACGAAATAAGTCTACCTTTAACTACTTGGCTGTATCTGTATGTGGTGGCAGCCTACGCAGTGGTACACAAAATAAGTGTACCTTTAAATACTTGGCTGTCTCTGTATCTGGTGGCAGCCAACGCAGTGGTATGCGAAATAAATATACCTTTAACTAATTGGCTTTCTCTGCATCTGGTGGCAGCCTACGCAGTGGTACACGGAATAAGTCTACCTTTAATTACTTGGCTTTATCTGCATCTGATGGCAGCCTACGCAGTGGTACACCAAATAAGTCTACCTTTAACTACTTGGATGTATCTGTATGTGGTGGCAGCCTACGCAGTGGTACACGAAATAAGTCTAACTTTAAGTACTTGGCTTTCTCTGCATCTGGTGGCAGCCTACGCAGTAGTAAAAGAAATAAGTCTACCTTTAACTACTTGGCTGTCTCTGTATGTGGTGGCAGCCTACGCAGTGGTACACGAAGTAAGTCTACCTTTAACGACTTGGCTTTCTCTGCATCTGATGGCAGCCTACGCAGTGGTACACGAAATAAGTCTACCTTTAACTACTTGGCTTTCTCTGTATGTGGTGGCAGCCTACGCAGTGGTACACGAAATAAGTCTACTTTTAACTACTTGGCTTTATGTGCATCTGGTGGCAGCCTACGCAGTGGTACACGGAATAAGTCTACCTTTAACTACTTGGCTGTCTCTGTATGTGGTAGCAGCCTACGCAGTGGCATGCGAAATAAATAAACCTTTAATTACTTGGCTTTCTCTGCATCTGGTGGCAGCTTACGCGGGGGTACAGGAAATAAGTCTACCTTTAACTACTTTTCTGTCTCTGTATGTGGTGGCAGCCTACGCAGTGGTACAGGAAATAAGTCTACCTTTAACTAATTGGCTTTCTCTGTATGTGGTGGCAGCCTACGCAGTGGTACACGAAATAAGTCTACCTTTAACTACTTGGCTGTATCTGTATGTGGTGGCAGCCTACGCAGTGGTACACAAAATAAGTGTACCTTTAAATACTTGGCTTTCTCTGCATCTGGTGGCAGCCTACGCAGTAGTACACGAAATAAGTATACCTTTAACTACTTGGCTGTCTCTGTATGTGGTGGCAGCCTACGCAGTGGTACACGAAGTAAGTCTACCTTTAACGACTTGGCTTTCTCTGCATCTGATGGCAGCCTACGCAGTGGTACACGAAATAAGTCTACCTTTAACTAATTGACTTTCTCTGTATGTGATGGCAGCCTACGCAGTGGTATACGAAATAAGTCTACCTTTAACTACTTGGCTTTCTGTGCATCTGGTGGCAGCCTACGCAGTGGTACACGGAATAAGTCTACCTTTAACTACTTGGCTCTCTCTGTATGTGGTGGCAGCCTACGCAGTGGTACACGAAGTAAGTCTACCTTTAACTACTTGGCTTTCTCTGCATCTGATTGCAGCCTACGCAGTGGTACACGAAATAAGTCTACCTTTAACTACTTGGCTGCATCTGTATGTGGTGGCAGCCTACGCAGTGGTATGCGAAATAAATATACCTTTAACTACTTGGCTTTCTCTGCATCTGGTGGCAGCCTACGCAGTGGTACACGGAATAAGTCTACCTTTAGCTACTTGGCTTTCTCTGCATCTGGTGGCAGCCTACGCAGTAGTACACGAGATAAGTCTACCTTTAACTACTTGGCTGTCTCTGTATGTGGTGGCAGCCTACGCAGTGGTACACGAAGTAAGTCTACCTTTAACGACTTGGCTTTCTCTGCATATGATGGCAGCCTACGCAGTAGTACACGAAATAAGTCTACCTTTAACTACTTGGCTTTCTCTGTATGTGGTGGCAGCCTACGCAGTGGTACACGAAATAAGTCTGCCTTTAACTACTTGGCTGTATCTGTATGTGGTGGCAGCCTACGCAGTGGTACACAAAATAAGTGTAACTTTAAATACTTGGCTGTCTCTGTATCTGGTGGCAGCCTACGCAGTGGTATGCGAAATAAATATACCTTTAACTACTTGGCTTTCTCTGCATCTGGTGGCAGCCTACGCAGTGGTACACAGAATAAGTCTACCTTTAACTACTTGGCTTTCTCTGCATCTGATGGCAGCCTACGCAGTGGTACACGAAATAAGTCTACCTTTAACTACTTGGCTGTATCTGTATGTGGTGGCAACCTACGCAGTGGTACACGAAATAAGTCTACCTTTAGCTACTTGGCTTTCTCTGCATCTGGTGGCAGCTTACGCAGAAGTACACGAAATAAGTCTACCTTTAACTACTTGGCTGTCTCTGTATGTGGTGGCAGCTTACGCAGTGGTACACGAAATAATTCTACCTTTAACTACTTGGCTGTCTCTGTATCTGGTGGCAGCCTACGCAGTGGTATGAGAAACAAATATACCTTTAACTACTTGGCTTTCTCTGCATCTGGTGGCAGCCTACGCAGTGGTACACGAAATAAGTCTACCTTTAATTACTTGGCTGTATCTGTATGTGGTGGCAGCCTACGCAGTGGTACACGAAATAAGTCTAACTTTAACTACTTGGCTTTTTCTGCATCTGGTGGCAGCCTACGCAGTAGTACACGAAATAAGTCTACCTTTAACTACTTGGCTTTCTCTGTATGTGGTGGCAGCCTACGCAGTGGTACACGAAATAAGTCTGCCTTTAACAACTTGGCTGTATCTGTATGTGGTGGCAGCCTACGCAGTGGTACACAAAATAAGTCTACCTTTAACTACTTGGCTTTCTCTGCATCTGGTGGCAGCCTACGCAATAGTACACGAAATAAGTCTACCTTTAACTACTTGGCTGTCTCTGTATGTGGTGGCAGCCTACGCAGTGGTACACGAAGTAAGTCTACCTTTAACGACTTGGCTTTCTCTGCATCTGATGGCAGCCTACGCAGTGGTACACCAAATAAGTCTACCTTTAACTACTTGGCTTTCTCTGTATGTGGTGGCAGCCTACGCAGTGGTACACGAAATAAGTCTAACTTTAACTACTTGGCTTTCTGTGCATCTTGTGGCAGCCTACGCAGTGGTACACGGAATAAGTCTACCTTTAACTACTTGGCTGTCTCTGTATATGGTAGCAGCCTACCCAGTGGCATGCGAAATAAATATACCTTTAACTACATGGCTTTCTCTGCATCTGGTGGCAGCTTACGCAGGGGTACAAGAAATAAGTCTACCTTTAACTACTTGGCTGTCTCTGTATGTGGTTGCAGCCTACGCAGTGGTCTACGAAATAAGTCTACTTTTAACTACTTGGCTTTCTCTGCATCTGGTGGCAGCCTACGCAGTGGTCTATGAAATAAGTCTACTTTTAACTACTTGGCTGTCTCTGTATGTGGTGGCAGCTTACGCAGTGGTACACGAAATAAGTCTACCTTTAACTACTTGGCTTTCTCTGCATCTGGTGGCAGCCTACGCAGTAGTACACGAAATAAGTCTACCTTTAACTACTTGGCTGTCTCATTATGTGGTGGCAGCCTAAGCAGTGGTACACGAAATAAGTATACCTTTAACTACTTGGCTTTCTCTGCATTTGGTGGCAGCCTACACAGTGGTACACGAAGTAAGTCTTCCTTTAACTACTTGGCTTTCTCTATATGTGTTAGCAGCCTATGCAGTGGTACACGAAATAAGTCTACCTTTAACTAATTGGCTGTCTCTGTATGTGGTAGCAGCCTATGCAGTGGTACACGAAATAAGTCTACCTTTAACTACTTGGCTTTCTCTGTATCTGGTGGCAGCCTACGCAGTAGTACACGAAATAAGTCTACCTTTAACTACTTGGCTTTCTCTGTATGTGGTGGCAGCCTACGCAGTGGTACACGAAATAAGTCTGCCTTTAACTACTTGGCTGTATCTGTATGTGGTGGCAGCCTACGCATTGGTACACAAAATAAGTGTACCTTTAAATACTTGGTTGTCTCTGTATCTGGTGGCAGCCTACGCAGTGGTATGGGAAATAAATATACCTTTAACTACTTGGCTTTCTCTGCATCTGGTGGCAGCCTACGCAGTGGTACACAGAATAAATCTACCTTTAACTACTTGGCTTTCTCTGCATCTGATGGCAGCCTACGCAGTGGTACACGAAATAAGTCTACATTTAACTACTTGGCTGTATCTGTATGTGGTGGCAGCCTACGCAGTGGTACACGAAATAAGTCTACCTTTAGCTACTTGGCTGTCTCTGTATCTGGTGTCAGCCTACGCAGTGGTATGCGAAATAAATATACCTTTAACTACTTGGCTTTCTCTGCATCTGGTGGCAGCCTACGCAGTGGTACACGAAATAAGTCTACCTTTAACTACTTGGCTGAATCTGTATGTGGTGGCAGCCTACGCAGTGGTACACGAAATAAGTCTAACTTTAACTACTTGGCTTTCTCTGCATCTGGTGGCAGCCTACGCAGTAGTACACGAAATAAGTCTACCTTTAACTACTTGGCTGTCTCTGTATGTGGTGGCAGCCTACGCAGTGGTACACGAAGTAAGTCTACCTTTAACGACTTGGCTTTCTCTGCATCTGATGGCAGCCTACGCAGTGGTACACCAAATAAGTCTACCTTTAACTACTTGGCTTTCTCTGTATGTGGTGGCAGCCTACGCAGTGGTACACGAAATAAGTCTAACTTTAACTACTTGGCTTTCTGTGCATCTGTTGGCAGCCTACGCAGTGGTACACGGAATAAGTATACCTTTAACTACTTGGCTGTCTCTGTATGTGGTAGCAGCCTACGCAGTGGCATGCGAAATAAATATACCTTTAACTACATGGCTTTCTCTGCATCTGGTGGCAGCTTACGCAGGGGTAAAAGAAATAAGTCTACCTTTAACTACTTGGCTGTCTGTGTATGTGGTTGCAGCCTACGCAGTGGTCTACGAAATAAGTCTACTTTTAACTACTTGGCTGTCTCTGTATGTGGTGGCAGCTTACGCAGTGGTACACGAAATAAGTCTACCTTTAACTACTTGGCTTTCTCTGCATCTGGTGGCAGCCTACGCAGTAGTACACGAAATAAGTCTACCTTTAACTACTTGGCTGTCTCATTATGTGGTGGCAGCCTAAGCAGTGGTACACGAAATAAGTATACCTTTAACTACTTGGCTTTCTCTGCATTTGGTGGCAGCCTACACAGTGGTACACGAAGTAAGTCTTCCTTTAACTACTTGGCTTTCTCTATATGTGTTAGCAGCCTATGCAGTGGTACACGAAATAAGTCTACCTTTAACTAATTGGCTGTCTCTGTATGTGGTAGCAGCCTATGCAGTGGTACACGAAATAAGTCTACCTTTAACTACTTGGCTTTCTCTGCATCTGGTGGCAGCCTACGCAGTAGTACACGAAATAAGTCTACCTTTAACTACTTGGCTTTCTCTGTATGTGGTGGCAGCCTACGCAGTGGTACACGAAATAAGTCTGCCTTTAACTACTTGGCTGTATCTGTATGTGGTGGCAGCCTACGCATTGGTACACAAAATAAGTGTACCTTTAAATACTTGGTTGTCTCTGTATCTGGTGGCAGCCTACGCAGTGGTATGGGAAATAAATATACCTTTAACTACTTGGCTTTCTCTGCATCTGGTGGCAGCCTACGCAGTGGTACACAGAATAAATCTACCTTTAACTACTTGGCTTTCTCTGCATCTGATGGCAGCCTACGCAGTGGTACACGAAATAAGTCTACATTTAACTACTTGGCTGTATCTGTATGTGGTGGCAGCCTACGCAGTGGTACACGAAATAAGTCTACCTTTAGCTACTTGGCTGTCTCTGTATCTTGTGTCAGCCTACGCAGTGGTATGCGAAATAAATATACCTTTAACTACTTGGCTTTCTCTGCATCTGGTGGCAGCCTACGCAGTGGTACACGAAATAAGTCTACCTTTAACTACTTGGCTGAATCTGTATGTGGTGGCAGCCTACGCAGTGGTACACGAAATAAGTCTAACTTTAACTACTTGGCTTTCTCTGCATCTGGTGGCAGCCTACGCAGTAGTACACGAAATAAGTCTACCTTTAACTACTTGGCTGTCTCTGTATGTGGTGGCAGCCTACGCAGTGGTACACGAAGTAAGTCTACCTTTAACGACTTGGCTTTCTCTGCATCTGATGGCAGCCTACGCAGTGGTACACCAAATAAGTCTACCTTTAACTACTTGGCTTTCTCTGTATGTGGTGGCAGCCTACGCAGTGGTACACGAAATAAATCTAACTTTAACTACTTGGCTTTCTGTGCATCTGTTGGCAGCCTACGCAGTGGTACACGGAATAAGTATACCTTTAACTACTTGGCTGTCTCTGTATGTGGTAGCAGCCTACGCAGTGGCATGCGAAATAAATATACCTTTAACTACATGGCTTTCTCTGCATCTGGTGGCAGCTTACGCAGGGGTAAAAGAAATAAGTCTACCTTTAACTACTTGGCTGTCTGTGTATGTGGTTGCAGCCTACGCAGTGGTCTACGAAATAAGTCTACTTTTAACTACTTGGCTGTCTCTGTATGTGGTGGCAGCTTACGCAGTGGTACACGAAATAAGTCTACCTTTAACTACTTGGCTTTCTCTGCATCTGGTGGCAGCCTACGCAGTAGTACACGAAATAAGTCTACCTTTAACTACTTGGCTGTCTCTGTATGTGGTGGCAGCTTACGCAGTGGTACACGAAATAAGTATACCTTTAACTACTTGGCTTTCTATGCATTTGGTGGCAGCCTACACAGTGGTGCACGAAGTAAGTCTTCCTTTAACTACTTGGCTTTCTCTATATGTGGTAGCAGCCTATGCAGTGGTACACGAAATAAGTCTACCTTTAACTACTTGGCTGTCTCTGTATGTGGTAGCAGCCTATGCAGTGGTACACGAAATAAGTCTACCTTTAACTACTTGGCTGTCTTTGTATGTGGTGGCAGCCTACGCAGTGGTACACGAAATAAGTCTACCTTTAACTACTTGGCTTTCTCTGTATGTGGTGGCAGCCTACGCAGTGGTACACGAAATAAGTCTGCCTTTAACTACTTGGCTGTATCTGTATGTGGTGGCAGCCTACGCAGTGGTACACAAAATAAGTGTACCTTTAAATACTTGACTGTCTCTGTATCTGGTGGCAGCCTACGCAGTGGTACACAGAATAAGTCTACCTTTAACTACTTGGCTTTCTCTGCATCTGATGGCAGCCTACGCAGGGGTACTCGAAATAAGTCTACCTTTAACTACTTGGCTGTATCTGTATATGGTGGCAGCCTACGCAGTGGTACACGAAATAAGTCTAACTTTAACTACTTGGCTTTCTCTGCATCTGGTGGCAGCCTACGCAGTAGTACACGAAATAAGTCTACCTTTAACTACTTGGCTGTCTCTGTGTGTGGTGGCAGCCTACGCAGTGGTACACGAAGTAAGTCTACCTTTAACGACTTGGCTTTCTCTGCATCTGGTGGCAGCCTACGCAGTAGTACACGAAATAAGTCTACCTTTAACTACTTGGCTGTCTCTGTATGTGGTGGCAGCCTACGCAGTGGTACACGAAATAAGTATACCTTTAACTACTTGGCTTTCTCTGCATTTGGTGGCAGCCTACACAGTGGTACACGAAGTAAGTCTTCCTTTAACTACTTGGCTTTCTCTATATGTGGTAGCAGCCTATGCAGTGGTACACGAAATAAGTCTAACTTTAACTACTTGGCTGTCTCTGTATGTGGTGGCAGCCTACGCAGTGGTACACGAAGTAAGTCTACCTTTAACGACTTGGCTTTCTCTGCATCTGATGGCAGCTTACGCAGTGGTACACCAAATAAGTCTACCTTTAACTACTTGGCTTTCTCTGTATGTGGTGGCAGCCTACGCAGTGGTACACGAAATAAGTCTAACTTTAACTACTTGGCTTTCTGTGCATCTGGTGACAGCCTACGCAGTGGTACACGGAATAAGTCTACCTTTAACTACTTGGCTGTCTATGTATGTGGTAGCAGCCTACGCAGTGGCATGCGAAATAAATATACCTTTAACTACATGGCTTTCTCTGCATCTGGTGGCAGCTTACGCAGGGGTACAAGAAATAAGTCTAACTTTAACTACTTGGCTGTCTCTGTATGTGGTTGCAGCCTACGCAGTGGTCTACGAAATAAGTCTACATTTAACTACTTGGCTTTCTCTGCATCTGGTGGCAGCCTACGCAGTGGTCTATGAAATAAGTCTACTTTTAATTACTTGGCTGTCTCTGTATGTGGTGGCAGCTTACGCAGTGGTACACGAAATAAGTCTACATTTAACTACTTGGCTTTCTCTGCATCTGGTGGCAGCCTACGCAGTAGTACACGAAATAAGTCTACCTTTAACTACTTGGCTGTCTCTGTATGTGGTGGCAGCCTACGCAGTGGTACACGAAATAAGTATACCTTTAACTACTTGGCTTTCTCTGCATTTGGTGGCAGCCTACACAGTGGTACACGAAGTAAGTCTTCCTTTAACTACTTGGCTTTCTCTATATGTGGTAGCAGACTATGCAGTGGTACACGAAATAAGTCTACCTTTAACTACTTGGCTGTCTCTGTATGTGGTAGCAGCCTATGCAGTGGTACACGAAATAAGTCTACCTTTAACTACTTGGCTGTCTTTGTATGTGGTGGCAGCCTACGCAGTGGTACACGAAATAAGTCTACCTTTAACTACTTGGCTTTCTCTGTATGTGGTGGCAGCCTACGCAGTGGTACACGAAATAAGCCTGCCTTTAACTACTTGGCTGTATCTGTATGTGGTGGCAGCCTAGGCAGTGGTACACAAAATAAGTGTACCTTTAAATACTTGACTGTCTCTGTATCTTGTGGCAGCCTACGCAGTGGTACACAGAATAAGTCTACCTTTAACTTCTTGGCTTTCTCTGCATCTGATGGCAGCCTACGCAGTGGTACACGAAATAAGTCTAAATTTAACTACTTGGCTTTCTTTGCATCTGGTGGCAGCCTACGCAGTAGTACACGAAATAAGTCTACCTTTAACTACTTGGCTGTCTCTGTATGTGGTGGCAGCCTACGCAGTGGTACACGAAGTAAGTCTACCTTTAACGACTTGGCTTTCTCTGCATCTGATGGCAGCCTACGCAGTGGTACACCAAATAAGTCTACCTTTAACTACTTGGCTTTCTCTGTATGTGGTGGCAGCCTACGCAGTGGTATACGAAATAAGTCTACCTTTAACTACTTGGCTTTCTGTGCATATGGTGGCAGCCTACGCAGTGGTACACGGAATAAGTCTACCTTTAACTACTTGGCTGTCTCTGTATGTGGTAGCAGCCTACGCAGTGGCATGCGAAATAAATATACCTTTAACTACTTGGCTTTCTCTGCATATGGTGGCAGACTACGCAGGGGTACACGAAATAAGTCTACCTTTAACTGCTTGGCTGTCTCTGTATGTGGTTGCAGCCTACGCAGTGGTCTACGAAATAAGTCTACTTTTAACTACTTGGCTTTCTCTGCATCTGGTGGCAGCCTACGCAGTGGTACACGAAATAAGTCTACCTTTAACTACTTGGCTTTCTCTGCATCTGATTGCAGCCTACGCAGTGGTAAACGAAATAAGTCTACCTTTAACTACTTGGCTGTCTCTGTATGTGTTGGCAGCCTACGCAGTGGTACACGAAATAAGTCTACCTTTAACTAATTGGCTGCATCTCTATGTGGTGGCAGCCTACGCAGTGGTATGCGAAATAAATATACCTTTAACTACTTGGCTTTCTCTGCATCTGGTGGCAGCCTACGCAGTGGTACACGGAATAAGTCTACCTTTAACTACTTGGCTTTCTCTGCATATGATGGCAGCCTACGCAGTGGTAAACGAAATAATTCTACCTTTAACTACTTGGCTTTCTCTGTATGTGGTGGCAGCCTACGCAGTGGTACACGAAATAAGTCTGCCTTTAACTACTTGGCTGTATCTGTATGTGGTGGCAGCCTACGCAGTGGTACACAAAATAAGTGTACCTTTAAATACTTGGCTGTCTCTGTATTTGGTGGCAGCCTACGCAGTGGTATGCGAAATAAATATACCTTTAACTACTTGGCTTTCTCTGCATCTGGTGGCAGCCTACGCAGTGGTACACTGAATAAGTCTACCTTTAACTACTTGGCTTTCTCTGCATCTGATGGCAGCCTACGCAGTGGTACACGAAATAAGTCTACCTTTAACTACTTGGCTGAATCTGTATGTGGTGGCAGCCTACGCAGTGGTACACGAAATAAGTCTAACTTTAACTACTTGGCTTTCTCTGCATCTGGTGGCAGCCTACGCAGTAGTACACGAAATAAGTCTACCTTTAACTACTTGGCTGTCTCTGTATGTGGTGGCAGCCTACGCAGTGGTACACGAAGTAAGTCTACCTTTAACGACTTGGCTTTCTCTGCATCTGATGGCAGCCTACGCAGTGGTACACCAAATAAGTCTACCTTTAACTACTTGGCTTTCTCTGTATGTGGTGGCAGCCTACGCAGTGGTACACGAAATAAGTCTAACTTTAACTACTTGGCTTTCTGTGCATCTGTTGGCAGCCTACGCAGTGGTACACGGAATAAGTATACCTTTAACTACTTGGCTGTCTCTGTATGTGGTAGCAGCCTACGCAGTGGCATGCGAAATAAATATACCTTTAACTACATGGCTTTCTCTGCATCTGGTGGCAGCTTACGCAGGGGTAAAAGAAATAAGTCTACCTTTAACTACTTGGCTGTCTGTGTATGTGGTTGCAGCCTACGCAGTGGTCTACGAAATAAGTCTACTTTTAACTACTTGGCTGTCTCTGTATGTGGTGGCAGCTTACGCAGTGGTACACGAAATAAGTCTACCTTTAACTACTTGGCTTTCTCTGCATCTGGTGGCAGCCTACGCAGTAGTACACGAAATAAGTCTACCTTTAACTACTTGGCTGTCTCTGTATGTGGTGGCAGCTTACGCAGTGGTACACGAAATAAGTATACCTTTAACTATTTGGCTTTCTATGCATTTGGTGGCAGCCTACACAGTGGTGCACGAAGTAAGTCTTCCTTTAACTACTTGGCTTTCTCTATATGTGGTAGCAGCCTATGCAGTGGTACACGAAATAAGTCTACCTTTAACTACTTGGCTGTCTCTGTATGTGGTAGCAGCTTATGCAGTGGTACACGAAATAAGTCTACCTTTAACTACTTGGCTGTCTTTGTATGTGGTGGCAGCCTACGCAGTGGTACACGAAATAAGTCTACCTTTAACTACTTGGCTTTCTCTGTATGTGGTGGCAGCCTACGCAGTGGTACACGAAATAAGTCTGCCTTTAACTACTTGGCTGTATCTGTATGTGGTGGCAGCCTACGCAGTGGTACACAAAATAAGTGTACCTTTAAATACTTGACTGTCTCTGTATCTGGTGGCAGCCTACGCAGTGGTACACAGAATAAGTCTACCTTTAACTACTTGGCTTTCTCTGCATCTGATGGCAGCCTACGCAGGGGTACTCGAAATAAGTCTACCTTTAACTACTTGGCTGTATCTGTATATGGTGGCAGCCTACGCAGTGGTACACGAAATAAGTCTAACTTTAACTACTTGGCTTTCTCTGCATCTGGTGGCAGCCTACGCAGTAGTACACGAAATAAGTCTACCTTTAACTACTTGGCTGTCTCTGTATGTGGTGGCAGCCTACGCAGTGGTACACGAAGTAAGTCTACCTTTAACGACTTGGCTTTCTCTGCATCTGGTGGCAGCCTACGCAGTAGTACACGAAATAAGTCTACCTTTAACTACTTGGCTGTCTCTGTATGTGGTGGCAGCCTACGCAGTAGTACACGAAATAAGTATACCTTTAACTACTTGGCTTTCTCTGCATTTGGTGGCAGCCTACACAGTGGTACACGAAGTAAGTCTTCCTTTAACTACTTGGCTTTCTCTATATGTGGTAGCAGCCTATGCAGTGGTACACGAAATAAGTCTAACTTTAACTACTTGGCTGTCTCTGTATGTGGTGGCAGCCTACGCAGTGGTACACGAAGTAAGTCTACCTTTAACGACTTGGCTTTCTTTGCATCTGATGGCAGCTTACGCAGTGGTACACCAAATAAGTCTACCTTTAACTACTTGGCTTTCTCTGTATGTGGTGGCAGCCTACGCAGTGGTACACGAAATAAGTCTAACTTTAACTACTTGGCTTTCTGTGCATCTGGTGGCAGCCTACGCAGTGGAACACGGAATAAGTCTACCTTTAACTACTTGGCTGTCTATGTATGTGGTAGCAGCCTACGCAGTGGCATGCGAAATAAATATACCTTTAACTACATGGCTTTCTCTGCATCTGGTGGCAGCTTACGCAGGGGTACAAGAAATAAGTCTAACTTTAACTACTTGGCTGTCTCTGTATGTGGTTGCAGCCTACGCAGTGGTCTACGAAATAAGTCTACATTTAACTACTTGGCTTTCTCTGCATCTGGTGGCAGCCTACGCAGTGGTCTATGAAATAAGTCTACTTTTAATTACTTGGCTGTCTCTGTATGTGGTGGCAGCTTACGCAGTGGTACACGAAATAAGTCTACATTTAACTACTTGGCTTTCTCTGCATCTGGTGGCAGCCTACGCAGTAGTACACGAAATAAGTCTACCTTTAACTACTTGGCTGTCTCTGTATGTGGTGGCAGCCTACGCAGTGGTACACGAAATAAGTATACCTTTAACTACTTGGCTTTCTCTGCATTTGGTGGCAGCCTACACAGTGGTACACGAAGTAAGTCTTCCTTTAACTACTTGGCTTTCTCTATATGTGGTAGCAGCCTATGCAGTGGTAAACGAAATAAGTCTACCTTTAACTACTTGGCTGTCTCTGTATGTGGTAGCAGCCTATGCAGTGGTACACGAAATAAGTCTACCTTTAACTACTTGGCTGTCTTTGTATGTGGTGGCAGCCTACGCAGTGGTACACGAAATAAGTCTACCTTTAACTACTTGGCTTTCTCTGTATGTGGTGGCAGCCTACGCAGTGGTACACGAAATAAGCCTGCCTTTAACTACTTGGCTGTATCTGTATGTGGTGGCAGCCTAGGCAGTGGTACACAAAATAAGTGTACCTTTAAATACTTGACTGTCTCTGTATCTTGTGGCAGCCTACGCAGTGGTACACAGAATAAGTCTACCTTTAACTTCTTGGCTTTCTCTGCATCTGATGGCAGCCTACGCAGTGGTACACGAAATAAGTCTAAATTTAACTACTTGGCTTTCTTTGCATCTGGTGGCAGCCTACGCAGTAGTACACGAAATAAGTCTACCTTTAACTACTTGGCTGTCTCTGTATGTGGTGGCAGCCTACGCAGTGGTACACGAAGTAAGTCTACCTTTAACGACTTGGCTTTCTCTGCATCTGATGGCAGCCTACGCAGTGGTACACCAAATAAGTCTACCTTTAACTACTTGGCTTTCTCTGTATGTGGTGGCAGCCTACGCAGTGGTATACGAAATAAGTCTACCTTTAACTACTTGGCTTTCTGTGCATATGGTGGCAGCCTACGCAGTGGTACACGGAATAAGTCTACCTTTAACTACTTGGCTGTCTCTGTATGTGGTAGCAGCCTACGCAGTGGCATGCGAAATAAATATACCTTTAACTACTTGGCTTTCTCTGCATATGGTGGCAGACTACGCAGGGGTACACGAAATAAGTCTACCTTTAACTGCTTGGCTGTCTCTGTATGTGGTTGCAGCCTACGCAGTGGTCTACGAAATAAGTCTACTTTTAACTACTTGGCTTTCTCTGCATCTGGTGGCAGCCTACGCAGTGGTACACGAAATAAGTCTACCTTTAACTACTTGGCTTTCTCTGCATCTGATTGCAGCCTACGCAGTGGTAAACGAAATAAGTCTACCTTTAACTACTTGGCTGTCTCTGTATGTGTTGGCAGCCTACGCAGTGGTACACGAAATAAGTCTACCTTTAACTAATTGGCTGCATCTCTATGTGGTGGCAGCCTACGCAGTGGTATGCGAAATAAATATACCTTTAACTACTTGGCTTTCTCTGCATCTGGTGGCAGCCTACGCAGTGGTACACGGAATAAGTCTACCTTTAACTACTTGGCTTTCTCTGCATATGATGGCAGCCTACGCAGTGGTAAACGAAATAATTCTACCTTTAACTACTTGGCTTTCTCTGTATGTGGTGGCAGCCTACGCAGTGGTACACGAAATAAGTCTGCCTTTAACTACTTGGCTGTATCTGTATGTGGTGGCAGCCTACGCAGTGGTACACAAAATAAGTGTACCTTTAAATACTTGGCTGTCTCTGTATTTGGTGGCAGCCTACGCAGTGGTATGCGAAATAAATATACCTTTAACTACTTGGCTTTCTCTGCATCTGGTGGCAGCCTACGCAGTGGTACACTGAATAAGTCTACCTTTAACTACTTGGCTTTCTCTGCATCTGATGGCAGCCTACGCAGTGGTACACGAAATAAGTCTACATTTAACTACTTGGCTGTATCTGTTTGTGGTGGCAGCCTACGCAGTGGTACACGAAATAAGTCTGCCTTTAACTACTTGGCTGTATCTGTATGTGGTGGCAGCCTACGCAGTGGTACACAAAATTAATGCACCTTTAAATACTTGGCTGTCTCTGTATCTGGTGGCAGCCTACGCAGTGGTATGCGAAATAAATATACCTTTAACTACTTGGCTTTCTCTGCATCTGGTGGCAGCCTACGCAGTGGTACACTGAATAAGTCTACCTTTAACTACTTGGCTTTCTCTGCATCTGATGGCAGCCTACGCAGTGGTACACGAAATAAGTCTACATTTAACTATTTGGCTGTATCTGTTTGTGGTGGCAGCCTACGCAGTGGTACACGAAATAAGTCTACCTTTAGCTACTTGGCTTTCTCTGCATCTGGTGGCAGCCTACGCAGTAGTACACGAAATAAGTCTACCTTTAACTACTTTGCTGTCTCTGTATGTGGTGGCAGCTTACGCAGTGGTACACGAAATAATTCTACCTTTAACTACTTGGCTGTCTCTGTATCTGATGTCAGCCTACGCAGTGGTATGCGAAATAAATATACCTTTAACTACTTGGCTTTCTCTGCATCTGGTGGCAGCCTACGCAGTGGTACACGAAATAAGTCTACCTTTAACTACTTGGCTGTATCTGTATGTGGTGGCAGCCTACGCAGTGGTACACGAAATAAGTCTAACTTTAACTACTTGGCTTTCTCTGCATCTGGTGGCAGCCTACGCAGTAGTACACGAAATAAGTCTACCTTTAACTACTTGGCTGTCTCTGTATGTGGTGGCAGCCTACGCAGTGGTACACGAAGTAAGTCTACCTTTAACGACTTGGCTTTCTCTGCATCTGATGGCAGCCTACGCAGTGGTACACCAAATAAGTCTACCTTTAACTACTTGGCTTTCTCTGTATGTGGTGGCAGCCTACGCAGTGGTACACGAAATAAGTCTAACTTTAACTACTTGGCTTTCTGTGCATCTGGTGGCAGCCTACGCAGAGGTACACGGAATAAGTCTACCTTTAACTACTTGGCTGTCTCTGTATGTGGTTGCAGCCTACGCAGTGGTCTACGAAATAAGTCTACTTTTAACTACTTGGTTTTCTATGCATCTGGTGGCAGCCTACGCAGTGGTCTATGAAATAAGTCTACTTTTAACTGCTTGGCTGTCTCTGTATGTGGTGGCAGCTTAAGCAGTGGTACACGAAATAAGTCTACCTTTAACTACTTGGCTTTCTCTGCATCTGGTGGCAGCCTACGCAGTAGTACACGAAATAAGTCTACCTTTAACTACTTGGCTGTCTCTGTATGTGGTGGCAGCCTACGCAGTGGTACACGAAATAAGTATACCTTTAACTACTTGGCTTTCTCTGCATTTGGTGGCAGCCTACACAGTGGTACACGAAGTAAGTCTTCCTTTAACTTCTTGGCTTTCTCTATATGTGGTAGCAGCCTATGCAGTGGTACACGAAATAAGTCTACCTTTAACTACTTGGCTGTCTCTGTATGTGGTAGCAGGCTATGCAGTGGTACACGAAATAAGTCTACCTTTAACTACTTGGCTGTCTGTGTATGTGGTGGCAGCCTACGCAGTGGTACACGAAATAAGTCTACCTTTAACTACTTGGCTTTCTCTGTATGTGGTGGCAGCCTACACAGTGGTACACGAAATAAGTCTGCGTTTAACTACTTGGCTTTCTCTGCATCTGGTGGCAGCCTACGCAGTGGTACACGAAGTAAGTCTACCTTTAACGACTTGGCTTTCTCTGCATTTGATGGCAGCCTACGCAGTGGTACACGAAATAAGTCTACCTTTAACTACTTGGCTTTCTCTGTATGTGGTGGCAACCTACGCAGTGGTATACGAAATAAGTCTACCTTTAACTAATTGGCTTTCTGTGCATCTGGTGGCAGCCTACGCTGTGGTACACGAAGTAAGTCTACCTTTAACGACTTGGCTTTCTCTGCATTTGATGGCAGCCTACGCAGTGGTACACGAAATAAGTCTACCTTTAACTACTTGGCTTTCTCTGTATGTGGTGGCAGCCTACGCAGTGGCATGTGAAATAAATATACCTTTAACTACTTGGCTTTCTCTGCATCTGGTGGCAGCTTACGCGGGGGTACACGAAATAAGTCTACCTTTAACTACTTGGCTGTCTCTGTATGTGGTGGCAGCCTACGCAGTGGTACACGAAATAAGTCTACCTTTAACTACTTGGCTGTATCTGTATGTGGTGGCAGCCTACGCAGTGGTACACAAAATAAGTGTACCTTTAAATACATGGCTGTCTCTGTATCTGGTGGCAGCCTACGCAGTGGTATGCGAAATAAATATACCTTTAACTACTTGGCTTTCTCTGCATCTGGTGGCAGCCTACGCAGTGGTACACGGAATAAGTCTACCTTTAACTACTTGGCTTTATCTGCATCTGATGGCAGCCTACGCAGTGGTACACGAAATAAGTCTACCTTTAACTACTTGGCTGTATCTGTATGTGGTGGCAGCCTACGCAGTGGTACACGAAATAAGTATAACTTTAACTACTTGGCTTCCTCTGCATCTGGCGGCAGCCTACGCAGTAGTACACGAAATAAGTCTACCTTTAACTACTTGGCTTTCTCTGCATCTGATGGCAGCCTACGCAGTGGTACACCAAATAAATCTACCTTTAACTACTTGGCTTCCTCTGTATGTGGTGGCAGCCTACGCAGTGGTATACGAAATAAGTCTACCTTTAAATACTTGGCTTTCTGTGCATCTGGTGGCAGCCTACGCAGTGGTACACGGAATAAGTCTACCTTTAACTACTTGGCTCTCTCTGTATGTTGTAGCTGCCTACGCAGTGGCATGCGAAATAAATATACCTTTAACTACTTGGCTTTCTCTGCATCTGGTAGCAGCTTACGCAGGGGTACACGAAATAAGTCTACATTTAACTACTTGGCTGTCTCTGTATGTGGTTGCAGCCTACGCAGTGGTACACGGAATAAGTCTACCTTTAACTACTTGGCTGTCTCTGTATGTTGTAGCTGCCTACGCAGTGGCATGCGAAATAAATATACCTTTAACTATTTGGCTTTCTCTGCATCTGATGGCAGCCTACGCAGTGGTAAACGAAATAAGTCTACCTTTAACTTCTTGGCTGCCTCTGTATGTGATGGCAGCCTACGCAGTGGTACACGAAATAAGTCTACCTTTAGCTACTTGGCTTTCTCTGCATCTGGTGGCAGCCTACGCAGTAGTACACGAAATATGTCTACCTTTAACTACTTGGCTGTCTCGGTATGTGGTGGCAACTTACGCAGTGGTACACGAAATAAGTCTACCTTTAACTACTTGGCTTTCTCTGCATCTGGTGGCAGCCTACGCAGTGGTATACGAAATAAGTCTACCTTTAACTACTTGGCTTTCTCTGCATCTGGTGGCAGCCTACGCAGTGGTACACGAAGTAAGTCTACCTTTAACGACTTGGCTTTCTCTGCATTTGATGGCAGCCTACGCAGTGGTACACGAAATAAGTCTACCTTTAACTACTTGGCTTTCTCTGTATGTGGTGGCAGCCTACGCAGTGGTATACGAAATAAGTCTACCTTTAACTACTTGGCTTTCTGTGCATCTGGTGGCAGCCTACGCTGTGGTACACGGAATAAGTCTACCTTTAACTACTTGGCTATCTCTGTATGTGGTAGCAGCCTACGCAGTGGCATGTGAAATAAATATACCTTTAACTACTTGGCTTTCTCTGCATCTGGTGGCAGCTTACGCGGGGGTACACGAAATAAGTCTACCTTTAACTACTTAGCTGTCTCTGTATGTGGTGGCAGCCTACGCAGTGGCATGCGAAATATATATACCTTTAACTACTTGTCTTTCTCTGCATCTGGTGGCAGCTTACGCAGGGGTACACGAAATAAGTCTACCTTTAACTACTTGGCTGTCTCTGTATGTGGTTGCAGCCTACGCAGTGGTACACGAAATAAGTCTACCTTTAGCTACTTGGCTTTCTCTGCATCTGGTGGCAGCCTACGCCGTAGTACACGAAATATGTCTACCTTTAACTACTTGGCTGTCTCTGTATGTGGTGGCAGCTTACGCAGTGGTACACGAAATAAGTCTACCTTTAATTACTTGGCTTTCTCTGCATCTGATGGCAGCCTACGCAGTGGTACACGAAATAAGTCTACCTTTAACTACTTGGCTGTATCTGTATGTGGTGGCAGCCTACGCAGTGGTACACGAAATAAGTCTAACTTTAACTACTTGGCTTTCTCTGCATCTGGTGGCAGCCTACGCAGTAGTACACGAAATAAGTCTACCTTTAACTACTTTGCTTTCTCTGTATGTGGTGGCAGCCTACGCAGTGGTATACGAAATAAGTCTACCTTTAACTAGTTGGCTTTCTGTGCATATGGTGGCAGCCTACGCAGTGGTACACGGAATAAGTCTAACTTTAACTACTTGGCTGTCTCTGTATGTGGTAGCAGCCTACGCAGTGGCATGCGAAATATATATACCTTTAACTACTTGTCTTTCTCTGCATCTGGTGGCAGCTTACGCAGGGGTACACGAAATAAGTCTACCTTTAACTACTTGGCTGTCTCTGTATGTGGTTGCAGCCTACGCAGTGGTATACGAAATAAGTCTACCTTTAACTACTTGGCTTTCTCTGCATCTGGTGGCAGCCTACGCAGTGGTACAAGAAATAAGTCTACCTTTAACTACTTGGCTTTCTCTGCATCTGATGGCAGCCTACGCAGTGGTAAACGAAATAAGTCTACCTTTAACTTCTTGGCTGCCTCTGTATGTGATGGCAGCCTACGCAGTGGTACACGAAATAAGTCTACCTTTAGCTACTTGGCTTTCTCTGCATTTGGTGGCAGCCTACGCAGTAGTATACGAAATATGTCTACCTTTAACTACTTGGCTGTCTCTGTATGTGGTGGCAGCTTACGCAGTGGTACACGAAATAAGTCTACCTTTAACTACTTGGCTTTCTCTGCATCTGGTGGCAGCCTACGCAGTGGTACACGAAATAAGTCTACATTTAACTACTTGGCTTTCTCTGCATCTGGTGGCAGCCTACGCAGTGGTACACGAAGTAAGTCTACCTTTAACGACTTGGCTTTCTCTGCATCTGATGGCAGCCTACGCAGTGGTACACGAAATAAGTCTACCTTTAACTACTTGGCTTTCTCTGTATGTGGTGGCAGCCTACGCAGTGGTATACGAAATAAGTCTACCTATAACTACTTGGCTTTCTGTGCATCTGGTGGCAGCCTACGCTGTGGTACACGGAATAAGTCTACCTTTAACTACTTGGCTATCTCTGTATGTGGTAGCAGCCTACGCAGTGGCATGTGAAATAAATATACCTTTAACTACTTGGCTTTCTCTGCATCTGGTGGCAGCTTACGCGGGGGTACACGAAATAAGTCTACCTTTAACTACTTGGCTGTCTCTGTATGTGGTGGCAGCCTACGCAGTGGTACACGAAATAAGTCTACCTTTAACTACTTGGCTGTATCTGTATGTGGTGGCAGCCTACGCAGTGGTACACAAAATAAGTGTACCTTTAAATACATGGCTGTCTCTGTATCTGGTGGCAGCCTACGCAGTGGTATGCGAAATAAATATACCTTTAACTACTTGGCTTTCTCTGCATCTTGTGGCAGCCTACGCAGTGGTACACGGAATAAGTCTACCTTTAACTACTTGGCTTTCTCTGCATCTGATGGCAGCCTACGCAGTGGTACACGAAATAAGTCTACCTTTAACTACTTGGCTGTATCTGTATGTGGTGGCAGCCTACGCAGTGGTACACGAAATAAGTATAACTTTAACTACTTGGCTTTCTCTGCATCTGGTGGCAGCCTACGCAGTAGTACACGAAATAAGTCTACCTTTAACTACTTGGCTTTCTCTGCATCTGATGGCAGCCTACGCAGTGGTACACCAAATAAGTCTACCTTTAACTACTTGGCTTTCTCTGTATGTTGTGGCAGCCTACGCAGTGGTATACGAAATAAGTCTACCTTTAACTACTTGGCTTTCTGTGCATCTGGTGGCAGCCTACGCAGTGGTACACGGAATAAGTCTACCTTTAACTACTTGGCTGTCTCTGTATGTTGTAGCTGCCTACGCAGTGGCATGCGAAATAAATATACCTTTAACTACTTGGCTTTCTCTGCACCTGGTGGCAGCTTACGCAGGGGTACACGAAATAAGTCTACCTTTAACTACTTGGCTGTCTCTGTATGTGGTTGCAGCCTACGCAGTGGTACACGGAATAAGTCTACCTTTAACTACTTGGCTGTCTCTGTATGTTGTAGCTGCCTACGCAGTGGCATGCGAAATAAATATACCTTTAACTACTTGGCTTTCTCTGCATCTGATGGCAGCCTACGCAGTGGTAAACGAAATAAGTCTACCTTTAACTTCTTGGCTGCCTCTGTATGTGATGGCAGCCTACGCAGTGGTACACGAAATAAGTCTACCTTTAGCTACTTGGCTTTCTCTGCATCTGGTGGCAGCCTACGCAGTAGTACACGAAATATGTCTACCTTTAACTACTTGGCTGTCTCTGTATGTGGTGGCAGCTTACGCAGTGGTACACGAAATAAGTCTACCTTTAACTACTTGGCTTTCTCTGCATCTGGTGGCAGCCTACGCAGTGGTACACGAAATAAGTCTACCTTTAACTACTTGGCTTTCTCTGCATCTGGTGGCAGCCTACGCAGTGGTACACGAAGTAAGTCTACCTTTAACGACTTGGCTTTCTCTGCATCTGATGGCAGCCTACGCAGTGGTACACGAAATAAGTCTACCTTTAACTACTTGGCTTTCTCTGTATGTGGTGGCAGCCTACGCAGTGGTATACGAAATAAGTCTACCTTTAACTACTTGGCTTTCTGTGCATCTGGTGGCAGCCTACGCTGTGGTACACGGAATAAGTCTACCTTTAACTACTTGGCTATCTCTGTATGTGGTAGCAGCCTACGCAGTGGCATGTGAAATAAATATACCTTTAACTACTTGGCTTTCTCTGCATCTGGTGGCAGCTTACGCGGGGTTACACGAAATAAGTCTACCTTTAACTACTTGGCTGTCTCTGTATGTGGTGGCAGCCTACGCAGTGGTACACGAAATAAGTCTACCTTTAACTACTTGGCTGTATCTGTATGTGGTGGCAACCTACGCAGTGGTACACAAAATAAGTGTACCTTTAAATACATGGCTGTCTCTGTATCTGGTGGCAGCCTACGCAGTGGTATGCGAAATAAATATACCTTTAACTACTTGGCTTTCTCTGCATCTGGTGGCAGCCTACGCAGTGGTACACGGAATAAGTCTACCTTTAACTATTTGGCTTTCTCTGCATCTGATGGCAGCCTACGCAGTGGTACACGAAATAAGTCTACCTTTAACTACTTGGCTGTATCTGTATGTGGTGGCAGCCTACGCAGTGGTACACGAAATAAGTATAACTTTAACTACTTGGCTTTCTCTGCATCTGGTGGCAGCCTACGCAGTAGTACACGAAATAAGTCTACCTTTAACTAATTGGCTTTCTCTGCATCTGATGGCAGCCTACGCAGTGGTACACCAAATAAGTCTACCTTTAACTACTTGGCTTTCTCTGTATGTGGTGGCAGCCTACGCAGTGGTATACGAAATAAGTCTACCTTTAACTACTTGGCTTTCTGTGCATCTGGTGGCAGCCTACGCAGTGGTACACGGAATAAGTCTACCTTTAACTACTTGGCTGTTTCTGTATGTTGTAGCTGCCTACGCAGTGGCATGCGAAATAAATATACCTTTAACTACTTGGCTTTCTCTGCATCTGGTGGCAGCTTACGCAGGGGTACACGAAATAAGTCTACCTTTAACTACTTGGCTGTCTCTGTATGTGGTTGCAGCTTACGCAGTTGTATACGAAATAAGTCTACCTTTAACTACTTGGCTTTCTCTGCATCTGGTGGCAGCCTACGCAGTTGTACACGAAATAAGTCTACCTTTAACTACTTGGCTGTCTCTGTATGTGGTGGCAGCCTACGCAGTGGTACACGAAATAAGTCTACCTTTAACTACTTGGCTGCATCTGTATGTGGTGGCAGCCTACGCAGTGGTATGCGAAATAAATATACCTTTAACTACTTGGCTTTCTCTGCATCTGGTGGCAGCTTACGCGGGGGTACACGAAATAAGTCTACCTTTAACTACTTGGCTGTCTCTGTATGTGGTGGCAGCCTACGCAGTGGTACACGAAATAAGTCTACCTTTAACTACTTGGCTGTATCTGTATGTGGTGGCAGCCTACGCAGTGGTACACAAAATAAGTGTACCTTTAAATACATGGCTGTCTCTGTATCTGGTGGCAGCCTACGCAGTGGTATGCGAAATAAATATATCTTTAACTACTTAGCTTTCTCTGCATCTGGTGGCAGCCTACGCAGTGGTACACGGAATAAGTCTAACTTTAACTACTTGGCTTTCTCTGCATCTGATGGCAGCCTACGCCGTGGTAAACGAAATAAGTCTAACTTTAACTACTTGGCTGTATCTTTATGTTGTGGCAGCCTACGCAGTGGTACACGAAATAAGTATAACTTTAACTACTTGGCTTTCTCTGCATCTGGTGGCAGCCTACGCAGTAGTACACGAAATAAGTCTACCTTTAACTACTTGGCTTTCTCTGCATCTGATGGCAGCCTACGCAGTGGTACACCAAATAAGTCTACCTTTAACTACTTGGCTTTCTGTGCATCTGGTGGCAGCCTACGCAGTGGTACACGGAATAAGTCTACCTTTAACTACTTGGCTGTCTCTGTATGTTGTAGCTGCCTACGCAGTGGCATGCGAAATAAATATACCTTTAACTACTTGGCTTTCTCTGCACCTGGTGGCAGCTTACGCAGGGGTACACGAAATAAGTCTACCTTTAACTACTTGGCTGTTTCTGTATGTGGTTGCAGCCTACGCAGTGGTACACGGAATAAGTCTACCTTTAACTACTTGGCTGTCTCTGTATGTTGTAGCTGCCTACGCAGTGGCATGCGAAATAAATATACCTTTAACTACTTGGCTTTCTCTGCATCTGATGGCAGCCTACGCAGTGGTAAACGAAATAAGTCTACCTTTAACTTCTTGGCTGCCTCTGTATGTGATGGCAGCCTACGCAGTGGTACACGAAATAAGTCTACCTTTAGCTACTTGGCTTTCTCTGCATCTGGTGGCAGCCTACGCAGTAGTACACGAAATATGTCTACCTTTAACTACTTGGCTGTCTCTGTATGTGGTGGCAGCTTACGCAGTGGTACACGAAATAAGTCTACCTTTAACTACTTGGCTTTCTCTGCATCTGGTGGCAGCCTACGCAGTGGTACACGAAATATGTCTACCTTTAACTACTTGGCTTTCTCTGCATCTGGTGGCAGCCTACGCAGTGGTACACGAAGTAAGTCTACCTTTAACGACTTGGCTTTCTCTGCATCTGATGGCAGCCTACGCAGTGGTACACGAAATAAGTCTACCTTTAACTACTTGGCTTTCTCTGTATGTGGTGGCAGCCTACGCAGTGGTATACGAAATAAGTCTACCTTTAACTACTTGGCTTTCTGTGCATCTGGTGGCAGCCTACGCAGTGGTACACGGAATAAGTCTACCTTTAACTACTTGGCTATCTCTGTATGTGGTAGCAGCCTACGCAGTGGCATGTGAAATAAATATACCTTTAACTACTTGGCTTTCTCTGCATCTGGTGGCAGCTTACGCGGGGTTACACGAAATAAGTCTACCTTTAACTACTTGGCTGTCTCTGCATCTGGTGGCAGCCTACGCAGTGGTACACGGAATAAGTCTACCTTTAACTATTTGGCTTTCTCTGCATCTGATGGCAGCCTACGCAGTGGTACACGAAATAAGTCTACCTTTAACTACTTGGCTGTATCTGTATGTGGTGGCAGCCTACGCAGTGGTACACGAAATAAGTATAACTTTAACTACTTGGCTTTCTCTGCATCTGGTGGCAGCCTACGCAGTGGTACACGAAATAAGTCTACCTTTAACTACTTGGCTGTATCTGTATGTGGTGGCAGCCTACGCAGTGTTACACGAAATAAGTCTAACTTTAACTACTTGGCTTTCTCTGTATGTGGTGGCAGCCTACGCAGTGGTACACGAAATAAGTCTACCTTTAACTACTTGGCTGTATCTGTATGTGGTGGCAGCCTACGCAGTGGTACACAAAATAAGTGTACCTTTAAATACTTGGCTGTCTCTGTATCTGGTGGCAGCCAACGCAGTGGTATGCGAAATAAATATACCTTTAACTAATTGGCTTTCTCTGCATCTGGTGGCAGCCTACGCAGTGGTACACGGAATAAGTCTACCTTTAATTACTTGGCTTTCTCTGCATCTGATGGCAGCCTACGCAGTGGTACACGAAATAAGTCTACCTTTAACTACTTGGATGTATCTGTATGTGGTGGCAGCCTACGCAGTGGTACACGAAATAAGTCTAACTTTAAATACTTGGCTTTCTCTGCATCTGGTGGCAGCCTACGCAGTAGTAAAAGAAATAAGTCTACCTTTAACTACTTGGCTGTCTCTGTATGTGGTGGCAGCCTACGCAGTGGTACACGAAGTAAGTCTACCTTTAACGACTTGGCTTTCTCTGCATCTGATGGCAGCCTACGCAGTGGTACACCAAATAAGTCTACCTTTAACTACTTGGCTTTCTCTCTATGTGGTGGCAGCCTACGCAGTGGTATGCGAAATAAATATACCTTTAACTACTTGGCTTTCTCTGCATCTGGTGGCAGCTTACGCGGGGGTACACGAAATAAGTCTACCTTTAACTACTTGGCTGTCTCTGTATGTGTTGGCAGCCTACGCAGTGGTACACTAAATAAGTCTACCTTTAACTACTTGGCTGTATCTGTATGTGGTGGCAGCCTACGCAGTGGTACACAAAATAAGTGTACCTTTAAATACATGGCTGTCTCTGTATCTGGTGGCAGCCTACGCAGTGGTATGCGAAATAAATATACCTTTAACTACTTGGCTTTCTCTGCATCTGGTGGCAGCCTACGCAGTGGTACACGGAATAAGCCTACCTTTAACTACTTGGCTTTCTCTGCATCTGATGGCAGCCTACGCCGTGGTACACGAAATAAGTCTACCTTTAACTACTTGGCTGTATCTGTATGTGGTGGCAGCCTACGCAGTGGTACACGAAATAAGTATAACTTTAACTACTTGGCTTTCTCTGCATCTGGTGGCAGCCTACGCAGTAGTACACGAAATAAGTCTACCTTTAACTACTTGGCTTTCTCTGCATCTGATGGCAGCCTACGCAGTGGTACACCAAATAAGTCTACCTTTAACTACTTGGCTTTCTCTGTATGTGGTGGCAGCCTACGCAGTGGTATACGAAATAAGTCTACCTTTAACTACTTGGCTTTCTGTGCATCTGGTGGCAGCCTACGCAGTGGTACACGGAATAAGTCTATCTTTAACTACTTGGCTGTCTCTGTATGTTGTAGCTGCCTACGCAGTGGCAAGCGAAATAAATATACCTTTAACTACTTGGCTTTCTCTGCATCTGGTGGCAGCTTACGCAGGGGTACACGAAATAAGTCTACCTTTAACTACTTGGCTGTCTCTGTATGTGGTTGCAGCCTACGCAGTGGTATACGAAATAAGTCTACCTTTAACTACTTGGCTTTCTCTGCATCTGGTGGCAGCCTACGCAGTTGTACACGAAATAAGTCTACCTTTAACTACTTGGCTGTCTCTGTATGTGGTGGCAGCCTACGCAGTGGTACACGAAATAAGTCTACCTTTAACTACTTGGCTGCATCTGTATGTGGTGGCAGCCTACGCAGTGGTATGCGAAATAAATATACCTTTAACTACTTAGCTTTCTCTGCATCTGGTGGCAGGCTACGCAGTAGTACACGGAATAAGTCTTCCTTTAACTACTTGGCTTTCTGTGCATCTGGTGGCAGCCTACGCAGTGGTACACGGAATAAGTCTACCTTTAACTACTTGGCTGTCTCTGTATGTTGTAGCTGCCTACGCAGTGGCATGCGAAATAAATATACCTTTAACTACTTGGCTTTCTCTGCATCTGGTGGCAGCTTACGCAGGGGTACACGAAATAAGTCTACCTTTAACTACTTGGCTGTCTCTGTATGTGGTTGCAGCCTACGCAGTGGTATACGAAATAAGTCTACCTTTAACTACTTGGCTTTCTCTGCATCTGGTGGCAGCCTACGCAGTTGTACACGAAATAAGTCTACCTTTAACTACTTGGCTGTCTCTGTATGTGGTGGCAGCCTACACAGTGGTACACGAAATAAGTCTACCTTTAACTACTTGGCTGCATCTGTATGTGGTGGCAGCCTACGCAGTGGTATGCGAAATAAATATACCTTTAACTACTTGGCTTTCTCTGCATCTGGTGGCAGCTTACGCGGGGGTACACGAAATAAGTCTACCTTTAACTACTTGGCTGTCTCTGTATGTGGTGGCAGCCTACGCAGTGGTACACGAAATAAGTCTACCTTTAACTACTTGGCTGCATCTGTATGTGGTGGCAGCCTACGCAGTGGTATGCGAAATAAATATACCTTTAACTACTTGGCTTTCTCTGCATCTGGTGGCAGCTTACGCGGGGGTACACGAAATAAGTCTACCTTTAACTACTTGGCTGTCTCTGTATGTGTTGGCAGCCTACGCAGTGGTACACGAAATAAGTCTACCTTTAACTACTTGGCTGTATCTGTATGTGGTGGCAGCCTACGCAGTGGTACACAAAATAAGTGTACCTTTAAATACATGGCTGTCTCTGTATCTGGTGGCAGCCTACGCAGTGGTATGCGAAATAAATATACCTTTAACTACTTGGCTTTCTCTGCATCTGGTGGCAGCCTACGCAGTGGTACACGGAATAAGTCTACCTTTTACTACTTGGCTTTCTCTGCATCTGATGGCAGCCTACGCCGTGGTACACGAAATAAGTCTACCTTTAACTACTTGGCTGTATCTGTATGTGGTGGCAGCCTACGCAGTGGTACACGAAATAAGTATAACTTTAACTACTTGGCTTTCTCTGCATCTGGTGGCAGCCTACGCAGTAGTACACGAAATAAGTCTACCTTTAACTACTTGGCTTTCTCTGCATCTGATGGCAGCCTACGCAGTGGTACACCAAATAAGTCTACCTTTAACTACTTGGCTTTCTCTGTATGTGGTGGCAGCCTACGCAGTGGTATACGAAATAAGTCTACCTTTAACTACTTGGCTTTCTGTGCATCTGGTGGCAGCCTACGCAGTGGTACACGGAATAAGTCTACCTTTAACTACTTGGCTGTCTCTGTATGTTGTAGCTGCCTACGCAGTGGCAAGCGAAATAAATATACCTTTAACTACTTGGCTTTCTCTGCATCTGGTGGCAGCTTACGCAGGGGTACACGAAATAAGTCTACCTTTAACTACTTGGCTGTCTCTGTATGTGGTTGCAGCCTACGCAGTGGTATACGAAATAAGTCTACCTTTAACTACTTGGCTTTCTCTGCATCTGGTGGCAGCCTACGCAGTTGTACACGAAATAAGTCTACCTTTAACTACTTGGCTGTCTCTGTATGTGGTGGCAGCCTACGCAGTGGTACACGAAATAAGTCTACCTTTAACTACTTGGCTGCATCTGTATGTGGTGGCAGCCTACGCAGTGGTATGCGAAATAAATATACCTTTAACTACTTGGCTTTCTCTGCATCTGGTGGCAGGCTACGCAGTGGTACACGGAATAAGTCTTCCTTTAACTACTTGGCTTTCTCTGCATCTGATGGCAGCCTACGCAGTGGTACACGAAATAAGTCTACCTTTAGCTACTTGGCTTTCTCTGCATCTGGTGGCAGCCTACGCAGTAGTACACGACATAAGTCTACCTTTAAGTACTTGGCTGTCTCTGTATGTTGTGGCAACTTACGGAGTGGTACACGAAATAAGTCTACCTTTAACTACTTGGCTTTCTCTGCATCTGGTGGCAGCCTACGCAGTAGTACACGAAATAAGTCTACCTTTAACTACTTGGCTGTCTCTGTATGTGGTGGCAGCCTACGCAGTGGTACACGAAATAAGTATACCTTTAACTACTTGGTTTTCTCTGCATTTGGTGGCAGCCTACGCAGTGGTACACGAAGTAAGTCTTCCTTTAACTACTTGGCTTTCTCTGTATGTGGTAGCAGCCTATGCAGTGGTACACGAAATAAGTCTACCTTTAACTACTTGGCTGTCTCTGTATGTGGTAGAAGCCTATGCAGTGGTACACGACATAAGTCTACCTTTAACTACTTGGCTGTCTCTTTATGTGGTGGCAGCCTACGCAGTGGTACACGAAATAAGTCTTCCTTTAACTACTTGGCTGTCTCTGTATATGGTGGCAGCCTACGCAGTGGTACACGAAATAAGTTTACCTTTAACTACTTGGCTTTCTCTTCATCTGGTGGCAGCCTACGCAGTTGTACACGAAGTAAGTCTTCCTTTAACTACTTGGCTTTCTCTGTATGTGGTGGCAGGCAGATGGCGCCGCCTCTAATGCCACATTCCGTAATTATGAGGCAGATGGCACCGCCACTACTGCCAACCTGTCTGCCTATACGGCAGATGGCGTCGCCTCTACTGCCACCTTCCGTAATTATGCGGCAGATGGCACCGCCTCTACTACCAACCTTTCTACCTATACGACAGATGGCGCCGCCTCTACTGCCACGCTCCCTACCTATACGACAGGTGGCGCCGCCTCTGTTACTAGTTTCACTTACTACCATAGAGATACATCATTAACCCCCCCCCCCCTAAACAAGAGCGATAAGCCAGCTCACTGCAGTGAAGCGGTCGTGGACCACTGGCCGGCATTTCATTGCACGGCAGAAACAGTTGCATCCACTGCATGACACATAGGGTAGTACTGTTTATAGTGTGAACATAGCATGTTACAAATAGTTGTCTAACATATGTAAGTAAGCAAGTAAGTAAGTAAGCAAGTAAGTAAGTAAATTAATTTATTTCCTCCTCACCATCATCATGTACATTATATGCCTAAGGCAAACAAAAGCAATGAAGATGATGTGGCTACCAGAGAAGTATAATATAAACTTCTCGGGATAGTAGCCAGTGACGATGGCACCAGGAACCAATTAACTTGAAGATTTGTCATTGTCATTTGTTTTTAATTGGGCATGGCCACCAGACTGTTGTGCTATAAGTGTGAGCAGTTGGGTTGTT
The DNA here is from genome assembly GCA_963662155.1 of Lamellibrachia columna. Taxonomy (NCBI): domain Eukaryota; kingdom Metazoa; phylum Annelida; class Polychaeta; order Sabellida; family Siboglinidae; genus Lamellibrachia; species Lamellibrachia columna. The sequence continues at coordinate 47,908,265 of OY759262.1, read as the reverse complement.
CATATTGGAGTGAGCATCGTGCATACGTGTTAAACTCTCAAAGACAAACATTTTGGAGGCTTGCTAGAGACAGCTGGCGGACAACGAATATCGTTATTTCCTGTTTGGCTTACAGTTGTACGAATCGACAGAAGACAGGATTTAACATCTCGTTATTTTCAGGTAATTTAGGTCGCAAATATTTGTGCTGTGTTAGTGTATATGTGAATGAATGTAACAGTTTCGAAAATGTTCTGAAATATCAATATATTACAGATACGTTTGCCTACGTGTTTCCCAGTAGTCACATTGATTGGGAGCAGCATAAAATGTTAACTATTTTTGTAAATTCTACTAGATGTCAGCTCATTAATAAGATTTTTGTTCTTTATTAAGTCATCTGCATTTAATGAGGCTCTCCCCTTTTTGGTCGTCGTTTGCCTGTTCATCGTTGTATGAACCACTATCATGTAACTCATTCTGTACACATTGCAACATTTATTTGACAAACCATGTGAAAGGTTGCCTACTAAAACAATTGACAGCTTAAATAAGATAACATATTTTTTTGCACGAGGCGTGTCCTTGAGCAAGTTGGCCAGATAACATTCGAGAAAGATCTTGATCTGCATGTGGAAATGGCTGTGATGGAGCAGCTGGGGAATGTTTGGAAGATGGGAAAAATATATTTGTGGGACCTTAGAGAAGAATGTCCAACAGGGCTTAATGAGATTTTGATCACTTGCAGTCATTAGCTAATACATGTATACAGCACTTCAGAAAGTTCAGTTTCGATCATGTTTAGTGGTGCTACTGTTATAGTTAATATGTTAAGATATTTGATATACAACAAGGTGCATGGATATATTGTGCACGTAATAAGGTATTAGGTATATATATAACTATATAGTAATAATATCTTATTAGTACTGTATATATATATATATATATATATATATATATATAGATATGATGAAGACTGGGTGCTGTACAGTATAAACACTGGGCCTCCTGTGGGTTCTTGCCGTGCAACAGCATGAATGTCACTGGTCCATGCCGGCATCAGTTTATCATGTGTCAACTGATAAAAGCTCAGCGGTCTTGTTTTACTAACGGGTGTTCTATTTATGTCTATGCTTACTACACAACAGCTGGTAAGAATAAACGTATAACAAAATTCCTTGCCCTATCCTCGGTGGCGATGCATGATCTTGCCATGAGCACACTGCGTTATTTAACTGTACTTAACTGTTTTAATCGAGTAATTCTTGGAGATTTATACGTTCAGTAGTTTTACTGAGGGGCGCGACAAGTATGGAATATAGACTCGAAAACGATGACTAATTCCTACTACTGTACGTTTGAACCCACCTGAAATTGCAACAATAATGATGTTGTAACTACTGAACGCTGCGTTTATATAATTTTCTTGTGCATATGCATAGTGCTCTTTCCAATACAGAGTAGTTTGAAACATCAACTAATACTAAAAAATGACGTATTGTGCACTATAGACGTGCAGTGCGCGAGCGCGAAGATATGGGTGCGCGTCTATTAGTTTTCAAACGTGGCCTGAATAATGATCTGCCGCCACGGTAGAAATCGGCTTCTAAATCACACTGGGAGCTAATCCGCAATGTGGCGCCACTGTGAACTATGCGAATAATGCGGAGCGCCTCTAGGGAATGACTCAGGAACCGTGTTATTGAGCACATATCTATTTTATAACGAGCATTTGTTTTGCGTGATGTATTTTGTCCAAGCTACATGTACTTCGAATTGTGTTGATGGTGCCAAATAAACTTGTAGGCCTACAGTGAGGTGTTGCGTTGTTCGTTTTGCGCTGCTGGCTATGATCGCGTTTCGCCGGCGGTGCGAAAATATTTACTTAAAGACGAGTAGGCGAACGGTTATTGTTGCGACTTTCGTTTAAACGACATGATATCAGCTCGGATGATGATGACAACGATGACGTGGAAGATACTGAACAGTTTGCTGCAAACGTTATATCTGCTTTGGACAACGCGACCTTCAATGAAGATTTCCCTCCCCTGTGGACTCTGAGTTGGACAGCGACACCGAGGACTATGACTAGTCCGGGTCATTAATGTGTACTGGTGTGGTTCAGTGATTAGCTGGACATCACATTTCCTGAATGGACTTTAAATGTTCAGTGTACTGGGACTGAACTGATAGATGTATGTATTACACAACCTGCAGATTGTACGACTATGTGTCAATTATTTCAACTACATTCGTGTACAGAGATGACTAAACAAATAACTGTTTGATGTTTAACAAGGAATACGATAAACATAAATGCATGAAAGGACATTAACAAACACCAGAAATCCTTGTGAAAATCCACAATAAGCAAATCAGCTTACGTGTATACAGTCTGTATACACACCATGGCGTATACCATCAGACGTCTCTGCGTGTATATATTTGGCTCGCTGCATAAATAATGCTGCTGGAGTCCAATGACCGCGCCTATTTTAGCTGCGGCAAAGATATACTGTAGAATGGTGCAGTTTCAGTAACATTGGCACTACTGCTTCAGTAACGTTGAAACTTTTAGTTTCAGTAGCGTTGATGGTGTAGCTTCAGAAACGTTGATACTATAGTTCCTGTCACCTTGATAATATAGCTTCAGTAACGTTGACACTGTAGTTTCAGCAACATTGGTATTGTACTTGCTTCGGGTCAATTTTCGTTGTCGTCCTGAGACAATGTTTTTCGTCACTTCTAAATTAATGTCAGTTGAATTATGTTATATTATTATCGGTAAACTTGAGTCTGAGCTTTAGTCTCAGTAATTCATACACTAAAATATCAGTAACAATTACGCTATTATCTAAGCAACATTGACACAATAGTTTCGGTAACCTTGGCACAATATAATGTATGTTAATTTCAGACTGTAGTGTATTTCATTTCTAGACTATCATCATTTCACTGAAATCGTAGCAGCACATGTCAGTTTGTGTCTACGTGAATATTGTCACCGGTTATTCTAGAATGAAAATACTGCGGACGATCACTCAGCAGAGGCCGACCGAGCACGAAGTCCAACACGCGGCCCCTCCGGCAGTTCTCCACCCGCGACACGGCCAGCTACCTATGAAGCGCCATCCATGTCAGTGAAGCGCGCATGTGATTGGTCAGTCACCGCTCCGCGTCGCGCGGTTCGTGTGAGTGAAGCGCGCATGGGATTGGTCAATGGTCGCGACGGGCTTCCCTCACGGTCCCGAAATAGCTGTCCTGCGTTGCAGTGACGTCAGTGAACTTACAAATCAATTGCATCCAAGGCCACGCGATGGCGCCACCATTAAATTATGTTCGGTACTGCAGCTCACTTGGCTAAGCGCGAATACATTATACTATATATAGCAATAACTGGTAAATAATCGCAATAGTATTGCAATAGTAATACAACTATCGCAATACTAAAACTAACCACTGTAGTCACCCCTACGTTTCCCGAGTTGTGGCCACGGGGGGGGGGTCACTCGAAGTCCAACACGCGGTCCCTCCGGCAGTTCTCCACCCGCGACACGGCCAGCTACCTCTCGCTGCAGTGGACGTTATTACCCGAGCTTGTTCTCTCTTTCTTGCCGTCCGAGTGCTTACTCCCGAGGTCGTTGTGTTCGTGCGGGCCACGCGGCCGACACACGATCACAGGCACGTGGGCGTGGTGAATGACGTAGGAGCTGACACTGCCGAGCACCGTCCGCCGGACTTTGCCGAGACCGCGCGTGCCGACGACGATCATGTCGGCGTCACACTCTGTCGCCATCTTCAAGATTCCTTCGCCCGGCTTGCCGTCGCGGATGACGTACCGACCGGCGATCTACATGCAAGAGGCAATGGCGAGCATAATATATCAGATAAACAGAGTTTTCGGCTCGACAAAAATAATAACGACTAGTCAATGAAAGCGAAGACCACACCTGAGATGAATGGATGAAATCAGTAATACAACAATAGTGATAAAGACAACTCATCGTGCACATAACCAGACGTCGCACGATTTGAAGGGACATCAGATAATGTAACTAAGTTGTAGTTTTGTGCAACAGTTGGTGCTGCTTGCAGTGTAGCTGCTAGTAATGACCTGAAGTGTGGTGGGTAGTGTGCTTGTCACTTCTGCTTTCAGTTTCCACAGCTGGCTAGCTTCGACGAAACGACAAGCACCGTGTGGATCAGCCTTGCCTGCAAGTACAATAGCCTCTCCTAAAACAAGAGTCTTGTCGCAACCTCCTCGAAGTAACTAACGGATACTGGTCACCGTGAGGCACCAGACTAACCAGACGAGGGATCTCGGAGCAGCATGGGGCCCCCGAGGTGCAGTGCGCATAACTCACCCGAGTGTGGACACGGCATGCCGCTGTCTCTGATCCATGTCCCAGCTATGGGAAAATAGTAACGCTTAGAGGAGATGGGCTTCACCAAGTTGATGTTTTGCCCGCAGAACCGCCATGAACACACAACAACATGCCGGATTAGTCGGGCCCCGGATCAACAACGACCGCGACCTTCACTGATGGAGGTGATGAATGCACTACTGGAGTAACATCAAGAGCAGGCATAAGGCTACATGCAGATAAATCCATCATAGGGCTGTCCGCACCATGCTTGCAGAAAAGTAAAAGAACTTACTCATGACCTAACCAGAGACCAGTGAGATATTCTAGGATTGGCTGAAGTCAGATGGATAGGTTTTAGAGATACAACAACATAGGAAGGATACAAACTGTGTTACAGCTGAGAGGAATCCATACTCCAGAATGGGAATGCATTCCTTGTGAATAAGAATATAGCAAGTGCTATCATCAGCTGTACACCAATCTCCAGGAAAGCTGTAACGCAAAAATAATCCCAGACGCATATGAACAATGGATTGGAACGTTGGGCTCTTTTGGCACAGGAGAAACAAATGAATTCGCAAGTAATCGTAAACTCTTCTTGGCGAACATGTAACACTCACACTCAAGTAGAACAACGTCGCACTCGCCTAATGGAAAAATACACAATCAGATTGACTACACACTGACTCTAAGACATTTCAAATCCAGCATCAACAAGGCACCAAAACATTAAACAGGGGCTGACATTGGCAGCGACCATGACATGGCTCAAACAACATTAAAACTCAATGTGAAGAAAATGCATCACCAGAAAAGCCAACGTATTCGATTTGACATCACGAAACTGAAAGACACATTTTTTAGGCTAGAATAGGCGGCAAATTCGCAACACAAGTTCTTTTCGAAGAAGAGTTGTAAAGGAATCAGTCATATAAGTACTTGGCAAAGAAAGGAAAAAAGATCCAAACAGTGAATTACTAACAACATCCTGGATCTCTGATATATAAGAAGAAACGTGAAGAAGACAAACAACTCCACCCCCGAAACAGCACAACAATACCGCACTGTCAATCGCACCATCAGATGATCTAGACTAGATCGCACAGCAATGAGACAACATTGTGAAAGGAATGAGAGAGTAACCGCAAGAAAGCCATTGCTACACTGAAGAAACTAACAAGAAAACAACAACACAAGGCTACAGTTGTTGAAGATAAGAAAGGCTCCCTGCTAACTGATGACGCGGCCGTTATTACACGATGGGACAAGTATTGCCAAAACTCTATAACTACGAACTGAAACTGGAAAGTAAAACTAGCAGTATTGTGATGTGATGAAAGACGAAGTAGAGGAGGCATTGCGCACACTGAAAGGAGGGAAATCACCCAGCGCTGACAACGTTCCAGCAGAGCTGCTCAAATACGGCGGCCCTGAAATGATAAAGGTTCTATGCCACAGGATCCGGAAAACAAACGAATGGCCCAGCGAATGGACTCAATCCATGAACATTCCACTCCCAAAAAATGAAAAGTCCTACAGGCACTGTACGCCAACACAGACAGTGCTGACTTCTAAATAACCAACCCTGGAGAACTCTTCAGGACAACAGGAGTTCGTCACGGGTGTCCACTCTCGCCTGTTCTCTTCAACGTATTCCTCGAGAACATAATGCAGGATACCCGCCAATACTTCAACACCATCATATAATATTGGTGGAAGGTCAATTTGTAATCTTTATTTTGCGGACTATATTGAGCAAGAGCTTATGGGATGGAAGTAAACTCAGAGGAAAGCAACGTACTGGTCAACAGTACCAGCCAAAAACAGCCCTATTAACATCATGACGAATGGCGGGAACTTTGAGGAAGTAGAATCTTTGAAATATATTGGGTCCGCCTTAAGCAAAGATGCTGATGGCACCTCAACAAAGGAAATCAAAATAAGGGTCGCATTGGCTACGTCTGCTATGGCAAGACGTAACATAATTTGGAAGAGCAGACAGATCAGCTTCCAAACAAAGCTCAATCTCAACAGTGAACTCCCTGTATTCATCGTCCTATACGGTGCGAGGGCTGGACTCTGACAGGAGAGACAGAGATTCGTATATTGTGTACAACATAAACGAATATGTGAGACAACAAGTGGACTCCCTTGCTGGAAAGCAAAAGCACTTGTTGGCAACATTATAACGGCGCAAGCTTTCCTGGCTTGGCCACATCCCTCGACACAACACCATTGCAAACACAATCCTGCAAGGCACCCTGGAGGGCAAGAGACGACACCCTGGAGGGCAAGAGACGATGGGGCCGCCAGAGAAATAAACTGTCTAGACAACATGCAAGAATGGACACATCGATATCTACCAGCCCTGTTACGCACAACAGAGCACAGGCAACACTGGGAGGACAGTGTGTGAACGGCACCCCTGCGACTGTCCCGGTCAATGGATGAAGGTGAAAGTGATATTCTGCAGCCACACCGTATCCGAAGTTATTCAGCATTTACGCACTTTACATGGTGCATTATCATACTACCATACAGGGGGTGTGACGTCAAGACAAATAGGGAAACATGGATACGTGGCCTACTCTTGCTTGATATACTATAATACACTCATATTCATTTATTTATAACTAACATATAATTGTTCTTATTATTACTAGACGTAAAACATAATAACGTTTATAATAACAAAAACACAAACATTATATTTTGTTACCTGATCATAAGTCATTAAACGATATAAATCAAAATTGTTCACAGATCATCTATCAGTTGCTCCAGGACACGGCGCTAAAATTATCAGCAGCAACGATTGCGGACGGTGCAACACAAGCCATTCTATATCTAGGCTTCTGCATTGTTGTCAGCGACACATTAATTCAGTCACCCCAGTCATTTTGGTTTTTCCTTTACCCGTGGTGCTTGCGACTTTATGCTGATCAAATATAAAACTTGTTAGGAGCAATCATTCAAAAACGTAAGACAAAACCAAAACAAACTAAACAAGACATTTCGTTCAAACATTCATTAGGAACTATATCTAATAAAAAAAAGGTAAAATTTTATTAAAAAAGCAAATTTATCTCAGCGAAACGCAGAGCATTCCACCGTTGTCGAAAATAGCCTTGGGACTAGTTTGTTAAAATCAAATTTAATAACTTTTTTTATAGAAAATTGTAATTGTTAAGACATTTTCAAGGCAATACAATGCAAGATCCAATTAATGAGCGATTCAGACTTTTTAAGAGTCTGCACACACCGGTAAAATACCTTAGCAGTGGGCCAGACAGACCCACACCATAACGAAAACACTCACGTTGTGACACTTGAGTTTGTAGACGTATTTCTCCTCAAGCTGTTGCGTCTTTTCCGCCTCCTTGCGAAGTGTTGACTGCCACATCGCTGTCGGAGTGTACACCTCCTCTGTGAACAAGGCATAGACTGAGCATTTCAACGTCTTGTTATTGTGTAAATCGTGTTCGGCTGAAGATACGTTAAGTCAGTTCGGTCATATAAATACGGGGCACATTACTGCAGTGCAGGAACTATGCTACCTTATTCGTAACACGAAATTATGACTTTCACGAGCAGTCGGACTGTATGCCATATTACATAATTAAAAATAATGCAACACGCAGCGAGACATGCTGCATTAAAATGTTATTTAAATGGACGTAACGTTATTAAAGACAATGTAAATACAGCAGTTATTTATTGTTATTATTTCAAGTATTTTGATACGGAAATCGTTGTGTTGAATATGTCAAGATTAAAAAACCCTCATATTTTCTGGCTAATATTATTACAATATTTCCAACTGTTCCCTTGTTGTTGTTTTTTCAATGTGCAGAGTCGAAGCTGTGGTGAAGACTGTCGAACAAAACGTCCGCGACACAACGCGGATTATGTTTTACGAAAAGACAAAGGTCATCCTCCACTAGTGAACTGTATCTTAACGCTGCTGTTGCTATCAATACACGGTCCATTTTGTTTTGCTTCGGCTGCAGTTACGACGATGCAGCTTTTCTATATAACACTTTGCAATGTTGTTGTTATTCACGGTCATTGTGACTGCGTCAGGTCACAACTACGCTCTTCACTCCCCCTATGTCTAGGGCCAACTTATGTGTCGATCTTAAGGATACGTGAAATTTGACACCAACGCCAAAAACACTTGTGACTCAAGTGCACTGTACTGCATTTCATGTATTGAGCCGCTTATTGTTGTTTTTTTTTGCACGTCTTGTGAAAGGATCAGCATTTCAAACATTGTCCAATGCATAGAATCAACACGTTAAAAACCTGGATATTATCGATAAAACCTGGCAACAAAACGTGCAGTGCTAGCGACAAAAACGACCAATTCAAATATACCGTGCCATATTCATCACCATGATTAAAGTTAGTAGTGAATCATAGCACAGCTAAGTTAGCTTTCAGAGTATCTACCTACGCTTGACGGAAATAACCCGTCCTCTTGTAACTTATCTTTCTTCAATACGAATGTCACATAGGCTGATATCACCTTACATGCTACCACAGTTGTCGTCTCAGCCATGTGGTTGTCATTACGTGGTATCACTAGCCTAGTTACCGGTTTGTCTAGTCAATTACACGTCTTGTGTAGAGATCCTTGCTCACACAAAGCATCACCACCGAAGGGAAACGCACTAGTTTATCGCAATAATACATTATAAATACAATGCACAAACTGACAAACATAATATGGATGCCCCGTGTGTAGCTGCAATTTCCGACTGTTATTTCAAGGGATGTCAGGTAATAGAGGTGTGACTATACATCGAACTATCGATACATCGCAATAGTCGATGTGACGATGCCATACTAGTGGTAGTAAATTGAACTATTGATAGTTAGACTCAATGGTAAACTGAACTAACGATTGTTGGCAAAGGAATTCAGCATGGCTACTTGTGGGAATGTAATAACAAAATATACGTGTTTCAACTGTTTTCGATAATTGTATTTATTTATAGATCTAACATCAACAATCGTCGATTAGTGCAGCGTCATTCACGGATGTTTAGTGAACTACCTCCAAGGTTATGCAGTGGCGCCACCCATCGGCAACGGTTTGGGACTGCTTCCCAATAGCTATTCGCTATTTCGTGATACTATGGCAATACTATCGCAACAGTTATGCAATCATCGCAACAGTATTACACTCGTCATACAGCTATCACGATACTATCGCAATAGTAAGCTATCCCAGATGGTCAACCGTGCTAGTTAACACCGACACTTACGATACGAGTACAGACACGGCAGCTCGACACAGTTGACCAATACGAGGTAGGAGCCTTCTCGGTGTAGGTTGTCCAGATACCCTAAAATGACAAACGACGACCCATAAATTAAGTTATAATTGCGTGATTTATATTGTGGTATTATAAGATTCGTCGTCTATTTCTTTCTCGTTCGAACTGCCTGGCTACCATTATCACAGAATATGTATGTGATTTATAAATCAATGGACGAACGTATGGCTTACAGACAATCTAACTAATTATGAGTGTGGTAAATTGTTAGTCACATATTACGTTCACATTTAGCTTTGATTGGATATTTCGTTTGGCTAATAACTTAACAACTCATCGTGTGCAGTGAAGTTGTATTACTCCTGTTATACTATCTTATAAAAACATGATACCTACCTTAAATAACTCACTAGATTATCATTATGAGTCATGACAATCCGCTAATGCATATTGCCATATACTGAAGTAGCCATCACAACAAGTACGTAATTGATTTGCAACTGGCGCATCGTATATATCAACAGCATTGCTTAAATATGATAGGTATCAGTACCCTCTGTCAATAAGACAACAGTCTGCGAAACACCCAGGGTATTTATTTACATCCTACTGACACCGTTTCACACCCTGAACGGTTATCGGGCTACTTAACATGTCACATGTGACAGTGATTAACTATGTGTGTCGTGAGAGCATCTCCGGCGGAGTTGATGACATTGGCCCAAATAATCAAATCGTAAACAACACCGTAAAAGTCGGTAATAATGGCGCTGACGTAGGTCCACAACAAGGTGGTGTGATATTCGCTCTACCAACAACGTATATTACTAATGGGCGTATAATGCGACTGGTTGAAACAGTTGTTGAAAGCCTGCATAAAAGTCTAGTCAAGAACGCCCTTTTCACATTTATTTATTATACAAGTATGCTGTATCACATTCGCGTTAGCCTACTTGTCATACCTTATGGAAAAAAGGCTAAATTAACTTCTAGACAAATCACATAACCTAGACATAAGTTTTGTAAAAAAAGATGCCTGGCTTTTACTCTATGCCGAGGTCGGTAATGTGTGCATGTACTCTGCCAATACAATGGATACATTCGCCGGAAACAGGTTCTAATGTCCTGTATATCGAACACAGCGTATAATAGTAGGGCCTGGGGGCGTAACATCGTTAAAATTAAGGGACCATCCCACTTTCTAGATAGATAGTTAAACATATATATTACACTGACCCTAACATTTACCCAACTACTGTACATCTAATTAATGTTTGGAACATGTTATTATGCGACTCCAGACGAATGTGTTAACATTTAAAAAAACAATAATCGCACTCTGGTGATCAATATGAAATACTAACATTACTAAGTTGTAAATAACAATGTTGTTGTTGTAAATAACAATGTTGTTGTTGTAAATAACAATGTTGTTGTTGTGAATAACAATGTTGTTGTTGTAAATAACAATGTTGTTGTTGTAAATAACAATGTTGTTGTTGTAAATAACAAGGTGTTGTGCATTGGATATGTTTACAAGCGGCTTGTTTACATGCTGGGAATACACATACGTTGGCACCAGTACATCGGCCTGGTTAGGTATATTTACAGAAAGTGTGTTAACGTCATGTAGATGAGTTGCAGTGGGTATTCCTTGAAATGTTGGTGTTTGGGATGCTAAATAATCATAAAAAACTATATATTTGATACACTGGTGTAATTATTGTAAAACACAATTTTATATAATAGTAAAACAGTTAAATGCAAATGTAAACATAAAATGCAACATTGTTTATTATAGCAATGTCATGTATGTTTTTGTTTTTGAGTACGTTTTTTAAAAATCACGTATTACCCATCAAGCTATACAATTTAACAATAGTCAATACCTATTATTGACACTGTGTTCGTATGCTGTACTGGTTATGCAGTTACAGTATACGAGGGGAAGAGTTTGCAGTCTGTAAAAAAGTATTCATTGTAATAGCCGTCGGAACCTGGAGGGGTTCTGAGGACCGCCCACATTATTTTTGATATTAAGTATATGTTCAGTCAAGATAATTCAGATTAGAACTATTCTAATTTCTGGTATCGAATGTGAGGAAAACGTAGTACATATTATCTCGTTATCGCATTATTGTACGATTTGTTGCAACGTGAGTAGCCTATATTTAGCAACATACGGTAATCAGTCAGCGACGCGGCCACTCCCTCGACTCGTTGTCTGGCTTAACGTGGCGATTGGAATAATAGCATACACAGCATGAACTTTAACAGACGGATGCACAGACTCAATGACTTGCTTTGTTGTCTTCTGAATCAATACGTACAGTTGAAGGCTTGTTCACAAATCGTACTGTCGTCGATGCCGAAACAGACGACCCAAGAATAACTGGTCCGTCTCGGTCGGACGGGGTGGGACTTCGTCCCGTTCTCGACGCTACCGTCGTTGGTAGTACGTTTCGGGCGATCCGACAACTTCAGCGTCACACCGGCGTCCCCCATTGAGCCCTGCTTCGTCTCTGACATGGTAACCGTCGTCGTCTTCGATATCGGCCAAGTGGATAAATGTGTCACATACTCCGCCTCGGTCGTAACGGATGCACAACATGCTGCGTCTTATTTATGTCGGGTAGCGTGCAAACGCGTTCGGCCGGGAGAGCCCATGTTGTTCGAGGGGTGATAGCATGTTTCGCAGTGTTGTAAATTATGTTGTTTTACCCCAGCGTAACTACCATGATGCAATGCATACACATTGAACCTTACCATGTAAAATATCACTGATAAACGCCACAGTTGGTAAACATTATCGCTACTTAAGAATCATATTTCAAAACGGCGTTCCCCATTGGTGAATCTCGCATATCACAAAGCCAGACTTGCTGGCGCGGCTAATTTGAACAACGTTGCCAGTTTACTCTCGCTTGTTCGACTGGTGTTTACGTCGTTCTGTAACGACCTTCACGGTTCGTTAGTGGCGGCAGTTGACTTGTGGCGCAGTCAACATTATTTTGACTTGTCAACACATCTTGTTTTACTAAGACGAGGTTCGGTTTTCTTCAGAAAAAAACAACTGACCGACTAGTTAACGTTCGTTTTTTGCTCTGTGTGTTGGTTCCTTCGTAAGTTCGTTCGAACGTTCTTTCGTTTTTTTGTTCGTTCGTTCGTCGTTCGTTCTTTCGTTGGTTCATTCGTTCGTACGTTCGTTCGTTCGTGGGCTGTGGGACATTTTGCAGGCGTGCTCGGGAGCCCACTGGGATGATTAGTACGTTTTAGTGTTTGTAAATCCCACTTGGGGTCGGGTAATGGGTCAACAGTTTGAAAGGGCTGTAGCGGAAGTTGCAACGGTAAAATTAATTTGTTTTCTATGTCATCGTAAAACTACTAGTAAATCATAGGGGTTATCCATAAAATGCGTGGCGTTTTGTTTCTTTTTTAGACCGCCACACCTTATCACGCGTCGTAAGGCTGGTCTGTTCACCCCAACCCTAAGGCTGCACCCGTTTTAATAAAGAACGTCCCACACATCTATTATGCATGTTTCACCAAGTTTGCAGACTTTTCGCGCACCATTGCAAAGGAGTCCGCATTCCGTCGCCGTTCAAGTTCAGTTGAAATATACTCCAAAACTGACACAGGAAACAATGCTATCAATCTGATATCGAGCACAACAATATTTTAATTACGAACCTATATAATCCTCCGTAACGCTTACCCGAACACCCCACCCCCTGAGCGGGACGTACTTTATGGATGACACCTAATTTGTCTACCCCTTCCGGGTAAACATTTAATTGGCAGTATGTGAACGATGAAGTACAGTCACAAATGATAGCTGTACATTGTCAACATCCGTAAAGCCAAAGTTTAAATATCATGGTCCATTGCCACCTAGCTTTGGGATAAGAATCGCTTCGTAATTAACCTCTTACGCCACTACACGATATAGCAACGCAAACGAATGACTGCATGACAATTTTGTACGCACTGGAGAAGAGACTTAGCTAAACTCCAACGCGAGCAAACGTGTCTTACACGTGTCACACTGGCTTCCTGCTAATCATAGAATTCAATTTAAACTCTCCACTCTTATACATCGTGTTCTTTCTACACAACAACCACCCTACTTATCTAGTCTACTGCATCTTATCTTGAACATATCCTTAGACAGCTCATATCAACTTATTGTTCCTAAGACAAAGTTTAGCTTCTGCAAACGTGCTTTCTCTGTTGCAGCGCCTTGGATCTGGAATTAACTTTCCATCACTATGAAATGATCTGAAACTATAGCTACCTTCGAGAAAAACCCCAAGAAATATCTATTCCACACCGCATTTCCACCTTAAATCTTCATGATAATGTTTAATATTTCTGGTTTGTTGCGCCTTTGAGCTCAGGTTCCTGAGGAATTAGGCACTGTAGAGAGCTTATTATTATTATTAAGCTGGCCACTTTTCGCCCCCACCTCCCCCCACGAGAACCTCGTGGGGGGAGGTGGGGGCGAAAGCTGTCAACCGATGGATGGAGGTGCCAAGAAGCTAAGGAGGATCGGCAATTTTAAAAAGATACGAGGCGAAATGATGCTATATTTCTTGCTGCTTTTATGCTGTCGGGGAGTGAATTCCACAGAGTTGGTGCGGCAACCGAGAAAGCTCGAGTTCCAGTGTTTGTCTTAGTTCAATCAAGTTTGCTGCTAACAAGAGCTGTTGCAATAGTTTTAGCGACAGAAAGTGACATATACCGGCGAATACCGCGAATATCACGGATATGATAAAAACAGCAACGACACGTTTGAGAAAAATGTTGTCTAAAGTTGAAATTCTTATCAAAGGCGATTCCCAAATTATTCGCTGAGGCTGCTGGTGTGACATTTTGACTCAGGATACGTATCGGGATAAAACCATCAAGTATGCCACACTGCTTTGGAGTACCAACGATGAGAAAGTCAGTTTTGTCTGCGTTTAACTTTAATTTGCTGTCAATCATCTAGAGGAAGATTTCGTGGAGACAATCACTGAGCTGATTTAGCTAGCGATTTGTATCCGAGGTAGCCAAAGAAATGTAGATATGTTTGTCATCTGCGTAAAGGTGGTGATCGAAATTATGATTTTGGATAACAGGGCTGAGTGGCGTAGTGTATAGAGTGAACAGAAAAGGCCCCAGAACAGAACCCTGTGGGACACCACACGAAGTGTGGAGTGCGGCCGAGAAACAGTTAGCTATCTTTATGGTTTGGTGTCTACCAGGTATGTATGATAAAAACCAGTTCAGAGCGGTGCCAGATATGCCATACCACAATGATAAGCGTTTAATAATGATGTTGTGAACTATGGTATCAAAGGCGGCAGACAGATCCAGCAAGGTAAGTGCTGTTACTTTTCCTTTATCAATGTTTAAGGTAACGTCATTGTGTACTTTTAAGAGAGCAGTTTCTGTAGAATGAGACCCATTGTAAGCTGATTGCGTCACATTAGATAAGCAATTTGATCTGGTGTGAGACCTTAGACGGCTTGCTACGACTTTTTCCAGTATTTTTTAAATAAAGCTGAGATTGGGAACAGGTCTATAACTGTTTAGATCTTCTTTAGGCAGATATGTCTTCTTAAGAAGTGGGTTGACATTGGCGTGTTTGAAATCATCTGGAAACAAGCCAGAACACAGTGATGCATTTATGATATCTGTTATCGGTTTGAGCAATGTATCAAGGCAAGATTTCAACAGTACGGTTGGTACTGGATCAAGATCACATAACTTATTTGGGGAGGACATAATTATTGTCTTCACTTCATCAGCTGTAGCAGGTTCAAATGATACAAGTAAAGAATTTACTGGTGGAGAGTCCACGTTTACAGTATTTAAAGTATGATGTTGGAAAGCAGAACAGATAAGACTGATTTTGTACTGATAATGACTAGAGAACGAGTCACATAGAGACTTGATTGAAACATGATTAGGAAGAGATGGGACAGGCCACATGTGTAGAATTTGATTTATGCAGTTCCATAGCTGACGTGGACTTTCAGAGTTATTTGAGACCATATTTGTGTAATAATCCGATTTAGCTTTGGCCATTTGTCTGTTGCAGTAGTGACAGTGTTTTGAATAACGCGACCTGTCCAAAGACGCGCTCAAGATAACGACGACGCCTTTTAGATTGTAGAATTTCGGGAGGCATCCATGGAGCGGGTGGCTTTTGTGATACAGATTTGGATCTTACAGGTATATGTTTGTTAAGTAAAGCCTTGAGTACTTGATAATACTGTCCACACAAATCGGATAGGTGTCTCTTTGGTTTTAAGATTAGGTCGGATTTAAGGATGTCAGCCTTTAAAGCAGCAATGCTAATCTTATGAATAGGTCTGTAAAATACATTGTGTTTTGACTCTACTTTATTTCTGGAAACGATAACATCGACAATGAATGTGTGGTGGTCTGATAAACCATACGAAACTGTAGGTGTTTGGATATTGTAACAAGTTGAACGAGTTATGAAAAGATCGAGCCAGTGGCCATGTATGTATGTCGAAAAGGTAACATGTTGTTTCAAATCAAAGGATGCTAGTATGTCATTAAAGGTAGTTGTTGTTGCTGAAGGTATGTCCAAATGAACATTAAAATCACCAAAAATATTAAATTCTGAATGCATAGTTGCCAAATTTTCCAGTAGATCCTGGAATTCTTCAAAGAAATTGGCTGGGTGTCCTGTAGGGCTATAAATACAGACGAAATAAGCGGAGAAAGAAGAATCTGAAATTTCAACATAAATATATTGAAAACTAGAATATTCAGGGTTCGAATGTAAATTAACTTTGAACTGTTGTGATACCAAGAAGCCAACACCACCACCTTGTCTAACTGAACGTGGTCGATGATGAACGGTATAACTAGAAGGAGAAATATCAGCAATGCATGCGACTGTATCATGTGGTCTGAATGATAGATCGGGAGTACAAAGAGTTTTTATTTATGAAAAAACGCCAAAAGGTTTGAATGAAGGTACCAACCCCCGATATCCCAAAAGTGCGTTGCTGCAAGGTCAGGGGTGGTGAGTTGCCCCGAAATAAAAAAATACATTTATTTATGGGAATAACGCCACGGCTAGAAACAGTGCCAAATGTTCCATTTGGGTTCCCTGAGTATGGTATGACCAGTGCAAGCCATTTTAGGTGGGGGATTCCCCATGCCAGCAACCCCCAAAGGGTGCGAAAAAGGGGGCATTTATCTACGGGAATGACATCGACGCTAAAAACAGTGTCAAATGTTTCCTTAGGGTTCCCTGAGCACGGAATGACCAACACCAACCATTGTTCCCCCTGCCAAAAACCCCAAAAAGGGTGAGAAAGTTGGCACTTGTGTATTGGAATGACGCTTATTTAATATAATGATGCAAAGGATAAAAACCGTGTTGAGTGTTCCCGTGGGATCCCTGAGTATGGAATGACCAATGCCTGCAATTTTAGGTGGGGCCTTCCCCCTGCCAGCTACCCCCAAAGGGTGAAAAAAAGTTGACAGTTATGTTGGGAATGACGCAAATCTAAAAACTGTGTCAAATCTTCCATTGGGGTTCCCTGAGTACGGAATAACAAAAGCCAAAAATGTTAGGTAGAGTCTTCCCCTGCCAGCAGGTGAGAAAGGGATATTTTTTAAAGGAATGGCCCCAACGGTAAATAGCAGTGTCACAACTTTCATTTGGGTTCCCTGAGTACGGAGTGACCAATGCCAGGAATTTTATGTAGGCTCAATCCCCACCAGTAACCTAAACCCCCTAATCGAAATGGTTATTACTTCCATTGTAATCATCGTGGGTACGTAATTTAATCTATCAATGATGATCTCGATGAGAAGAGTCTTTACAGAAACACAACGTTGTTTGTTTCTGACAAATGTTTTAATACAGTGATCTTGCTAAAAGGCTTTCCAATGAAACACTTGTTTTCTGTATAACTAAAAAACGAATTCGACAATGTGTACAGTCATTGTTAATTGTCCAATTATATATTCATAAGGAAAATAGCATTACTATTGCTCTTATTTTTTTATGATGAATGCATTCGATGTCATCACTGTCCTCGATCCGTGCTTTGCCTGACTCATCGTCTGCTGACGTCGCTCCCACGCTGTCCCCATCGTCCGTAGCAGTGGCTGCGAGGGACTCCAGGAGTGCACTAGTTATGCTCCAAGCAGTTTTCAGTCTCGTTCCATCCGTAGTCGATAGTACTCGCCTCACCAGACGGATCAGTCTGGTCGGCCCTCTTCCAGATCATTGCACAAAGTGGGCCCTTTTGATGTGAATTACAAGCATATTGGGGAAGATAGGCACAGTTAATCTTCTTTATTCTGGCCACGGGTTCATTCTCATTGCCAGCACTCGTGTGCATGAAGGCCTTGTACCTTGCCTCGTTGATGTTTTGAAATCGTACAACAAGCAGACACAAGGAGGTGACAGCTGGAATGTAACGTCAACAAGCCTAAGAACAGTGGCGAGGACGTCAGTATGGATGGACCTCATTGTCGGATGAGGGCGTCGGCCTCCTCGAGTCGACCTTCAAGGTAATTGGGTACTTCTGTTTGCAGCAGTTCGCCTTTGTTGGTCTTCATTGCATTTACCACCATGTGATATGTATACTGTCCTATGATTGGCCAGTAGTGCGGCTTACTACATTCCTCCATGAGGAAACGGGTAAACTATTCCCTGAGTGTTCTATGCTTTATGAGCTCCGTCCCACTCTACCGCTGGGCCTGGTCAGGTCCAACGATGACAAATTTGTGATGATACCCTGAACGACGCTGCTTTCGCTCCAAACCTGATTAATGGTGAGAGGCGCTTGTCGAGTAACAAGGGGATTGTTTTCACCACGACTTCTTGACTTGCAGCGCGGTTTCATGTACGATGATGCCGCCATCAATCACTGTTTTTCTCCATCGCGTCATTCCATTAAATTAATGCCCGTTTTCTATCCCTATGGGTGTTACTGGCAGGGGGAAGCCCACACCCAAAATTGCGGGCACTTTTCCTGTCGTACTCAGGGGACCCTAAGGAAAGATTTGACATTGTTTTTAGCCTTGGCCTCTTTCCCATAAATAAATGTTTCCCTTTTCTCACCCTTTGGGGCTTGCTGGCAGCGGAAGCCCACTTAAAATTGCTGGCATTGGTCATTCCATACTCAGTGAACCCCAAGGTAACACATGACACTATGTTTAGCCTTGGCGCCATTCCCATAAATAAATGTACTTTGTTGTCCCCTTTGACTGGTGATTTCGGGGGTAACCCCAACAGCCCAGACCCGACAGCAACGCATTTTAGGGGATATCGGCGGGTCCATTCAGTCAAGCATTTGACATTTACTTCGCGCCAGTCCATTAATTCGGCGTCATTATATTAAACAAATGCCCCTTTCTCACCCTTTGGGTATTGCTGGCAGGGGAACTTCCACCTAAAATTGCTGGCATTAGTCATTCCATAGTTAGGGAACCGCATGGTAACACATGACACTATTTTTAGCCATGGCGCCATTCCCATAAATAAATGTACTTCTTTGCCCCCTTTGACGGGTGGTTTCGGGGGCAACCCCCCAGCCCAGAACCGGCAACAACGCATTTTGGGATGTCGGGGAGGGGGGGCGGTCCCTTCAGTCAATGGGGTCAGACCTTTTGGCGTCGTTTACATACATAAAAGCTCTGGGCTGCCAGTCTATGACACCGTTCTTCTTCCAAGAGTGTTTTCGCATCGAATGAAATAGGCCTGTGATTGCGTGCGACAAATCTACTCGTCATACCGATTACGAAATACGCATGCGTGACGCGGGTTCCGCAGAAAAGACTTTCTGTCGCAATTGTGGGTGTGGTATTTGACATGCCCCCCTGGTTTGGGTAAGAGGTTTTCCAGGGAGTACGTAGCCTCGATTATCCAGGCTCCGTGCTGTGGCGCCACAGTTTGTCGTTCACACCATCGCCTGGTTGAAATGTATACTTTTCATTGTGACGGAAATAATGTATGCACCCTGATGCGGGGTGCATACATAATTAGTTAATTACGATTTCATCCGAGCATTTCGCTAAATCATAAAATGCTTGTACCATTGTATCAACTTGTATCATTGTATACCACGCAATTCGAATTAACTTTAAACTGTTATTATATTGATACAACTGTCATGCAATCATACAAACGCATGCGTCTCTGAGGCCAACATTTCTTATCGGCGAATTCACGGCGGCGAGCGACAGTCGGATAAACGAGACTAGGGGGTACGCGGAGAGTTGGCTGAAACTCAAGTCAAGTAGGCCCTACACTAGTTGTGCCACCTCTTGATGGACCACGAAACAAAAAACTGATTTACTTAATATTATCAAACTCACATAAAACATACTTCTTTCAGTTGTCATGCAAACATTATAAGCTAACAAAAAACGTCGTCACCAACATAAGATTGTCATATGGGGTGAAGTTGTTGCTGGTATGCTATGCACTTATCAATATCCTACCCATGGGAGGCAGACATACCCCAATTTTGACCACCTTTTTTGCCTTTTGGGTTCGTATTCACGAAAAAACGCTGAATACACAAAAATGTACTCAAATATGGTGGAAAACCATCTTAACTGCGTAAGTCCGCTATTATCGAATGACAATATTGTTCTCAGCTAAGATACTTCATAAGCTATTTATGACGATTTAGTCTCGTTGTTACGGATAATGCCTAACGAACGTATTACTGCGGTATAACATTAAAAGGAGAAAAAAAGTACGTGATATAATTAAATATATCATGAAAACAAAGTGGAGATGCGTCGGTCACATAGCAAGAACAAAATATAACCGGTCGACCATCAAAACAAATTAATGGCAATCAAGAGGCATGCCAACGGTACGAGGGTGCAATGGTATATTGAACATTGCAGTCCTTTGGACAAGAAAAGTCAAAGAAAAAGACAGGTTGAAAGGTCTAGCGGATGCTATATCCTGCAGTGGATTGACAAGGCTTAGGTAGTGATACATGACATAGTTTGTCTTACTGTGAGAGGGGGAACGTCGTGGACGGAAACTTCAATAAAAACAATATATTCGAGCATTTCGGCGATGCTCGAGGAAAAAGAAACTACGTATCTCTGTGAGCAAGGATTTTCAGCATTGTTTTGTGCTCAACTATGTGAAGGATAACCTTCGAGTCTCTGTGTCAAAATCAGTACCCCGAAAAGAGGCCTTGGTTTTGAGCAACCAAGCCCTCGCATCGAGTTTCCTGGATAGGTTGTCCGACTGCAATCACTCGTGTGAAGATGTTAACCTCTTTAATAACAGTTAATACAATTTAATAACAATTTATCATTGAACTGCGTTTTGAATGTTTCCCAATAATGATATATTCAATATCCCTATGGGTACGGGTGCGTGGCCGATCAACGCAGGATTCAAGGGGTACGCGGATAGAAAATGGTTGGGAAGCCCTAGTCTAATGGGTAACTAAGCTTTACTACCCTTTGGCCCCCTACCGAGTTCCCGTGATACGCCGCTGTTTCTATGAGAGAGGCCGATCGTAGACGTTATCTCCTAATAGAGGTAGTCTTAAAGAAAAGCATCACCATGTAAATGGCTATCCATAAAGTACGTCACGCTATTTATTGACTTTTTTAGAACCCACCACCCCTTGTCGCGCTTCGTAACGACATGTGCACCCCCTAAGACTACGTTCGTTTTGAGAAAGACCCCCCCACTCATCTAGGTTTCACCAATTTTGCAGGCTTTTCGCGCGCTATTACAAACCCTAAATATACCCCAAAACTATCATAGCAATACATGCTATCAGTCTGATATTGACAGATAGACGAGAAGAAACGTATAATAACGATCGCCAATAATGATCGCCAAGACACAACCCCACCACATGTATCGTTTCTTAGCGTTTACCAGGACAACCCCACCCCCTGGGCGTGACGTGTTTTATGTATCCCCCCCCACACTTACACAGTTATCACTGGGTAAATGGAAAAATTCGTAATACTTGTCAAGTCATCACAGTGTGTAATCGATACAATTATACACTAGCCGGTTTCATGGAGAGATCGCACCATACGAAGGGTAGTTCGTTGTGCAATTGTTCGCAACTGTATGCGTGTCAGTAAATAGTTTTCTATTTATTGAATTATTATGTAGTAATAACTAATTTGTGGACAATCACAAAATGCATCACCACTGTTGGTTTGTTAACATCGTTTTATATTATGTTAACTTTAAAATATATTGACAATTGTTTTGTTTTACCAGATTACCAGTTAAAAACAGACATAATAAAATTATATAGGGTTAAATTAGGCTGTACTCTAAATGAAAGGATATTTCCTATATGGGTCTTTGTGTTAATTATTATTATTATTATTATTATTATTAGTAGTAGTAGTAGTAGTAGTAGTAGTAGTAGTAGTAGTAGTAGTAGTAGTAGTAGTAGTAGTAGTAGTAGTAGTAGTAGTAGTAGTAGTAGTAGTAGTAGTAGTAGTAGTAGTAGTAGTAGTATCTATGCTATATTTCGTCTTCTATCGTGTTTCTGTGTGTTGTGTTTCGTCGTCTTCTTTATCCATGAACAATTGTTCGACTGATAATTAAGTGGGCGTTCGCTGTCTCTCTGTTTCCTCATATCTCCGTCAGTTTAGCATATATGGGGCTGACATTTTGTGGGGGGGGGGGTATTACGTGGGGATATTACGAAGTAACCTAACACTTATGCTACAACGTTTGTAGTACAATGTACGTAAGCCCAGTGGAACATCAAAGGTTTAGCAATGCACGCCTGGCATATGAAGGCAACAGACGGTTGTTGAATGAAACGTTGAAAGTAAGATAACTACAGTGGATGTGTCAAGAAGAACGTTTATATTTATTAATTTCCCAACTTGCTGAAACGTTCCACCAAAATACACATACATAGTCGCAACGTTTGTGTAACGGATATATGACACAGGAACTGGTGGATTGCGGTGATCACAGTCTTACGACCCTCATGTTCCTACACATGTGCGTGGCTCGGCTGTAGGAGACGCCGAAGCAACAGCGTGGCTGCCTGGCCGGCTTCGGGTTGATGATGTTGCGACAGCACATTTTAGTGTCCGGGTCGTACGGCCGTCTTCCGCATTCTGCAAAAATGATGGGCATAATTATATATATAACCATTAAATGTGTGAATACAGTTACTTGGCATTCTTCCTTTTTCAGTTTGGCTTGGACATAAATGTAACTGTATTTATATAGCGCTGTAACAATTCCTTCAAAGCGTGTCACATTTCACCCCCTCGCAGTCCTGTTTATTCCAAATCCAACTCGACCTCGCTGGGAATCATTCAGCCACTCACTCGTGTATAAAGCTGAGTCAGCTGAAACAACGTGGAATAAACGAAACTGCAGCAAGACGATCTGAACGCCGATTATTTCGAATAAGAGTCACTGGGCCGCACTAAACCGGATCTTTTTATTGAGTTGTGGATTGCGCCTTAATGAATAAAAGCTGTGCATCGAAAACATGCGATATGTTCTACGCCACTCGACACTCGGTTGTAGACAGTAGACATTTGATACTGCTATTTACCATGACAATGTGTTAGCATGAATATGACCATATTAGAGATATTGTGATCATTTTATTATCTAGAATGGCTATTTGGTTTTCTCTTCGTCTCCGGACATTTAAGTGTGTCAAGGAACGTTATCAGTTTTGGATATAGTTCATTTGGACGTCCATGTGAACAGCGTTCCTATTTATTTATATTATTATGGTGATGTGGCTTCCGTACTTTGATGCAACATTCTAACCGAGGCTTATTAGCATTTGCTGTCAATAATAAGTATAACAAATTGTAATGTAAACCGGTACGTAAATCCAAACAAAATGGATTGCTTTCGCTTTTTTTAGTGTTAGTTTTGGCGTGAAACGTTTAGGTGGCTCAGCACGAAGGCACAGTCGTGTTATCATTTCTAATGATTTAATTTAATTGTTTTATAAAAGCCATCCCTCTATCAGCAGTGTTGTTGAAAACTGGCAGCACTGAAGATTTTAAGGGGGGTCATCCGCTAAGTAGCTATATTCGACCTTGAGGCGGTAGAAATGGCTGAATGAATGTGACAAACGCATTTAGTGATAGGTCTTTCGTATGACCTATTATATGATATTTATTTCAGAAGATGTCAGGGTCACTGCATGGTCGTATAGCGCAAATTATTTAAGCGTGTGCTCCATAGAAAACCATTAGTTTTTAACCTACCAATTTAACCTACCGTTCCAAGTCATATGTCATATACACGTGTGGCAGTTGGGTGTGCATTCAGTGTGAATTTAAATATGGACATAATTATGGAAATGAAGTCACGTGTCTGCAGAGATAATAACTTAGTTTTTTAATTACTGACATACTGTGCTAAGTCATATAAAAGTGTGTCGATGGGATTTGCATAGAGTATGAATTCCAATATTTCATCAACAACATAATAATATGTTTGCTTATCTGAATACGTTATAACTTTAACTGTTGCTTATCCAAATACGCAACATTTCCTTTCGATCATACGACGTTATGTATCCAATACGGTTAGCAAATCTGGTAACTGGGCCTAATTGACAATCTGGATCGAGCGAAGCAGCTGAGCATCAACACGGTCAGTAGGCCGATCTACGGGCAATACCCACGGCGGTCATCACTAGAAGATTCTCCTACCAATGTCTGCATTGTTTGCACGATTCCCAACATTGTTTGCACGATGCCCAACATTGTTTGCACGATGCCCAACATAAAAAAATACCTTTGGACCACGTTGGAGTGGTATCAGGAAGGCAGAGTAAGGAAGAGCCGAACTTTGGGCGGAGAAGAGAGAGAGAGAGCCTCTCGGCGACGAGTCACCGACTACCACATCTCTACAAACTGGCTATATATGTATACCAACTGAGGATGCCATTCAAAAATCGCACTATGTAATCAGAGAATATGGTGTGCGAAACAGTATTGTCACCTACGGCGCAGCTCCATTATCTTTTACGATAGACGAATGCCAACGAATATCACCAATTACTTACCCGGATTCTGACTGCCACTGTATTGTCCTTGGCCTTGTTGACTTTTCCACTGGACATGTCCGTTGACGCATTTGTGAGTGCGCTTGCTGTAGGCCCACTTCCCACAGCAGGCCGGCTGCACTCTCGGTTGCCTTCTGATCTTGTCACCACAACATATCTGCACATTCACGTTGTACGGTCTGCCGCCGCACCCTGAATTAGATAAACGACACTCGATATACTCGGTACTGGGAATACTGATAGTATCAACAATAAGGTATTTGTCACACTGACAGTGCATTTAATTTGTCTGGCTTAGACCAGTCCATTTCAATATTTATATACACACGATGACCACAAAGTAATCGATTGGCGTCACACATTTTTCATTTTGAACTAGAGCAATTAAAATATATGTGTGATTGGGCACGTTTTACTAGTTTTCCATCCATAGTCTTATATTTAAATGCATTATTTTGTAGTGAAGCCAGTCAGCTAAATGATTACAAGGTGCATTGTTGATGTGCTATATCACATACAGGGTAGGATCTAGGCTTGTTGGCAGGGGGCGGTCTCAATCAGTCGTAGTCATAAGTCATTCTACTTAAGAACCGGGGGGGGGGGGGCGATAAATATGTCGTTCTACTTACATAAGGGCAAATATTAACCGACTGCTAATAATTTACATTGACTCTAGTTCCGATGTAAACCAATATACGTGTTCCTTTACCGTACTATTTGCCACGGGCACGGGACCTAAGATCCCCCACCGCCTAGAGGGTATTGATAAGACCCACCTGGATATGCTTCTGTCATATAACATATATCTGGCGACCAAATACTTTGTGCCTGGTCGTTCTAGCCTTGTTCGCCAGGACCCTGGTCGTTTTATCGTGTATATTAATGCGGAATTAACAGTTACCCACTTCGTTGTTCCATCAGATATTTTTTTTCACAGAACCTGCTTTACCAGCAGTCACATATTTTGGTAATGCGGACTCTGATAATTTTACGTTATATTAGTTTCTTTGGGAGTGTTGACTTCTAGATCATCGCATTGATTTCCTGACCAAAATCTTCCTCCACCCTATTCGGACACAAGTGTCTATTTTGTCAAACAAATACACAGTAAGACATTTCTTGCGATATCCACTGACATTACGATATTTTGCATTTCTCTATCGGAGCAGGTGTCGATTTTCTGGCAAAAACTGTCCTAAACTTCGACAAAAAAGGCATGCTCCCAAAGAGAGATGGCTCAACATGACCATCAATATATGTACTGTTGACAAAATATGGATTCGCGACCTTAACGGGTATGGTAGTGTTTTGGCCAGGAAATCAATATATTCACCCACATATCAATGTCAAATTGTTCCACATAACCATAGTGAGACCAAATTGCTTCAAATGGACAGGAGTAAAGTAAATGGGTGTCACCATGACAACAAATGTAATGTAATGTAATACTGTTAAAGGGTTGCACTGTTATGTTAATTTTATCTCAGCAAATTCTGAAAACCTCGCCAGATGTGGAAGTCCGTAAACACAATTCTACGTCGGCAGAAAACCACTGCCTGAACATTCTTCGTCGGATACATTGCGTAGTTCTTTTTCGAAATGCTTCACACATAAGATGGATCGCAACCGATCGCGTTTTGTCATTAACGATAATGACTACGACTTCCTTGAACGACCACTTTCTAAAAATACACCACAATGTGTCAACTATTAGTGAAGTTGTCATTTTCATAAACAAAATCCTCAAACATATCGTGTGATCTGGACACATTTCCAACACGTCTACTAAAAAGCTATATCAATCAACAAATTGTTCCTATCACTACTATTATACACCTTTCAATGCAGGGCGAATTTGTTCCATGGGATTTCAAACAAGCTCTTGTAAATCCTCTTATTAAAAAACAAACTTTGTATATATATATATATATATATATATATATATATATATATATATATATATATATATATATATATATATATATATATATATATATATATATATATATATATATATATATATATATATATATATATATATATATATATATATATATATATATATATATATATATATTTATTCATTTATTTATTTATTTTCCTAGCACTGATCTTCAGTCCCATGTCGCCCACTGATGTTTACGTATTTGCAGCAACTATAGAGCCTGTTGAATGTCTTCCGCCAGGTCCAGGACTATGACGAAAGGTACAAGGATGTTTCCTTGTAGCACTCCCTCCAGAAGCAGGTGTTGTTTATTTTGCTTTTGTACCTCAACACATCCTGGCTATCGCATTTCATGGATACCTTAGTCCTCAGTTAATTTAGTATCTTGCCTCGGTGAATGGTATCGACTACATTCCTTAAAGCACATGTCCCAGTGTAGTACTTCCAAAAGGAAAGACATTTTGGTTTCACCTCAGTTAGTTATCCATTCCGAGTCTTATTATTTAAAAGATTTATCAAGATTGCCATCCAAGGCAAAAACCCAGATGGCAAGTGGACAAGGAATCCATTGGCTTATCGATAGTCCAAACAATTTTCATATATGCGTAAACTTGTTTATAAGCATATTCACGGTGATAGCAGTTATGCAATCTGTAGATAATTTGTTTCATTAATTTATTGTCCTGTGTGAGAAGGAGTATTTCCTTATATCCATTATACAC
The DNA here is from genome assembly GCA_963662155.1 of Lamellibrachia columna. Taxonomy (NCBI): domain Eukaryota; kingdom Metazoa; phylum Annelida; class Polychaeta; order Sabellida; family Siboglinidae; genus Lamellibrachia; species Lamellibrachia columna. The sequence continues at coordinate 47,880,914 of OY759262.1, read as the reverse complement.
TGATCCTTTACTAATGTCACTTCATGTCATCCAGTGTTACTATATTTCTTGATTGAGAAGAAATTATATATGTCAATATGTTCAAGGACATTTAATATCTTATATACTTAAATTTGATATCCTCTTAACCGCCTTGTTTCTGGGGTTATTAAGCCACGTTCTTTTTAAGCGTTATTCATAACTTACGCCTATCAGTTGTGGAATCATGTTAGTTGCTCTCCTCTGTATCCGATCATGCTTATCTATATCCTTCTTACGATATGGTATCCACGCTTGAATACATTAATATGTATGATTCCTAACTATTATTTTATGCAGAGGTATAAATAGCTTCGTTTCTTGTATGTTTCTCCCAATCAAACAAAGCATTTGATTACCATTTGAAGTTGCAATACCACACTGCTCTGAAACTTTCATATTAATACTTATTGCTACTCATCAGTTTTTCTTTTACAACCAGTAGTAGTACAGTATATCCCATTTTGTTTTGTGTTCATCAGCATTATTGATAACATTTCTCAGAACTGTTTTGTCATCAGCAAATTCATTGTTGCTTGTTATGTTATCGTCCACGTCATTGATTTATACATTAAGAATAGTAAAGGTCAAAATACTGATCCTTGCAGTACCCCACTCAAAACTTATTTCCATTTTGAAAACTCCCCATTGACTACAACACGCTGTCTTTTGTCAATCAGCCGTTGTTCTATCCAATCGATTATGCCGTCCACGATTCCATGGACTCTTAATTTAAGTAGTAGTCTATGATGTGGCAATTTGTCAAAAACTTTCTGAAAATCTAAGTAAATAACATACACTGGTGAGCCCTCGTCTATCCACTTAGTGATTTCTTAAAAAAAATATATATTTGTTAAGCTTAATCTCGCTTTTAGGAATCCATACGGAGATGGATTTAATAATTTATTCATAACAAGGAAGTCCACCATGTGGTTTTTAATGAACATTTGTAATAATTTACAAATAACTGATGTTAAACTCACTGGTCTGTACTTATTTGACTTATTTATCTAACCCTTTTTTAAATAATGGTATGACGTTTGCTTCTTTCCTTTCAAAAGGAACCACTTCCTCTATTAACGACAAGTTGAACACTCTTGCAAGTGGTATACTAACTTGCCCTTCTGTTTCCATTAATAGTTTTTGGGCGAACTCCATCCACTCCAGGTGATTTATTATCCTTCATTGCCTTTATGTCCTTAGCTAAAATTTGTGGAGTTAAAATTAACTGCCCTGATATTCCGATTTAGCCTCCTGAAACTTAGCATCTGGAACTGAGAATGAACTGATATCCTATCTGGTAAACACTGTAACAATTTAGGTATTCCGCCATTGAAAACCACTTGATGTTATATTTCCTGCACTGTCTTCTAGTTGTCCAACCTTGTCTCGTGCGTTTTGTTTACTTCTGACATATGCAAAAACTCTTTCTGTTATGGTTTATAGTGCATGCTAATTTTTGCTCATAGCTTCTTTTATATTATCTAATTTCAGTTGTGGCTGCATTATGTGCCTCTTTGTAATTTGTATGGTCTTCATCCTTTCTTTTAAACCTATGAACCTTCCACATAGTTTGCTTGTATTTTTCTAATAGCTTCTTTTGACAAGTGTTTCTTTGTAGACCGTTTACTTTTTATTTTCAAGGGAAATTTTTTTATCAATGATACTCTCAATTTTATGTTTTAGAATGTTACAACTTTCAATTGCGGTTTCATTTCTCAGCATGCTATTCCAATCTAGCTTCGCTAAGTATTTTCTCGTATCTTTAGATTTATCTTTGTGAAAGTTTCTCCTTTGTGTTTTTTATTTCTACTTTCTAATTTTACTTTGATGTGAAAATGTATTTTATTATGTTAACTTTTTCCCAATGGTTCATGTATTTTGACATTGTTCACTAATTCATGTTGTGAAGACAAAGCTGTATCTAACATATTACCTCCCCTGGTTGGTTCTAGAACGTGTTGACTAAGGAAGCTATCCTGAACTAAAAATAGAATCAGTTGGTCCTCACCACTTGTACTCTCTAGAGATTGCCATGCTATGTATCCATGGCTAAAATCTCCAATTATCATATATTCCCCTTTACTCACTTCCTTCATAGCGTTTGTGTTTTTGTTTTATCCTCTTCATTTATGTTTGGTCTTCCGCAAACTAATCCAATAATTAATGCATCATCGCAATCTGCTTCCCCTTCTAATTTTATTTCGTAAGCTTGAATTGATTAGTTAATATATACAATAACTCCCCCTCTTCATATTCGATATCTACTAACCATTACGTATCCTGTCAGAATATCGATCTATTTCAGCATCTGACATGTCATTGTTGGTCTGGACCATGATTCGGTTATACCAATTATGTGAGGGTCAATATGTTGTACCATAATATTTAATTTTCATATTTACTAAGTTCTCTTATCTACTATTCTATAATATTATCAATATGTTGTACCATAATATTTAATGTTCATATTTACTAAGTTCTCTTATCTACTATTTATACAACAAAAAGCCTTAGTTCCATTCGCTCCCGCCGCCTTCACTCCTGACGCCTTCTTTCCCTTCGCTCCTGTCGCCTTCACTCCTGACGCCTTCGTTCCCTTCGCTCCTGTCGCCTTCACTCCTGACGCCTTCGTTCCCTTCACTCCTGACGCCTTCACTCCTGACGCCTTCGTTCCCTTCGCTACCGCCGCCTTCACTCCTGACGCCTTCGTTCCCTTCGCTCCTGTCGCCTTCACTCCTGACCCCTTCGTTCCCTTCACTCCCGCCGCCTTCACTCCTGACGCCTTCGTTCCCTTCGCTCCTGTCGACTTCACTCATGACGCCTTCGTTCCCTTCACTCCTGACGCCTTCGTTCCCTTCACTCCTGACGCCTTCACTCCTGACGCCTTCTTTCCCTTTGCTCCCGCCGCCGTCACTCCTGACGCCTTCGTTCCCTTCGCTCCCGGCGCCTTCACTCCTGACGCATTCGTTCCCTTCGCTCCTGTCGCCTTTACTCCTGACGCCTTCGTTCCCTTCACTCCTGACGCCTTCACTCCTGATGCCTTCGTTCCCTTCGCTCCTGTCGCCTTTACTCCTGACGCCTTCGTTCCCTTCACTCCTGACGCCTTCACTCCTGATGCCTTCGTTCCCTTCCCTCCTGTCGCCTTCACTCCTGACGCCTTCGTTCCCTTCGCTCCCGCCGCCTTCACTCCTGACGCCTTTGTTCCCTTCGCTCCCGTCGACTTCCCTCCCGTCTCATTCGCTCCCGTCTCTTTCGATCCTGTCCTATCCCTCCGGTTTCGTTGCGTCATGTCCCCTTACGTCCTGACTCCTTCCGACCTGTCACCTTACCCCTCTCAGCCTCCTACCAGGCTTAGGTGAGTTCTCCGTAGAATCACTAATCACCTTCCCTCATTTCCCCCACTGGAACAGCCCACCTCTTCCCTTCCCCCAATGCCACAACGAGCTGCCTCAGTTAATACATCTCCACCTGTAGTCCCTTCATTTTCGCAAAATCCCTACGCTCAAGGCTAAAACTAAAACTTCTCACACCCGGTCTTGACGAGGTCCACCCAGTTGCGACATCTCCCGCATACTAAATGTCTGGTGGCCTTTACCTGTCGTTTGAACGGAGCCATCTCAGCATTTATATTTAGTTAGATTGCAATGTTAGCCTTGAATAAGGCTGTTTTCTGTGTTCAAAGAACATTTTAGGCTGAACTATTTATGTTTTAATTTATTTATGACAATAATATACTTCCTAACTATGTTCTACTACTAGCTGTACAACACTGTATAAACAAAACTATAAGACTCATTGCATACAAACTTACGCCAGAATCCTGCTGTTAGTTCTTTTTTACCGAAAACGTGTACTACAATTATGTCAGGTATTACCTTGTGTATGTAATTTATGCAAATGATTCACTTTATCTCATATATATTCAGCAATGTGAAAGATAATTTGATACACCAATTTATTTTACGAACTTTAAACAAACCCCTTTATCACTCGCTGAACTTGAGCCCGGGAATACTACCTCTGACTAAATGTTAACACAAATGGTTTCTTAATATATGTCTACAGCAAATGTACGTATAATGTATGTGTACTAGCAGTACTTATTCTAATCAATATTCCACTCTTTTTCTGACAGTTCACTGCACCAAATTTAAACCACTGCTGCACCAAGATTCTCCCGCCAAGAAACGTTATAAAGATAGTTTTTGTGTACGTTTTTTGCCACAACTAAATTTATCATAGCTGATACTGCTCTAATCCCACTGACTGGTATCCACATTTAGGAATGGGCACAATGTTTTGGTTGCAAAAGTCGAAAATTTCGAAAATAATGTCATCCAGATGGCACTTCTTCATTACCTCTGGTTTTACATCATCAACACCGCAGTTTGTCCCTCGAATAGGGACTTCGTTGCATTATTGTATTCCTCTTGATCAAATGGGCCATCCTTAATATTGAGCTGTTGTTATACAGTTGTGTTTTCTTCTTCATTTGCAATATCTGCTCGACTTCAAATAAAATAGCTGAAGTGACGTTTCCGGTTATGAAAAGGTATTTTGTTAATGTTATGTTATATCATGTTAACGTTATGTTATGTCATGTTAACGTTATGTTATGTCATGTTAGCGTTATCAACTTAGGGAAACACAAATTAAGACGGCAACAACATATTGGCAGTTAAAACGTTGAACTGTTTCATTCTCCTCATGGTTGCAATCCGTTTTGGAAGTTGGAGATGTCCAAAACACCTTAGCATATTGTGTGGGATCTAACTATTACCGTATCTATATATTTCACCATAAGTATACCTATGTATATATCTATATACAACAGACAGTCCTGCTGATATCCACTCGACGTTCAAAAACGCATGCTTAACGTAAAATTCACAGAACGAGGCAATCGTGAGTATGCCGACCTTAATACGTCACTTGTAGCCTAGGTGACCCAGATTGTTATTACTAATCAAGCGCTTATCGATGTGAACCCTCGGTCATTCGGAGAAATGACCGGAATCTCCCTCTTTTACGATTCATTCTAAGTATTCTTGATTTTATTTGCATGTGGTTAGTTTTTTGTTTTCTCTTTCTGCCCCAAAACACGACTTTTGTTTCTCTTTAATACCCCTGTCCTGTGCATACTTACTCGGATACTGTGTTCCAGATCCACTGCCTTGTCCCTGACTTTGCTGACTTTTTCGCACCACATTTCCGTTGACACATTTATGAGTCTGCTTGCTGTAGGCCGTCTTTTCGCAGCAGTTCGGCTGCGCTCTCGGCTTCCTGTTTATCTCGCCACGACAACATATCTGCACATTCACGTTGTACTGTCTGCCGCCGCATCCTGCATCACACACAGGAAAATTCGTTTGACTCGATTCCCGTGGATATTATTCACCAATGTGTCGCCGGGTTTCATAACATTTTCACCGTGACCTAAACAACATACAAGCTTTATTCCCTTAAAGCATTTGATAAATCAGTGGGTTAGGTTAGGGTTTGAGTTAGATATTGGGTTTGAGTTAGGGCTGTCTGTCCTGGAAGAGGTAGGGCCTGGTTTACCAGGGCGCATGAAGTGTTGCGGTCAAACCCGAAAGGAAGCCACAATGCCGACCACCCTTCTTTCGATCAGGACCATTTTAAACATCGGCACATGGAATATGCGAACAATGTACGAGGCGGGGAAAACTGCCACTTATTGGCTGGGAAGCCAGAGGACCGAAATGCATAACAGCATCCTTTAGAACACAGAAAAAAGGGATTAAAATTAACATAGTGCAGTACTATGCCCGAACCAAAGACAAGACTGATTAAACCAAATATGAATTATATAACCAACTCCTTGATATCATGAGCAATTTAGGGGATAAAAACATCAACCTGATTATGGGGGATTTCAATGCAAAGATTGGATCGGACAACCAAGGATATGAAAATGTGATGGGGTTTCATGGGCTGGGTGTGATGAATGACAATGGGGAGCGGTTTGGGAATGCCTGTGCAATAAACAACATTGTGATTGGGGGAAGCGTGTTCACACACACAAAAGAATATATAAGGCGACATGGGTATCTCCTGACCAAGTCACTGAAAATCAGATAGAACACATCGGCATAAATAAAATGTTCACAAGATCGCTACAAGACGTGCGAAGTCTCCTGGCTATCTTGCGCTCCTGTCGCCTTCACTCCTGACGCCTTCGTTCCCTTCGCTCCCGCCGCCTTTACTCCTGACGCCTTCGTTCCCTTCGCTCCCGTCGCCTTCCCTCCCGTCTCATTCGCTCCCGTCTCTTTTGATCCTGTCCTATCCCTCCCGTTTCGTTCCGTCAGTTCCCCTTACGTCCTGACTCCTTCCGACCTGTCACCTTACCCCTCTCAGCCTCCTACCAGGCTTAGGTGAGTTCTCCGTAGAATCACTAATCACCTTCCCTCATTTTCCCCACTGGAACAACCCACCTCTTCCCTTCCCCCAATGCCACAACGAGCTGCCTCAGTTAATACATCTCCACCTCTAGTCCCTTCATCTTCGCACACCCCCTACACTCAAGACTAAAACTAAAACTTCTCATACCCGGTCTCGACGAGGTCCACCCAGTTGATACATCTCCCGCATGCTAAATGCCTGGTGGCCTTTACCTGTCGTTTGAACGGAGCCATCTCAGCATTTATATTTAGTTAGATTGCAATTTTAGCTTTGAATAAGCCTGTTTTCTGTGTTCAAAGAACATTTTAGGCTGAACTATTTATGTTTTAATTTATTTATGACAATAATATACTTCCTAACTATGTTCTACTACTAGCTGCTACAACACTGTACAAACAAAACTATAAGACTCATTGCATACAAACTTACGCCAAAATAATGCTGTTAGTTCTTTTTTACCGAAAACGTGTACTACAATTATGTCAGGTATTACCTTGTGTATGTAATTTATGCAAATGATTAACTTTATCTCATATATATTTAGCAATGTGAACGATAATTTGATACACCAATTTATTTTACGAACTTTAAGCACACCCATTTATCACTCGCTGAACTTGAGCCCGGGAATACTACCTCTGACTAAATGTTAACACAAATGGTTTCTTAATATATGTCTACAGCAAATGTACGTATAATGTATGTGTACTAGCAGTACTTATTCTAATCAATATTCCACTCTTTTTCTGACAGTTCACTGCACCAAATTTAAACCACTGCTGCACCAAGATTCTCCCGCCAAGAAACGTTATAAAGATAGTTTTTGTGTACGTTTTTTGCCACAACTAAATTTATCATAGCTGATACTGCTCTAATCCCACTGACTGGTATCCACATTTAGGAATGGGCACAATGTTTTGGTTGCAAAAGTCGAAAAATTCGAAAATAATGTAATCCAGATCGCAATTCTTCATTACCTCTAGTTTTACATCATCAACACCGCAGTTTGTCCCTCGAATAGGGACTTCGTTGCATTATTGTATTCCTCTTGATCAAATGGGCCATCCTTAATATTGAGTTGTTGTTATACAGTTGTTTTCTTCTTCATTTGCAATATCTGGTCGACTTCAAATAAAATATCTGAAGTGACGTTTCCGGTTATGAAAAGGTATTTTGTTAATGTTATGTTATATCATGTTAACGTTATGTTATGTCATGTTAACGTTATGTTATGTCATGTTAGCGTTATCAACTTAGGGAAACACAAATTAAGACGGCAACAACATATTGGCAGTTAAAACGTTGAACTGTTTCATTCTCCTCATGGTTGCAATCCGTTTTGGAAGTTGGAGATGTCCAAAACACCTTAGCATATTGTGTGGGATCTAACTATTACCGTATCTATATATTTCACCATAAGTATACCTATGTATATATCTATATACAACAGACAGTCCTGCTGATATCCACTCGACGTTCAAAAACGCATGCTTAACGTAAAATTCACAGAACGAGGCAATCGTGAGTATGCCGACCTTAATACGTCACTTGTAGCCTAGGTGACCCAGATTGTTATTACTAATCAAGCGCTTATCGATGTGAACCCTCGGTCATTCGGAGAAATGACCGGAATCTCCCACTTTTACGATTCATTCTGAGTATTCTTGATTTTAGTTGCATGTGGTTAGGTTTTTATTTTCTCTTTCTGCCCCAAAACACGACTTTTGTTTCTCTTTAATACCCCTGTCCTGTGCATACTTACTCGGATACTGTGTTCCAGATCCACTGCCTTGTCCCTGACTTTGCTGACTTTTTCGCTCCACATTTCCGTTGACACATTTATGAGTCTGCTTGCTGTAGGCTGTCTTTTCGCAGCAGTTCGGCTGCGCTCTCGGCTTCCTGTTTATCTCGCCACGACAACATATCTGCACATTCACGTTGTACTGTCTGCCGCCGCATCCTGCATCACACACAGGAAAATTCGTTTTACTCGATTCCCGTGGATATTATTCACCAATGTGTCGCCGGGTTTCATAACATTTTCACCGTGACCTAAATAACATACAAGCTTTATTCCCTTAAAGCATTTGATAAATCAATGGGTTAGGTTAGGGTTTGAGTTAGATATTGGGTTTGAGTTAGGGCTGTCTGTCCTGGAAGAGGTAGGGCCTGGTTTACCAGGGCGCATGAAGTGTTGCGGTCAAACCCGAAAGGAAGCCACAATGCCGACCACCCTTCTTTCGATCAGGACCATTTTAAACATCGGCACATGGAATATGCGAACAATGTACGAGGCGGGGAAAACTGCCACTTATTGGCTGGGAAGCCAGAGGACCGAAATGCATAAGAGCATCCTTTAGAACACAGAAAAAAGGGATTAAAATTAACATAGTACAGTACTATGCCCGAACCAAAGACAAGACTGATTAAACCAAATATGAATTATATAACCAACTCCTTGATATCATGAGCAATTTAGGGGATAAAAACATCAACCTGATTATGGGGGATTTCAATGCAAAGATTGGATCGGACAACCAAGGATATGAAAATGTGATGGGGTTTCATGGGCTGGGTGTGATGAATGACAATGGGGAGCGGTTTGTGAATGCCTGTGCAATAAACAACATTGTGATTGGGGGAAGCGTGTTCACACACACAAAAGAATATATAAGGCGACATGGGTATCTCCTGACAAGTCACTGAAAATCAGATAGAACACATCGGCATAAATAAAATGTTCACAAGATCGCTACAAGACGTGCGAAGTCTCATGGCTATCTTGCGCTCCTGTCGCCTTCACTCCTGACGCCTTCGTTCCCTTCGCTCCCGCCGCCTTCACTCCTGACGCCTTCGTTCCCTTCGCTCCCGTCGCCTTCCCTCCCGTCTCATTCGCTCCCGTCTCTTTCGATCCTGTCCTATCCCTCCCGTTTCGTTCCGTCAGGTCCCCTTACGTCCTGACTCCTTCCGACCTGTCACCTTACCCCTCTCAGCCTCCTACCAGGCTTAGGTGAGTTCTCCGTAGAATCACTAATCACCTTCCCTCATTTTCCCCACTGGAACAACCCACCTCTTCCCTTCCCCCAATGCCACAACGAGCTGCCTCAGTTAATACATCTCCACCTCTAGTCCCTTCATCTTCGCACACCCCCTACACTCAAGACTAAAACTAAAACTTCTCATACCCGGTCTCGACGAGGTCCACCCAGTTGATACATCTCCCGCATGCTAAATGCCTGGTGGCCTTTACCTGTCGTTTGAACGGAGCCATCTCAGCATTTATATTTAGTTAGATTGCAATTTTAGCTTTGAATAAGCCTGTTTTCTGTGTTCAAAGAACATTTTAGGCTGAACTATTTATGTTTTAATTTATTTATGACAATAATATACTTCCTAACTATGTTCTACTACTAGCTGCTACAACACTGTACAAACAAAACTATAAGACTCATTGCATACAAACTTACGCCAAAATAATGCTGTTAGTTGTTTTTTTACCGAAAACGTGTACTACAATTATGTCAGGTATTACCTTGTGTATGTAATTTATGCAAATGATTAACTTTATCTCATATATATTTAGCAATGTGAACGATAATTTGATACACCAATTTATTTTACGAACTTTAAGCACACCCCTTTATCACTCGCTGAACTTGAGCCCGGGAATACTACCTCTGACTAACTGTTTCTTAATATATGTCTACAGCCAATGTACGTATAATGTATGTGTACTAGCAGTACTTATTCTAATCAATATTCCACTCTTTTTCTGACAGTTCACTGCACCAAATTTAAACCACTGCTGCACCAAGATTCTCCCGCCAAGAAACGTTATAAAGATAGTTCTTTTGTAAGTTTTTTGCAACAACTAAATTTATCACAGCTGATACCGCTCTAATCCCACTGACTGGTATCCACATTTAGGAATGGGCACAATGTTTTGGTTGCAAAAGTCGAAAAATTCGAAAATAATGTAATCCAGATCGCACTTCTTCATTACCTCTGGTTTTACACCATCAACACCGCAGTTTGTCCCTCGAATAGGGACTTCGTTGCATTATTGTATTCCTCTTGATCAAATGGGCCATCCTTAATATTAAGCTGTTGTTATACAGTTGTGTTTTCTGCTTCATTTGCAATATCTGGTCGACTTCAAATAAAATATCTGAAGTGGCTTTTCCGGTTATGAAAAGGTATTTTGTTAATGTTATGTTATATCATGTTAACGTTATGTTATGTCATGTTAACGTTATGTTATGTCATGTTAACGTTATGTTATGTCATGTTAACGTTATGTTATGTCATGTTAACGTTATCAACTAAGGGAAACACAAATTAAGACGACAACAACATATTGGCAGTTGAAACGTTGAACTGTTTCATTCTCCTCATGGTTGCAATCCGTTTTGGAAGTTGGAGATGTCCAAAACACCTTAGCATATTGTGTGAGATCTAATTATTACCGTATCTATATATTTCACCATAAGTATACCTATGTATATATCTATATACAACAGACAGTCCTGCTGATATCCACTCGACGTTCAAAAACGCATGCTTAACGTAAAATTCACAGATCGAGGCAACCGTGAGTATGCCGACCTTAATACGTCACATGTAGCCTAGGTGACCCAGATTTGTATTACTGATCAAGCGCTTATCGATGTGAACCCTCGGTCATTCGGAGAAATGACCGGAATCTCCCTCTTTTACGATTCTTTTATCATTCATTCTGAGTATTCTTGATTTTAGTTGCATGTGGTTAGGTTTTTATTTTCTCTTTCTGCCCCAAAACACGACTTTTGTTTCTCTTTAATACCCCTCTCCTGTTCATACTTACTCGGATACTGTGTTCCAGATCCACTGCCTTGTCCATGACTTTGCTGACTTTTTCGCACCACATTTCCGTTGACACATTTATGAGTCTGCTTGCTGTAGGCCGTCTTTTCGCAGCAGTTCGGCTGCGCTCTCGGCTTCCTGTTTATCTCGCCACGACAACATATCTGCACATTCACGTTGTACTGTCCGCCGCCGCATCCTGCATCATACACAATGAAATTCGTTTTACTCGATTTCCGTGGATATTATTCACCAATGTATCGCACCGTACCTACCTAGCCGGGTTTCATAACATTTTCACCGTGACCTAGGCAACATGCAAGCTTTATTCCCTTAAAGCATTTTATAAATCAGTTGGTTACGGTTAGGGTTTGGGTTAGATATTGGGTTTGGGTTAGGGCTGTCTGTCCTGGAAGAGGTAGGGCCTGGTTTACCAGGGCGCATGAAGTGTTGCGGTCAAAGCCGAAAGGAAGCCACAATGCCGACCAACCTTCTTTCGACCAGGACCATTTTAAACATTGGCACATGGAATATGCGAACAAAGTACGAGGCGGGGAAAACTGCCCAAGTGGCAGCAGAAATGCGGAGATTCAACCTCGCTCTACTCGGGCTCTGCGAAACCCGATCGACATAGTCAGGACAACTGCGACTAACAACAGGAGAGATTATACTATACTCCGGACAGGAGGAAGATGATGCCCCTCACTCAGAGGGGGTTGCCCTCATATTGGGGAAGGAGGCACAGAGAGTACTTATTGGATGGGAAGCCAGAGGAGCGAGATGCATAACAGCATCATTTAGAACACAGAACAAAGGGATTAAAATTAACATAGTGCAGAACTACGCCCGTACCAACGACAATACTGATCAAACCAAATATGATTTTTATAACCAACTCCTTGATATCATGAGCAATTTAGGGGATAAAAACATCAACCTGATTATGGGGGATTTCAATGCAAATATTGGATCAGACAACCAAGGATATGAAAATGTGATGGGGGTTAATGGGCTGGGTGTGATGAATGACAGTGGGGTGCGGTTTGTGAATGCCTGTGCAATAAACAACATTGTGATTGGGGGAAGCGTGTTCACACACACAAAATAATACATAAGGCGACGTGGGTGTCTCCTGACCAAGTCACTGAAAATCAGATAGAACACATCGGCATAAACAAAATGTTCAGAAGATCGCTACAAGACGTGCGAGTGAAGAGAGGCGCTGGCGTTGCTTCTGATCATCACCTTGTAACAACCGGGCTAAAACTCAAGCTAAGAAGAAATGGAGAAGAACAAAAAAGACGAAAGGCAAGATATTATGTGGATTTCCTGAAGGATCCAAGAACAGCAGAAGAATATAAAGTCGCATAACTAATAGATGCAAAGTCCTGCAAGAGCTGTATGATGCAGATGAGGGAGTATACATAAACAGCCAGTGGAGTCACATTAAGGATGCAGTAAACACCACATGCGAAGAGATAATTGGCATAAGGAAACTCCAACAGAAAGACTGGATTTCAGTAGAAACAATTAGAAAAATACAGACCAGAAGAGACAAGAAGGAGGCAGTCAACAGCATTCGCACAAGGGCGGCAAAGGTAATAGCTCAGAAAGACCACACAGCAGAAATTAGAGAGGTGACGAAAAGTGCCAAAACAGACAAAAGGAATTTCGTGGAGGGACTTGCACAAGAGGCAGAAAAGGCATCAGAAAACATGAACATGAAACAACTCTACGATGCAATAAGTATGTTAGCTGGAAAGTTTAAGAAATCAGAGCGGCCAATCAGAGACAAAAATGAAAGCGTGCTGATGGGGGCAAACAAAGAGCTTAACATATGGACAGAGCATTTTTAAGAGCTGCTCAACAGACCAGCACCGCAGAATCAACCAGACGTCCAACCAGCTGAGACAGATTTCCCAACAGACTGTAATTAACCCACTAGAGAAGAGGTAAACAAAAGGCAATTGCACATATGAAAAATGGGAAAGTAGCGGACCCTGATGGTATCCCTGCAGAAGCACTATAGGCAGATGTAAATACTTCAGTAGAAATGTTGTACATTCTTTTTGAGGAGATCTGGGAAAAAGAAGAAATTCCATAAAAAAATACGTGTTTTCTAAAAAACAACGGGGAAAACGTAAGGAAACTAATTACCATGAAAGCTAAGTACTGACCGTTAAAACTCCAGCACGCGTCAATCGCAAACATGTATGCAACACTGTACTCGCAGATGTTGTTTTATAAACAGCCTCACCAACACAAACTCACAATCACCCACTAACGTCCGAATGCCTTATGCAAGTGTTAATCCACATAACAGACCATTTCAGCTATACGTTTTTCGCTCCCAACGTACTTCAGCACATAACGTACAGCCTATAAGTTGAAGTTATCTCATACATAGCCGTAATGGAGTTTCAGATTAAATTGAACTTGCCCATTACGCGCTACTGTGAGAGGGATGTGGCGGGAAGTGTGAAGTTTGTCCTAAACTTTGGTGGGAGAATGACCACACAATAGGTGGGAAGTGGACTCTCAAAATTGGTGGTAGATTGGCCCCCCGAAAACAGGTGAGATTAAGATTGATACGCTTGCCACACACCCTGTAATGCATGTTTTGGCGTTCAACCATTCCAAGCCCCAGTGATTTTCCACCAGCGGGGATGTCGGCTACAATCAAAGTACTGGTGTTTCCCTGTCATGTTACATTATGCTTGAAGATGGATAAGCCAATGGCTTACTTTTCCACTTGCCATCTGGGCCTTTGGTTTGGATGGCAAATCTTGTTAAATCTTGATAAATATTGTCACGAGTGTGGTATTCTGGCAATATTCGCTCACCAAATGAAAATATGTATGTACTAACCTATTCATGTACTTGCCAATAGGATATGGCCTTGCTAAATTCAAATTATGTAACATATTTTGAAATTTGTTTACTAAGCTAAACATCTTTTTGGCAAAATAACATGTACGCTGTTTCTGTGTATGCCGGCGTCCGTTAATACGTCACTTATAGTCTATACCCCGATTTTGTATAACTACGCATGCGCTTATCGGTCGCGCTGGTTAATATGTCAGTCCTCGGTCATTCGGAGAAATTACCGGAACCTTCCACTTTTAGAAAACATTCTGAATTAACCATTGGCGTGATATTCTTGATTTTAGTTGCACTTGGTTTGTTTATATTATCTCTTTTAGGTGCATAGCCCACAAAACATAACTTTTGTATCGCTTTAATACGGCAGTGCATACTTACTTCGAAACTGTGTTCCAGATCCACTGTCTTGTCCATTACTTTGCTGACTTTTTCGCTCCACATTTCCGTTGACACATTTATGAGTCTGCTTGCTGTAGGCCGCCTTCTCGCAGCAGGCCGGCTGCGCACTCGGCTTCCTGTTGATCTCGCCACGACAACATATCTGCACATCCACGTTGTACTGTGTGCCGCCGCAACCTGCAAGCACACGCAGGGAAATTCGGTTTACTCGACTCCCGTGAATATTAGTCACCAATGTATCGCACTATTGTGGTTTCGTACTTAATATTAGCCGGTAGTACACTCGGGGTGAGACCTGGGATGTGACGGCGCTTCCTTTTGTACAAGTGTGCAGTCGTCGATCCAGTATTCAGTATGTCTGTCTGTCAGTGTCAGCGGGGCCCATTTATAGGGTGAACTATTTGTTTATGTGACTATTGTGCGGATTAACCGTGAATGCGGACTATTTACATGCGTGCTCTGCAAAACAGCACTGTACCTTCTTAGCCGGGGTTCATACCATGTTCACCGTGACCTAGGCAACATACAAGCTTTATTCCCTTAAAGCATTAGATAAATTAATCGGTTACGGTTAGGGTTTTCGTTAGATATAGGGTTTGGGTTAGGGTTAGATAAACCTAACCGGTTGATTGAGCTACACGTTCAGCGAATAAACCTTGTCTGATGAATAGATTTCAATAAAAAGGTTAAACAAATCGGACCAGTAGCACACATGCATATGTGCGTGCGTACGTCCACGTGTGCGTGCGTCCGTGCGTGCGTGGTAGGTTGCTCCCCCCCCCCCAAATACAAGTGAGATTGAAATTGATATCCCTGCCACACCCCTATAATGTTTTTTTTGGCTTTCAACCATTCCATGCCCCAGTTATTTTCCACCAACGGGGATGTCGGCTCGTTCCTAAGCGTATACACTGCAAACAAATTTATGGTGTTTCCCTGTTATATTACGCTATGCTTATTCCTAGATTTCTAGATTACATCGCAAATAAAACGTGAACATGTTTTTTTGAAGTAACGTTAACAACTGAAAAGTTGCGTATTCAACAACGAAGGCCATTCTATTCGTATCTACGCATTCGTATCTCGGCGCGAAACTTATGACTTATAGTTGAAACTGTTTGTCATTGATGCAACCTATCTATGCGGGATAGAGGGCTTTAGAAGAATGTTTCATGCGCAGGCTCATTCATCTGGAAGGGACTTGAATCTTCCTTTCATTTTCACCATAGTTGCAATGTGTTTTGGATGTACTATATTCGGACAAGAATATATCCATTGAACGTGAATATATTGTTCCAGTGTGATACATTTGTTTATCCGAGGGTGAAGCGACCAGTATTGATGTTATACAATTTATATGACACAATATATTTATATTGTATAATTATACCTTTGTATTAAGCAATAGTTAGGCCTTTTAGTATAATATATATATATAAGTTTGGAGACCACATCATAAGAAGGATATGTATAGACTTGAAAGAATACAGACAATGAGGTTAAGGGTAGGTCAAGTTGAAGTTTTCGAAATGTTAAATGGGTATGAAACTATATATATATATATATAATATTTGTTTCTCACTAAAGGAAGATAGTAGAACTAGAGGACATGATGTAAAATTAGTTAAGGACTAGTGTAGATTGGATGTCAGAAAGTACTCGTTCTCAAAGAGGACAATAAATGAAAGATACAAATTATCCACACAGTGTGTAAATGCTAGCAGCGTAAATATATTTAAAACCAAGTTTGACACACATATCTCAGGAGGACGGGTTACACATAGATGAAAAAAAGTTGGACTCTTGATAAGCTAATGGATTCCTTGTCCACTTGCCATCTAGGATTATGCATTGGATGGCAATATTGCTAAACCTTGTTAAATATATTGCATACCCTGGACAGCAAAATTCCACCAATAGGAAAGTGACCCGCCCTATGGAAACATGACCCCTCCAATTCTTTTACATTATTGAAATACTCGTTCAATATCACAATCAAGTGTATGCAGTAGTACGTCTTTGCTATAACAATGCCATATAGTCGTGCATTCATTTTAAAATGCAGTATGTGTATTAATTAATATAATATTAATATTAATCAAATTTAATATCATGATAACGAGTGTTTGTTTTCATCAATGGTAGTCTTATAATCTATATCACGGGAAAACGACCCTGGTTAATTTATTACTCAGCGGGAGTATGGTCCTTTAAGCTAACTTATACATCTAAACCATCCCCACCGTTTGCCTACATTTTCACTGTTCATTTTATTATCAAACGGAATTTACAATAAACATTGCAACTTTGTTTCATTATAGATAGATTGAATTCCTATAACATTATACTATGTATGCTTGTCTCTATGTGTGTCTTTCTGTTGGTGTTTGTTTTATTAAATATTTTTTTACATTATAACGCGTAGCAATTTTGGTTGTCAGTAGTCATTTCACATGTGTATAACAAACAATGACTTTCCTTCATATACTACACTACACTTGACTTCAAATATTTCGTCAAACCGTCCTAGAAATGCGACTTGTACGATTGTTTTTCTTTGTTGGGTTTCCTCCATCAGGCGATCAATTTCGCAACTATTTTTGAATACACCAGCTGACTGGTGATTATGTAATCTGACAATTTTTCTGTCTTCTTCTTTAGTATCCTTCCCATTGTGTCTAACCGTGTCTTGACATTTTCTAGGCGATTAATTTAGCCCTTGTGTATTGTTAAAGAAGCTTTCCAGCAACTTCAGTCATCTCGCAGCTATTACATGGTTGTGAAGTTGGTGTTTTGTGTCGTGATCTTTTCATGCTACAGACAACAGGCAACAGTCCGCTTGATGGATAAACAGCACGATTCACGTATAATAAACGGAAAATAGTCAACAAATGTCTTCAAGTTTTTCCGTTAAACCATCAAATGACGGAGATTTCAAACTCCGGGACGAAGATTTGTTGGTTATTTCAACATGTCGGAGACTCCGTACGAATGCCCAAATTTGACATGTATGCACACTGTCAGAGCATTATTTTGGTATAGGCCAGTCAATGTTTACGTACGTGCGTGTGTGCGTGCTTGCGTGCGTGTGTGTGTGCGTGCGTGCGTGCGTGCGTGCGTGCGTGCGTGCGTGCGTGCGTGCGTGCGTGCGTGCGTGCGTGCGTGCGTGCGTGCGTGCATATGGATGTATCTCGCTGTGCCAGTTTTGTACTGGATTTGTTTCATTATTTTACTGATAACGCCGGAAACCAAGCATAGTAGCACAGTTCGATCAGTTTTTATGCATGCAAGACCTGTGAAAATCACATAGCCATCTAGTAAAACTAATTTAACCTCATATTATCCGGATACTTACTCGGAAACTGGGTCTGACTCTGACCACCACTGCCTTGTCCTTGACCTTGAGTCGGTTGCTGACTTACGTCTGGTTTTATGTCGCCGCTGTTCAGCGGAACGATTGTTCTATCGTTTACGCACTTGTGCGTCAGTCTGCTGAACGGGGTCCTGTAAGTATGCACTCGATCTTACACTGATATCTTACAATGGAGACCAGTTTCGTTAGTGCCGCGCAAACGTAATAATCATGGTATTCACACATTTGAATTTGTTATGAAATATTCGATGAGTATGTTAATCAGCGATCATGAATGAATATACCATTATTGTTCTTTATCAAAGTTTGCGAACAATCTTATCTTAGTGTGTTTGGTAACAGTAGTGAAACAGCAGTATATGATTTACAATAAATGAACGTGTCCATCAAATGGATTAAATATTTCGCGAAGAAACTTGACTAGCATGCAATACTACCTTTGAAAAGGCCAGTTTATACGAACGATTATTTGCAAATTGGTAGGATGCGGTTATAGAATCAGTCGTGTAGGCACCCCGGCGAGATTAATTATGGAGGACAATTTGTGGCTACGATTGCGTCGTTCGAATGGAAAACAATTTTAAACAGTGACCAATCAGCGACCTCCCCGACCGACTGCCTGTGCACCCGTCGTGACATTTTATATAAGCTCAATTCTGGATTTGCACTAGTCAATCGTCGTTACTGAAAAATAACGACACAATTGAGTGATACACACTTATGACAGCACATGGGATACAACTTGGGGCGGGGGAAAACGGTGCGGGAGCAACACATCTCCGTCTTCGGGCTGAACGTTTGACCATTTCTACATTCTGCAATGAGAAACAGCAGTCCAGTCAAACAATAATGACGTACATTAACAAGTAACACTTAATATATAATTATTTTTACTAAACATGTTAAGGCGCCATATGTCTGGAACAAGCCAGTTCAATCATACAAATTATAAATATATATATATATATATATATATATATATATATATATATATATATATATATATATATATATTATATTATAGTGTTTATATATATATATATATATATATATACATATATATACATATATATATATATATATATAATATTATAGTTTATATATATATATATATATATATATATATATATATATATATATATATATATATATATATATATATATATATATATATATATATATATATATATATATTAATAATAAAATATTCGATGATTAATATTTAAAAAGATGCGTTAATACATAACAAATAAATAATTATATGAAATACGAAAATAATTACAACATATATATATAAATAAATATATTATAATTTAATAAATAATTATAATAAATAAATAAATAAATATATAATAATTTAATAAATACTTATATTGAAATAAACACTTAAATAATTATAATTGACGAAACAATAGCTACAATACATTCTCATTAATTGTAGCAACATTTATAGGCAATGACGTCATGTTTTGGGTGGTTAAGTTGCTCAATTACTACATGTGTTCTAATAAATATTCCGACAATGCATACTTTTGACTGGACAGTCGGAAGCCTTGATGCACTCTCCCTGGTGGAAGATTGGCTTTCTTGGGGGACACTGACATCTCTTCACGCAGTCGGTGCGGCAGAACGGCTCCGGATCATCGCACGTGGGTGAACACTCCCTACCGCAGTTCGTCCTCTCAGTACCGCCGATACAACCTGTGGAGAAGCCGTGTCGGTGACATAGAACGTTTCTATACTATAAAGTAGTTTGCCGGTAAGCATGGCTATATGTATGTATGTATGTATGTATGTATGTATGTATGTATGTATGTATGTATGTATGTATGTATGTATGTATGTATGTCTGTATGTATCTATGTATGTATGTATGTATGTATGTATGTATGTATGTATGTATGTATGTATGTCAGCGGTGTATGCATGTATGTATGTATGTATGTATGTATGTATGTATGTATGTATGTATGTATGTATGTATGTATGTATGTATGTATGTATGTATGTATGTATGTATGTATGTATGTCAGCGGTGTAAGCATGTATGTATGTATGTATGTATGTATGTATGTATGTATGTATGTATGTATGTATGTATGTATGTATGTATGTATGTATGTATGTATGTATGTATGTATGTCAGCGGTGTAAGCATGTATGTATGTATGTATGTATGTATGTATGTATGTATGTATGTATCCATGTATGTATGTATGTATGTATGTATGTATGTATGTATGTATGTATGTATGTATGTATGTATGTATGTATGTATGTATGTATGTCTGTATGTATGTATGTATGTATGTCAGCGGTGTATGCATGTATGTATGTATGTATGTATGTATGTATGTATGTATGTATGTATGTATGTTTGTATGTATGTATGTATGTATGTATGTATGTATGTATGTATGTATGTATGTATGTATGTATGTATGTATGTATGTATGTCAGCGGTGTATGCATGTATGTATGTATGTATGTATGTATGTATGTATGTATGTATGTATGTATGTATGTATGTATGTATGTCAGCGGTGTATGCATGTATGTATGTATGTATGTATGTATGTATGTATGTATGTATGTATGTATGTATGTATGTATGTATGTATGTCTGTATGTATGTATGTATGTATGTATGTATGTATGTATGTATGTATGTATGTATGTATGTATGTCAGCGGTGTATGCATGTATGTATGTATGTATGTATGTATGTATGTATGTATGTATGTATGTATGTATGTATGTATGTCTGTATGTATGTATGTATGTATGTATGTATGTATGTATATCAGCGGTGTATGCATGTATGTATGTATGTATGTATGTATGTATGTATGTATGTATGTATGTATGTATGTATGTATGTATGTATGTATGTATGCTTCCATGAGCCACCAGTTAATCCTGCTTTCAGAATCTCGCCGTTAGAGATCGTGCCTAAGAAAGTGCAAGGGGAATTTAGAGTGATTCATAATTTGTCCCACCCAGATGGAAATTCGGTTTATGATTACATTCCCAGGGAGTTTTCTACAGTGCCCTTTGTAACGATACAGGATGCTGTTTATTTCACTAAAGTATCCGACTCAATAGCTTTCATGCGTAAGGTAGACGTAGAGACAACATTCAGGATTATGCCTATTGCTCCGAAAGACTCACCACTGTGAGGCTTTAAATCTTAGAAATTTTCAGCACAGCATTAGAATGGGTGGCAATGAAAAAACTGGGGGTGACAAAGGCGATTCGTGGATTGACGATTACCTGTTTCTAGCTACTTCCCAAGAAAAATGTCTGGCTGACGTGCAGGCATTTGTTAAGGTGTGTGGGGATCTGGGTGTCCCATTGGCAACCGGGAAAACAGTGGGGCCATCTACTGCACTGCAGTTTTTAGGAATAACTCTAGATGCAGTGAGCATGGAGGCACGCTTGCCTGAAGATAATTTAACGCAATGCCGATCGATGCTGCGATTGTTGTTGAGTAGGCAGAAAGTAATTATTAGAGAACTGCAATCACTGATAGGCGTGTTAAACTTTAGCTGTTCTGTAATTGGTCCAGGAAGAGCTTTTTTACGGAGGTTAATCGACCTAACTTTGAGTATCAGTAGACAACAGTATCACATTAGGTTGACCAGACAAGTGAAGCTGGACTTGATAACATGGCAGGAATTTCTGACAGGTTTTAACGGAAAGCTTTCTTTGTGGATGATACATTTCTGACTGGGGATTACTTGCAGTTATTTACTGATGCCTAGGGGGCATAGGCTATGGGGCGATATGTGGGCCAGAGTGGTTTTTTGGTAGATGGCCCAATTCTTGGAATGCCCTTAACATCACAGTACTTGAGTTATATCCGATCATGGCGGCTGTAGAGACGTGGGTTGTTTCTTGGGCTAACAGTAGTGTGTGTTTCTTCACGGATAACGAGGCCCTGGTCACAATAATTAATAAGCAGATTTCCAGGGAACCGAGTGCGATGGTGTTAATGAGAAAGTTAATATTGTCGTGCTTGCGTTATAATATTTAGTTTACAGCTCGTCATGTCCCAGGTCGTGACAATACCTTGGCTGATAAATTATCCCGTTGTCAGGTAGACGAATGTTTTAAACTGGCTCAGTGGGTCAACCTCGAACCAGCGATACTGCCGTACCACGTCTCCCCAGCCGAGACACTGGACATGTGCTGATGCAGGCGTTATTGGCATAGTCAACAAAAGCCCAGTATGAGCGAGCATAGTCAAAACTGGTGGGATTTGTCCAGTCGTTAGGCACTGCTCCTGTGTTGCCCGTATCTGTTGCCATGATGATGGGTTTTATTGCTTATACGCATAGTAAAGGTTATGCGCCGTCTTCTATGATTTCCACGGTCTCGGCCATCTCATATTTTCATAAACTTTGGTTTGCCGGACCCGGCCAATAATGTTATTATTGCCAAACTTTTAACTGGGGCCCAGAACTTGGGAACGGTGCCTGATGTCAGGTTACCAGTGTTAATGTCAATTCTTGCCCAGCTAGTTAGCGCTCTGCCGCATGTGGTTACTTTACATTATAAATGCGTTATGCTGCGGGCTATGGTGGTTCTCGCCTTCAGAGCTTACTTAAGAGTGGGGGAGGTGGTCCCCGATCCCGCAGGGTGGGGCAAGGTTGCCTGCATTTCAGAGACGTGGCACTGAATGGAGATCTGATCACTATTTAGTTTAGACATTTTAAGCACAGTGGTAAACAGGGCCCCCAGTCATTGCAATATATGGTCAATGTGTAGAGGGCACTTCAATTCATCCAGCTAAGATTCTCAGGGAATTTCTTCATGTCAGGGATACAAAAATGGGCTTTATTTGCTTATGCTAATGGCACTCCAATGCTACGACGCGAGTTTGATAGGCTGCTTAAGCATTTACTCGAGTTCTGTGGGTTAAGTATAAAGGTATTCAAAGGTCACAGCTTTAGAATCGGGGAAGCAACATCAGCCGCATTAAGGGGTGAATCGGATGCACAAATTAGATCTGCGGGTAGATGGGCATCCGATGTTTTCAGGAAATGCATTCGGATATCTTAACGTACACTTCATTTAGCTTAGTTTAGTTATGGCTTCGGGGGTATATAGCAGGGACTCTGATATTGGGGCCGTTTTTAGCGCCATCTCCCGGGACATAAAACAGGTTAGGTGCACAGCGGGAATATGACGGAGACTCTGACAGTGGCGGAATCAACAGTTATATCTCCGTTGGATACACCCGAGTTAAGGATTAGCATAGGCTCTGAGAGGGGCGGAGTCGAAAGCTACTATCTTGGCTCGGATAAATGGTTTAGTGTTCTTTGGTTACTCCTATCATGCCCAATCACCATGAGAGCGACGATAGTGGGACATAATGGCAGCTCTGACAGTGGCGGAGTTGAGTCGACGGTCGTATACGTTTTGTTGGCGGACGGTTGCATTGTAATGTTGGGTGACCTAGTGGCGGAGTGACCCCCACCCACATGGGGCGGAGTGACCCCCACCCACGTGGTGAAATGAATTGATTAGTTCGTAGTGATTTATTTAGTAGTCATAATATTGTTACCAATGGTTGACACACTTAATACGTTGTCGAATTATACCTATTATGTGAAATTAGCAGTCTGGGGCCGGCATGGTTGCTGTGGTTAATTTCGCTTGATTATTGATGTTTACACAATTATTAAACTGATGAATATTAATAAAACGCACCCACACACGCACGCACACACACACACGCACACGTGATCGGTTGTGCCCCACCCCATGTGGCACAACCGCCATTTCGACGCTTGCCATTATATGGGTAATAACTTATTTCATGACTTGATAATTAACATACTTAACATAATAACATTGAATAACAAACGTTTGTATAAACTAAATATTGAACAGTTGCATCGCTCGGTAGCTTTGTACTGCCTGTTTTTGCGTTAGCTATGCGATTGTGCCCCACCTTCCCCTCAAGCAAATCTGACCTGTTTTCCTAGAGCCGCGTTTCTTGACTTGTCCTCCAATGCACTCCTCGATCGCCATTTGGTATGACCGGGTCCCACAGCACCCTGGGTAATCCGTCGGCCGTTTAGTGACGACGCCATTGCAACACATTTGACGGTATGGGTGAAATCGTTTACCTCTGCAGTCTGGAAACACAAGCAGTGTAGTATTCATGCAACAAATGCAACTTTATTGATGTTGTTGATTAAACACTGTACCTAACATATTGTATATAACATCAGTCCCGCTGACTAAAGGGTAATGTTCGCGTAGTATTGTTTTGTAGACGAATCTGATTTTAATAACTGCGTTACGCCGTTCGACACTCAGCTTTAATATTGTAATTATTATACACAAAAGTTATCGTTCGTTTAAATTATAGGAATGTGATTGTTATGACGAACAGGAAAGGCTCAACATTACTCTCATTGTGCTTCGTTTAAAACAGATGTATATTAGTGATATGTTGACAGTACAATATTATTTCATACGCTCTTTAAATAGGCGTGGAAATGCATAATAATGCAATGCATACTTATTGTAACAATATATATATATATATATATATATATATATATATATATATATATATATATATATATATATATATATATATATATATATATATATATATTTAGTATTATCTTGCATTTGTTGTAATTAATTCTTCAAAATAACATGTTTCATATCAGAATACCAGACGTTAAGCTATGTCAGAAAAAATATGTGGAAACATTTATATTTTGTTGTGTATTGTGAAAAGCCCCGAATTAATTCGACATCCGTCCCCAGTTTTAACATTGAGCGAACACTTAATTAAAACACGTTTTACACACATTTTGCAGTACAGGCCTGAGGTCTGATACATGTGCCGTGGTGCATGATGGGTTTTTCTCTAGGGCATTTGCATCTAGGCACGCACGGGTCGTCACATGACGGTCCAGGTTTCGGGTCATCACACGATGGCGTACATGTCTTGCCACAGACGGCCCAAATCTGGCCGCCGAAACATACTGAAAATATATGATAATACAAAAATACGTGTATCTACAAAGCCATATGTATACATATGTGCATATGCATACATGAATGTATGCATACATGCACACATGTATATGTGAATAAATGCATACGCGTACATACGTGGATACAACATAAGCATAATCACAAACGTTCCTGCGTGCAAACGTGCACACTTGCACACGTGCATACGTGCAAACGGGCATACGCGCATAAGTAAATACGTAAGTGCGTACGTACGTACGTACGTACGTACGTACGTACTGGTACGTATGTACGTGCGTACGTACCCACATGCATGCTTGCATGCATGCATACTTTCATACATTTATGTTTGTATGTATATATACATACATTCATTCATACATACATACGTACATGCATGCATACTTACATACATACATGCATGCATACATACATACATACATACATACATACATACATACATACATACATACATACATACATACATACATACATACATACATACATACATACATACATACATACGTTAGGTGTTAATCCATGTGATTACCGATATATCGTAACGTGTTGTATAAATAAATGCATAGCTGATTTATATTTATAACTAATCCAAATATAATCAGAATACCTTTCTGTATCGATTCCCGTACAGTCATTGCAAAGATCAGCAGCAGAAGCAGTCGTGGCACTTCGTGGGAATTCCTTAAATTGATGTTGAATCAATTAGATCACATAAGCAGTCGAGTAACCATCTTGGTTAGTTGAATTCTGAACGGCTATGAAGATATTAACATATATACTTTATCTCTTTCTGTGTAAGATTGTAGAAATAAAGGAGAGTGTGTAATGTTAGTAACGGTACATAATCAGGCAGCCTAACAACATTGTTAAGGACATTGCGGATTACAGCACCACATTTGTGTGTCTTCCTTGGGTAATAAAGTTTTATTTTTTTTACATATGAGACCGTTATACACTGAAAACATCAAGACACTTGACTGGTAGATTGAGTGTCAGTTTTCTTTCCTGTGTAGGCAGCATCAAGGTTAGAGAAAATGATTACATTACATAATATCTTTATATCATAAGAATAAATGAACAACAACATGTGTGTGGGGGATTTTATTGATTTTATTCCCAAATCCGGGGTCAACATGTCATGGTGGGGTCCAAACCACATTTCACATGTAACAAGATGGTGAAACAGCTAGAGTCAGTATCGAGTGTGACCACCAAGAGCAAGATTATTGTGTCACGTGACGTCACAATCGGCTCTTCTGACGCGCGACTTCTGCCACAGACGTTCCTGTCTCCATACGACCGAATGTGCGATATCGATCAGTCCTCTTTAGAAAGCCTTGAAAAGCAATATTAGAAACAAATACGACACCCATTGGCTAATGATAGAACCACTGTTGCATGTCGTCATAAAAGTGCTGACGCGCATGTGTGTGGAAATTTTTTTATGTTTGCGACGTTAATGGAACTGGTAAATTTCGATATCGGTCATACAAATATGCTATAAATTAAATTTGTTATTTCCGAAAGGGGCCGTTTTAGTTAGTTAAATGCGTACGTGTATGTAGTCAGTTTTATCATCTGCTGTCATACTCTATACATAAAACACCAATGGGCTAATAATAAACCACGGTTGCGGATAGTCGTACAATCTAGTGTTAACGAGCACATTGTTTATTGACATATAGTGCCACTCAAAGTTGGCAACTTTGCCAACAGCAATTGCGAACATAACAGTGGCTTCTCCTGCGAAATGGCCCTTGCTCAAAGATAATGATTGATGAATAATCTACCGCTGACACGTTTCGCCAGACGGCCTTTCGTTCTACATCTAAACATCAAACTTCTACATCTAAACATCAAAGTTCTACATCTAAACATCAAAGTTCTACATCTAAACATCAACGCGTCCAGGCATTTGCACAGCACTCATCGTACACTGTAAGCTGAACGTTGGGTCTAGTATTGAATTACTCTGGTTATTCTTCGTATTAATCACGGGCAGTGATTGCTACTGCCCGTGATTAATACTATACTGATACAGTTTTTCGTAAATAAATACGAAATCATAGATTATAAAATCATATCCAATCGTAAACAACCTAACAGTGTGGTTTGCTTTCGGTGGCAATCGTGCTGTAGTTACACTGGCTGGAATAGAAGAACAAGTTTAAGACGCAACAACCAAATGAGTTGAATGATACCGATACAGGTTGTGTATTGGATTTACAATTCAGTGCCACCTGACTTAAGTTGTGTTTACACGATGCGGCGACGAGGTGATTGTTACACAACACAAAACATTCCATATTGTTCGAAGCAACAGTTCATACCGTCAAATGTCATAAACACCGACTTGCAAATATCGGCTTAAGGCTGTCATGCTTTATACACATATTCGATTGTGTGCACGTTGTACAAATGCAGATAACTTTGTGCGACTGCGATTGCATCGTAAAATGTGAAATGCAACTAAATGTGTTATGCTGCCATATTTGTTGAGCTGTACTGGCATGTATGGTATGTGTACTGTCGTTCAGTGTGTTGTAACGCAAGTGTGTTGCAACGTCAAGTAAGTTGTACCATGAAACGATGCAACATTGCCTAACATGTACGCTTAGATAACTGTGTTCAGCCTTCGTTGCGATTATTCATTTCACTTGCGCTAGTGGAATTAGTTATAGACACATTGCAAACTTTCAAAGTAATATCTTCCTAGATGTTTCAAAAATATATATGCATCTTCCGACAGGCGACAGATGCTAACATGCAAAGATATGAATACTTAGTCAGCTGTTGAGTGCAACCTGTCGTAGACCCACAAATTCTAACACACTAACACACTAACACACTAACACACTAACACCCTAACACTCAGAAGCTAATTGCATGTGGGATGAGCGTTATTTCAGCTGCTGCCAATCAATGGAGTCCATAACATGATAGCGTCGGCAAGAATCGCCGTTTTCTCGATTTTCCGCGTATCTACAAACTCGTCTCTTTCCCGATTTTTCAGCGTATCTGCAAACTCCCTGATTTCTCGAATTTTTTCGCGTATCTACAAACTCTCCCTTTTCTAATTTTGTCCGCTTATCTACAAACTCGCCGATTTCTCGAGGCTGAGTTGCGCCACCTTTAGGTAAAGATTGACTTTAATAAACACCCAAACGATAAATTAATCGGGTGAAACGCGGTCTGCGCCTGTTCGATTCCATCGTATGCGTCTTTTTGGCCGTAATTATAAAGTCACACCTAGTCAGACATTTAAATAGTTAAATAGACAGTCTTGACCCAGCCTCGAAAAAACGGCGAGTTTGTAGATACGCGGATGATTTCATGTTATGGGCTTCACAAGCTATCTGCTTGTGCAGCAATGCAACGTGAGCGCAATGTCTAGGAGGATATCGGCATTAAATAAGACATTATCATTATTATTATCAACATACATTGTTGTTAATATATACATCTCAAAAGTGAATTTCCCTCTGTTGCAAAGATGCATGTCATATGGTATTGATGCATGTCA
The DNA here is from genome assembly GCA_963662155.1 of Lamellibrachia columna. Taxonomy (NCBI): domain Eukaryota; kingdom Metazoa; phylum Annelida; class Polychaeta; order Sabellida; family Siboglinidae; genus Lamellibrachia; species Lamellibrachia columna. The sequence goes on along the minus strand of OY759262.1, from coordinate 47,852,424 downwards.
TATGGGCTTCATCTAAGTGGAAAGGGGGCGGCAGTATTCGCGGACAAACTTTCAGCAGCAGTAGATAGTGACTTGGGTACAATGACAAATATTTTTGGAAGTAAACATTCTTTAAACTAGAAGTGCAGGGGGGTTACCTAGAGGTGTCTCAAGCAGAACAAGAGGCCACTGGCACAGATAAACCAATATCAAATCATCCGAAAAACATCTCTGAAAAAGGTTATAGATGCGTATGTTTAAATGCAAGGAGCATAGTAAATAAGAAAAACAAATTAAACATTATGGTAGAAGATATTGACCCTCACATAATTGGTATAACTGAATCATGGGCCAACATAGATATAACAGATGGTGAATTAGGACTGACAGGATATGTAATGTTTAGGAAAGATCGAATAGGAAGAAGGGGCGGGGGAGTTATTTTATATGTTAAAGAATCTATTCAGGCTTATGAAATAAAACTAGAAAGGGAAGCAGATTGCGATGAAGCTGTTTGGTGCAAAATTGTTTCAGGAAATTCAAAATTAACTATTGGATTAGTTTACCGAAGTCCAAACATAAACGAAGAGGACAACACAAAAATAAAAAATGCTATAAAGGAAGTTAGTAAAGGGGAATGTATCATAATGGGAGATTTTAACCATGGACACATACAATGGAATTCTCTAGAGAGCACAGGGATTGAGGACCAACAATTTCTATTTTTAATCCAGGATAGCTTTCTTACTCAACACGTACTAGAACTAACCACGGGAGAAAATGTATTAGATATAGTTTTGTCATCACAAAAAGAATTAGTGGACAATGTAAAAATATTTGAACCATTGGGTAATAGTGACCATAATCAAATACATTTTGACATCAATGTAAAATCAGAAAGTAAAAATAAGAAAACTTACAAGAGAAACTTCCACAAAGGTAACTACAAAGATATGAGAAAATACTTAGCAAAGCTAGATTGGAATAACATGCTGATGAATAAGACCGCAATTGAATGTTGGAATATTCTAAAATATGAAATTGAGAGTATCATCGATAAATTTGTTCCCTTCCAAAAACAAGGAAAACGGTGTAGAAAGAAACACTTCTCAAAAGAGGCTATTAGAAAAATAATGCTAAAACAAACTATGTGGAGGGTTTATAGGTGTACCAGAAAGGACGAAGACTATGCAAAATACAAAGAGGCACTTAATGCAGCTACAACTGAAATCAGACAATCTAAAAGAAGCTATGAGCAAAAACTAGCATGTAACATAAAAAATGACAGCAAGAGTTTTTATGCATATGTCAGGAGTAAACAAAACGTACAAGACAAGGTTGGACCTCTAGAAGACAGTGCTGAAAATATAATATCACAGGGGTTTTTAATGGCGGAAGACCTAAATGGTTACTTCAGTTCAGTGTTTACCAAAGAAGATATTAGTTCATTACCAGTTGCTGATGCTAACTTTCAGGGGGCTAAATCTGACTATTTAGGTCCGTTAGTTGTAAGTCCAGAATTGGTAGCTAAGAAAATAAAGGCAATGAAGGATAACAAATCACCGGGAGTGGATGGGATTCCTCCAAAATTACTAATGGAAACAGTAGAACAAATCAGTATACCACTTGCAAGAGTATTCAACTTGTCATTAAAAGAGGGAGTTGTTCCGTTTGAATGGAAAGAAGCAAACATCATACCATTATTTAAAAAGGGTTCGAGAAATAAGTCAGAGAATTACAGACCAGTGAGTTTAACGTCAGTGATTTGTAAATTATTAGAAAGGTTAATTAAAGACCATATGGTGGAATTCCTCGTTAAGCATAAATTATTAAATTCATCTCAACATGGATTCCTTAAAGCGAGGTCATGCTTAACAAATATGTTATGTTTTTTGGAAGAAATCACTAAGTGGATAGACGTGGGATCGCCAGTAGATATTATCTACTTAGATTTTCAGAAAGCTTTTGACAAAGTGCCACATCAAAGATTACTACTTAAATTAAAAGCCCATGGTATCGGGGATAGCATAACTGACTGGATAGAACAATGGCTGACTGACAGAAGAGAACGAGTTGTAGTAGATGGAGAAGTTTCAAATTGGAAATCGGTTTTGAGTGGGGTACCTCAAGGATCAGTATTAGGACCTATATTATTCTTAATTTATATCAATGACTTGGACGACAGTATAACAAGTAACGTACTGAAATTTGCGGATGATGCAAAACTGTTTAGAAAGGTTAATAATGATGGTGTTAAACAACATCTACAAAACGATCTAGACAGATTAGTGAAATGGTCTGAGAAATGGCAGATGTTGTTCAATTTTGGGAAATGTAAATGCCTACATACAGGACATAGGAACTTGAATGTAAACTATAAAATGGGAGATACTGTTCTGGGTACTACTGTAAAAGAAAAGGACTTAGGAGTTACAATAAGCGCTGATATGAAAGTTTCAGAGCAGTGTGGTATTGCAGCTTCAAAGGGTAATCAAATTCTTGGATTGATTAGAAGAAACATAACATACAAGGGAAAAAAGTTAATTATACCTCTTTATCAAGCAATAGTTAGACCTCATTTATAATACTGTATACAAGCATGGAGACCATATCATAAGAAGGATATAGATACGCTTGAAAGCATACAAAGGAGAGCAACTAAAATGATTCCAGAACTGAAAGACCTTAGTTATGAAGAACGCCTGAAAGAATGTGGTTTAACAACTCTAGAGACAAGGAGGTTAAGAGGAGATCAGATTGAAGTTTTTAAGATATTGAATGGGTATGAAAATATTGATATAAATATGTTTTTCTCACTCAAGAAGGATAGCAGAACTAGAGGACATGAGGTAAAATTAGTAAAGGATCAATGTAGATTGGACATCAGGAAGCACTCGTTCTCACAGAGGACAATAAATGAATGGAACAAATTGTCTACAGATTGTGTAACTGCTAGCAGCGTGAATATGTTTAAAAACAAGGTTGACACATATCTCAGGAGGGCGGGCTATAAGTAGATGAACATTGTTGGACTCTCGATAAGCCAATGGCTTCCTTGTCCACTTGCCATCTGGGCCTTTGGCTTGGATGGCAAATTTGGTTAAATCTTGTTAAATCTTGTATTGTCGTGGTGCAAATATGCGCGTAAACGTGCACGGGGTGCTTGCGCGTGGCTAGTTCGTAAATATCTTAACAGAACAAAGGCCGATTGTCTTTATCGCAAAATCATATTATAATCAATATAAATATATATACATATATATATATATATATATATATATATATATATATATATATATATATATATATATATATATATATATATATATATATATATATATATATATATATATATATATATATATATATATATGTGTATGTATATATATATATGTATGTATATATATATATGTATATATATATATATATATATATATATATATATATATATATATATATATATATATATGTATGTATATATATATATATGTATATATATATATGTATATATATATATATATATATATATATATATATATATATATATATATATATATATATATATATATATATATATATATAAATGTATGTATATATATATATATATATATATATATATATATATATATATATATATATATATATATATATATATATATATATATATATATATATATATATATATATATATATATATTCTACCATATTGACAACATAAATTTTCTCCAATGAGCCTCTGTTTATTTACTTATGATTGTCGACAGTGTCGTTCAGCACGCAGTGTACATAACATCCCAGACGAGACATTCAGATTATACTAGTAACGGTCGATTAGTGTAACACCATTTCGGTGGGTCATTCAAACACATTTGGGCCATGAAGATGTCAGGATGCGTGCAGTCTATGCTACGTAACATGATGTTACGTGTAGTCTATATTATGTAACATGATGTTACGTGTAGTCTATGCTATGTAGCATAACGTTACGTGTAACCTATGCTGTGTAACATGTAACAATATGTTACGATTTCAGCGATCAGACTGTGCACCTTTACTTCAGTACCGCATATGACAGTTTATTGAAAGGTCAACTTACATGGTGACGCGTTTTCTCTGCGGTTTCGCTCAATGTCTGCAGAAGCCTCTCTCCATTCAAACTTGCGTAACGTGTGGAAGAAAACTAGTGCGCTTCCCTATAGAGCGAAATGTGAACTACACAAAAGTGAAATGGAAACACTAATTTATGGCTTCAGACAGAACCAATTTTTTTTCGAATTCCATTAATTAACATACACATATCAGCTCTATGATATTGTGTTCTCGTAATGACGCCATTACATTTTGCTAATGGGAATTGTTTATCATAAACCATGCGTCCACTTAGGTGTTGATGACGCACTTGAGAAGACAATGGCATATTGGTTTACTAGGCCTTCCTTACACGCAAGGCGCGACGCTCTGAGCGTCATGGAAAAAAGTCATACACGGTATGTAAACAGTTAATACGTCGGCAACTTGATCTCACGTTTCCGTCGTTTGCAAGGCAGTTGAATTTTTTTTTTTCAGTCGAAGCATGTATTATGGACGTCATACGTCTGTCCTTGGGGAGTTTGTATTACTGACTGGGTGGATTACCTGTTTCGATGTCGTCGCCTTCCTGGTCTTCATCCTCGTCGGTGTTGTCGATATTTAACTATGTATAAAGGGCTTCAGAGGCAAACGCGATAAATCCTTTGCATTTACTTGAGGAAAAACATCTTTACTTCACTTCTTTGTTTCATCCTCAGAAAGTAAATGGAAATGTGTACGTGATATTGGAATATCTTAATAATCCAAAATCAAAGCAAATGGTAGCTGAATCTTAACATTTAAAGCAGTTTTCAAATATGATGCTTCGCCCATTCAGAAATCTCGGCCGAATTGGCGTACACCAGTGACAGCTAGTAAAAACTTCATGACATTAACTTCGTTTTATTCAGGCGAGTTATTATTTGCCTACGTGTAAAGAAAACACACATACATCTACCTTAATGTCCTTATGTGACCAGAGAGCAATGCTGGAGTCCTAGTTATTGATGGTCTCAAAACGTCTACGTACGCACACGAAAAACTGTCATTTAACACAAGACATCCCTCCCAGCTACATTTAACACCAGACATCTATCTCAACTACATTTAACACCAGACATCCCTCCCAGCTACATTTAACACTAGAACATCCCTCCCAGCTATATTTATCACCATACATCCCTCGCAGCTACATTTAACACCATACATCCCACCGAGCTACATTTAACACCATACATCTCTCCCAGCTACATTTAACAACAAACATCTCTCCCAGCTACAGTTAACACCATACATCCCTCCGAGCTATATTTAACACCAGACATCTCTCCCAGCTACATTTAACAACAAACATCTCTCCCAGCTACAGTTAACACTATACATCCCTCCCAGATACATTTAACACCAGACATCTCTCCCAGCTACATTTAACACCATACATCCCAACCAGCTACATTTAACACCAGATATCCCTCCCAGCTACGTGGACCTTTGAGTTGCATCGACTTAAGGATAACCGTGAAAATATCCTCGTCCTTTCTGCCTGTAACTATCACATACCACTGAGGCAAATACATGTCAGGACCGCTTATGTAAAACATTATCGTATCAGTAGTTACACCACGAATTGACAGTGGACGGCCACTTGATGAATAATCGTCGTCGATAGCATTGCCCTGCAGCAAGGCGTGAGCAGTCACTGGCGGTCTGGCCGTACTCTTTGTTATGCATATTATGTGTGGGCGTTGTACTGGATAATGTTCCAATTACAACCGGAAAAGGCGCGATGTATTGGTTTAGAGGCGTAGCAGGAAGTAACATTAAACTGTTGATCATGGGCGATGGATTGCTTCATTACAAATCAGCTTCTACGCGTGTGGTGTCCACCACCACCATCATCATCTTCATCAACATCACGACCATTATCATCACCATTATTATCATCACCATCATCATCATCATCGCCGGTTGTTGTCATCGTCTTCATCAATATCATATTCATTAATATCATCTTCATCAATATAAATAAAATGAACATCCACATCATCATCATAAAATCAACAGACACATGATCTTCATTATCAAACCAATATCCACACAACCATCACCATTATTACTTGCATAATTATAAATATGATTATGATTATGATCATTGTCATAGTCATGGTCACAACTACAATAATATATATATATATATATATATATATATATATATATATATATATATATATATATATATATATATATACATATATATATATATATACTATATATATATACGTATATATATATATATATATGTTTATATATATATATATATATATACTATATATATATACATATATATATAGTATATATATATATATATATATATACTATATATATATACATATATATAGTATATATATATATATATATATATATATATATATATACTATATATATGTATATATATATATAGTATATATATATACTATATATATATACATATATATATATAGTATATATATATATATATATACTATATATATATACATATATATAGTATATATATATATATATATATATATATATATATATATATATATATATATATATGTTTATATATATATATATATACTATATATATATACATATATATATATATATATATATATATATATATATACTTATATATATATATATATACATATATACATATATATATATATATATATATATATATATATATATATATATACATAGTGGGGCGCGATAGCATACCGGTTAGAAGGCCGGACTCTCAATCGAGAGAACCCGGTTTCAAATCCCACTGCGGTCGCAGTGGGATTTGAAGTGGCAAGTTTGATCACCCCACGTTGCCACAGTTCACTCAGCTGTATAAATGAGTACCTGGCAATACAGACAGTGGTGGATATGTGAACGAATAGCCTTCGCGCAGCAATTGCAGCGTGGCTGAATACTTCCCAAAGAAGTTGAGATGGCCTTGGATATATATATGTATGTATATATATATATATATATATATATATATATATATATATATATATATATATATATATATATTATATATATGAAGTGAAGTGAATATGGAAATGCTGAAAGTTCACGAATTTCACCCTTGGTGAAATTTCGTAATATTGTCATCGGCAGGAGGATGGAAGACACGTCCATAATTGACCCGCACAATGTTTATCATTTTGGATATCCACAATGTTGTGCCTTATCAGATCTAACGACAAAAGTCAGTTGTTTTGATGACTTGAACAAAATAGACATTTTAAAAATCACCTGCGTATGTTGCATAAACTATTTACACCTTACATATTTGGACCTTGGCAGGAAATTGTTTTCTACGACAAGGCAGCCTAGCGGTGGCAGCCTAGCGGTGGCAGCCTAGCGGTGGCAGCCTAGCGGTGGCAGCCTAGCAGTGGCAGCCTAGCGGTGGCAGCCTAGCGGTGGCAGCCTAGCGGTGGCAGCCTAGCGGTGGCAGCCTAGCGGTGGCAGCCTAGCGGTGGCAGCCTAGCGGTGGTTGACGCCGTCTACACACGACGACACCGGGACTCTCGAATCTGTCGAGTGACGGGACCAGGTTCGCTTCTTCCCACCGTCGTTCGGGGCCGACATGCTGCAGCCAGTCACCCACCCCATGGTCGTCAGCTGCGGAAAAAGCTTGTACGTGTTTGGCCTCACCAAAGCCGTTAATACTACTTATCGGTGCTACGATTGTAAATGTGGAACGTGGCGCACGTGGCGAGATGCCACTGGAGTGCTGATTCGGGGCTGTCCGTTGCGGGCATCGACTGCATATACGTCGTTGGTGGGTCCACTCGCTCTTGTCTGCTGTTCAACACGACGACAGACAGCCGGACGATAATGTGCCGTCCGCTCACCACACGCAGACAGCCTGACGGGATTGTGCCGTCCGCTCACCACACGCAGACAGCCTGACGGGATTGTGCCGTCCGCTCACCGCACGCAGACAGCCTGACGGGACTGTGCCGTCCGCTCACCACACGCAGACAGCCCGACGGGATTGTGCCGTCCGCTCACCACACGCAGACAGCCTGACGGGACTGTGCCGTCCGCTCACCACACGCAGACAGCCGGACGGGATTGTGCCGTCTGCTCACCGCACACAGACAGCCGGACGGGATTGTGCCGTCCGCTCACCACACGCAGACAGCCTGACGGGACTGTGCCGTCCGCTCACCGCACGCAGACAGCCTGACGGGACTGTGCCGTCCGCTCACCGCACGCATACAGCCTGACGGGATTGTGCCGTCCGCTCACCACACGCAGACAACCGGACGGGACTGTGCCGTCCGCTCACCACACGCAGACAGCCTGACGGGACTGTGCCGTCCGCTCACCACACGCAGACAGCCGGACGGGACTGTGCCGTCCGCTCACCGCACGCAGACAGCCTGACGGGATTGTGCCGTCCGCTCACCACACGCAGACAGCCTGATGGGACTGTGCTGTCCGCTCACCGCACGCAGACAGCCTGACGGGACTGTGCCGTCCGCTCACCGCACGCATACAGCCGGACGGGACTGTGCCGTCCGCTCACCGCACGCAGACAGCCTGACGGGACTGTGCCGTTACAGTTATTCAATATCACCATAGAGCTAGCAGGGAAGAACAAGAGCACTAGTCGCTCTACCAGGGACAAACAGGGAAACCTTCTCACTAAGGAAACTCTACAGTTACAACGCTGGAAAGAATATTTCCAAGACATCTTGAAAAGCCGCCACCGGATTCAATCCCAGGCTTTGAGGAAACAACTGAAGACCTTAACTTTAATTGTGGTAGGATATCCAAAGAGGAGATCAAGAGAGCCTTCAAAAGTCTGAAGCTAGGCAAAGCACCTGGAATTTACAATATACCATCTTATGTCTAAAAGCTGATTTTTGTGCCACAACAGACGTTTTATACAGCCTGCTAAATGAGATCTGGGATAAAGAGGAAATACCAACTGAGTGGAAGATGGGTATGCTAGTTACGATTCCCAAGAAAGGCAACCTCGGTGAATATAAGCACTGGAGAGGGATCACGCTTCTATCAATGCCCAGAAAAATTATCTGCCGTATATAAGCTAAGAAAGGAACAAGCTGGCGTTAGAAAGGATAAATCTACGCCCAGTGTGGCTATCTTCCCAACTATCCATAAACATCAAGATCCGCATTTTCAACACCAACGTTAAACCAGTTCTTCTCTATGGCTGTGAAACGTGGAAAACTACTCAGTATCTCAACAACAAACTCCAACTCTTCATAAACAGTCGCCTCCTATACATCCTTAAGTTATGGTTGCCTAAAAATATACCAAGGAAGAAATAAGCACTAAAATCATGAGGAGAAAATGGGGCTAGATTGGCCATACACTCAGAAATGATCAAACAAATACAACCAAACAAGCACTGGAATATAACCCACAAGGAAAGAGAAGACAAGGAAGGCAAAAAAGTAACTGGAGACGCTCCACACTACAATATCGTGATAAAGTGCGGGTCACCTGGCAAGAGGCCAAAGATCTAGCCCAGAAGAGTGTGAGGTGGAGAAACATGGTTGACTCCCTATGTTCCTGAAGGGGCCAAGAGGATTAAGGAATAAGGAAGGATTAATAGAAACGTGTTTTACAGAACCATGCCTCACTTTTATGAGAAATGTTGTCATTTATTGCAATACAACTCGAATGTCCTACAAAAAGATTATATGTAAATTGTGTATCTACGTACAATAACATCGACATATATTTGAAAAAGGCGGGATATACATAGATGAAACATTTGTTGTTGGACTGTCAATAAGCCACAGACTTTCGTTTCCACCTGTCATCTGGAGCTTGTCGCTTTGGCTGGCAATCTGATTAAATCTTTCTTGCCCACCTGTCATCTGGAGCTTATCGCCTTGGCTAGCAATCTGGTTAAAATATTTTTAATATTTACAGTGTTTTCGCATAGACACTTTACTCAACCAATCATCGACTTTACTCAACCAATCATGGATTTTGTTCAACCAAATGTCGCAAGGCGCCATGATGGTGTGGTCGATGTTCCGTCTTGCGAGTTGGGGTAGCGGGTGTATACATCGGGCGCAACGGTGCAAAGCACCAGAAGAAACAAAATATTGTGCTCCGCCAAACCAGAGCAGCACGCTGACAGAAACAAACACGCTTTATGGTATGTACACGGGGTCAAATGTCCGGAAGGGTCTCGATGCCAACAAATCAATATGCGCTGGTGCGTAACACCGCCGTTTTAACATAATTACCACAACATAGTACTCGTATTCACCTGTCTTCAGTAGTGATGCTTAATATACCCACTGTACAAACCTTTATCGGCGGCATGGTTCTCATACCATTGTCGTGATATTATATCATACAAATCGAAGGTGTGTTTCATTATATTGCCGACACGTTCCTCCCAATCCTAAGCAGATATATATTATTACTGAAGCTATTTAATCAATGTCACTGTTTCCTATTCGCGAAGTTTTGCATAATATGTTTTAATCATGAAAAAGGCCTGTCACCATGTATCTATGCTAGTTTTGACAGTTGACGGTCCTTCCTGAAATCCATTTGTTGCTGTTGTTGTTGTTGTTGTTGTTGTTGTTGTTTCGCAATCTGGCTAGATTGTTTCCATCAGTCTTGATGATGATGTCAGCAAGATCACTAGAAATAGTCTCATCTGCGTGTTGCACTATTGGAGCAATAGTAAGAGTGACATGGCGGCCACTACTATTGGAGCAATAGTAAGAGTGACATGGCGGCCACAACTAAGTGACATGGCGGCCACTACTAAGTGACATGGCGGCTACTACTAAGTGACATTTGAGGTATCATAAGTCGATCGTTGATAGCTAGTGGCCACAGCCATAGTCGGTTTGCAATGGTAATCTTGATGGCAAAACCAAATCCATCTTCCCTGCGTTGGCCCAGTGGTCTACCACTCCAGAAGAAGCCGTATCCACCAAGATCTTTCATTATTAAATTATCCTGATCACGATGAGAGGTTTTCGTTGTACTGAATGTGACTTCAACCATCAACTAAACTGATGTTATCCACGTACGATAATGTTTAGCATCATAACGGGTTACGTCACGTATATTTTTGTAACTAATGTTACATGATAACACACCTTTACATGCTATTGTGTCTTTATACTAGCAGAGTTCTGATTCTAGACATGTGAGAACTTTCGCTCACTTCCATAGCATTCTCAGCTTATTTTAAGTTAATATAATCAAATTATTCTGGCCCGACATGGCGAGAAAGAAATTATGTTCTATGACAGACGTTAATGTATCCTCGTAGTTGACACCACCGGCATTCAATATGTTCTATGACAGACGTTAATGTATCCTCGTAGTTGACACCACCGGCATTCAATATGTTCTATGACAGACGTTAATGTATCCTCGTTGTTGACACTACCGGCATTCAATACACGACCGTGCCACGCGACTGCTGAAGCAAATATGTGTTGCACACGCGGCTAATGCTGCTTCGGCCACTTGTCCGTCGGAGACAATATCGGAGGCAGTGACACGGGCAGCCACCAACGACATAAATATAGTTCTCCATTGTGACAACAACTCGTGACACTCTTTTGGCTTATCCACCAGACGGCGCCACACACCATACTTATTGAGTCGATCGCTGCGGCAAATGGTCCCCTTTGCGACGAGTCCGCCTTTGACGTGGATGTCGATCCCGTAGCCGGTAACCATGATTTGGGAGAGCGCCGGTGCCGTGTATACCTTTCGTCCACACCGAACGCTGACACAAATTGCAATTCCATAATATCAGTCCTCTTCGAATTTGAGGTCGAATCGTTGTTCGCATCTCCAAACACATTTCTTGTACTCCTCAATGCGTTCCTCTTCCGTCGGTATGCGGTAGACACACCACGCCAAGTGTTTTTGATAATGAGACAAGCAATAGGTCAGACATCGACGAAACAATTCCGTCTTCGGATAGACTTTATTGCTGGCTGCACGCGGCAGAACGCAGAAAATGAGCAGCTGCAAATACCACGGCGTCTCTAGTCAGCACACAATGCAATAATAATGTTATAATGATAATAATAATAACAACAAAAACAATAATGTTATACTAATACTAATAATAATAATAATAAAATTTAAAACAACAACAACAATACTAATAATATTAATAATAACAGCAATGATAATAATAATAGTAATACTAATAATAATATACTAATAATATTGATGTTATAATAATAATAATAATAATAATAATAATAATAATAATAAAACAATTATAACTTGAACAAATGCAAATTAAGCATTATTGTGCTTTTTATATTTTTCAAAAATGTTTGTGCTTTTTTATAGGAATGTTTCAATCAGTGCCTGGAGCTGTAAGTTACTATGGCAAAAACAAATACCGTTTCCATAAATTAAAACTAATTTTTTTTCTTTTGCACTTTGGTAGAGCAATATACTGGCAACAAGATCAAATCAGAAGAAGAAAGACAAAGCTAGTTTGTTTTCATTGCAAGCGTAAACACCTGGGTCCATTCGCGTGCAACGTTCTTGAAAGCCCAAAAATGACGTTTTTAGTTTTCAAAACATTATTACAGGCAAAGAGCACAAACAACAGCAATGAGATATGTGGTGTTATTACGTTCACAGTCATTCAATTAAAACCACATATTTTATTCGTTCCCATTCCAAAGTTATAAAAATTTTAATGGGTGAGTTCATTCATTGCTTGAGCCTTTGGTATTACACATTTTATATAAATTTATTTAAAATAATAAAAACAAATGTTGCAGAAATTACATTCACATAAGCTGATGAAGCCCCGAGGTTAACATTATTTTTTTGCCCGGAGCGTGCGTGCGTGCGAGCGAGCGTGCGTGTGTGCGTGTGTGCGTGCGTGCATGTACGTTTGCTTAATGACATGCATTTCAACAGTTCAGTAACCGATTGGTAACGTCGCCATAAGATATAGTCTACATAGTTGCACATTGTCAAATATACAATTATGTCAAAGACCAGAGATCGTGTAATGTTGTATATAATTAGCTTGTTTACTTTATTCACCTAACGATCGAAATTGTGGTGAGTAAGAGTCGTGCTAGTGTAGCCGCTAGTATTGTCAAAGAATTTACCTATTAGAACAAAGCGTACTAATTATCGGACCCCGTCCCCCTCCCGGAATAAGAACTTTAATTTTTTTTTATTTTCATGATTTAAGAACATGTCGATGTAACGACGCTATGATACAATGCATGTATACAACATACAATATAGCATTCAGAATATATTTTAAAACAGTTAATTAAACCAGTGGTTTGTTCTAATAACCCCAAAGTGGATCACTTCATAACGGAAACACAGCCGAACCATAGCGATGAACCTGTCCTGTTAATCCTTCTGAAGTTAAGGAGAAAAAAGCGTGCAAATTTGTTGGTATAAAAAAATCCATTGTATATGAAACATTTAATGGACAATAAAGGTTTTTTCAATGTGCATTGTTCAATTCACTAGTATTTTCAAAGAATTTACCTATTCGAACAAAGCATACTAACTCTCGGACCCCATCCCCTCCCCCTTCCTTCCCCTCCCTCCCCCTCCCCATCCCCCTCTCCCTCCCTGAATAAGTACTTTAAAACGTTTGTAATTTTCAAGATTGAAAAGCATATCGATGTAACAATGCTACGATACAGTGCACGTATGGGATGTACAGTAATAACCGTTAGAATATGTGTCAAAACAGTTATCTGCGATAATTATATAAAAACTTCGTTTTTATCTAACATCTCCATTGTGTCGTATCGATAAATGTTTTCAAAGAAGTTGTGAATTTCCAAGATATCGGACTGTATTACAGTGAACGGATACACATTTTAAAACAATAGTAGCTCCGCAACTTTTCACCACGTGGCGCTGCATGACGCAACGTGGTATTTTGTCGCGTGCGACCGACATTTTGTAAATTAGTAGGCGGGCCTTGACGCCCTCCCCTTAGTACGCTCTGTGCTGTTTTGTAATTTTTGAACGGCCACTTGTGATTGGCCTGTTTTGTAGATATCTGTGTAAAATGCCCTTATCATTATAATATATACAGAAAGATACCGGCTGATTATTAAACGTAAACAATAATAAAATAAAATAGTATTTCCAAAGGAACCAGTTACACTTATTATTGCGTCATTGTTGGACTCAAATATTCACATTACTGTAGAATGGCTCATATGGCTCATATGTCCGCATCCGTATGTACACCCATTTGGGAACAAAGTTTCCGCGAGCGCGTGTATAGTAGTTGGCGTTTGTGTAAATTTGTTTTAGCCTATGCAAGCCCGTAGCCAGCTTTTCACAAGGGCGGGTTAATTTTTTCCCAATACGGACTACAGGCGGCGTCATAAGTTCATGCTGGGACATATTTTCTTAATCGACTCCAGGAGGACGCCACAAGTTTACACGGGTGTCATATTTTTCCAAACAAACTCCAGTGGTCGTTACAGGTTCACATGGGGGGGTCATGTTTGTCCAACACGGAAGGTGCCACGTGTACTGTGCACAAAGCATTGTCTACATATTCAATTGTTTAATAAAATAAGATAAAAATAAAACTGATTAATTCCTTTAATTGTGCATTGAGATTGAAAGAAACATAAATATATATACCCACATATATGTGTATATATATATATATATATATATATATATATATATATATATATATATATATATATATATATATATATATATATATATATATATATATATATATATTTATATTTATATATACATATATAAATATAAATATAAATACGCACGCGCGCACGGCGCACGCACACACACACACACGCACACACATTTCCTGGGTGAATTATATATTAAACATAAAATGATTCAATTTAAAAAATAGTTCATGAATATTGTGAATTATGAAAAGCGCAGTCACATGTCGATGTCAAAAGCATGATCATTCCCAGAAATTATGCAAGCCTTTATGCAGAGTAAGATGGATATTGAGGGGCACATAATGCTACCTGAGCTGTGAATGAGCAACATATCAAGTATAGACCGGTATCAATTAAATAAAGCTAGCAGTACAAAATGCTGGGTTTATGTTTTGCTGCATACACACCTTTGTCTGCACTATGCTTTGCAATTAACTTGAAAAGTTAATTAATTAAATTATAATTAACTAATATTTTTTCCAATTAAAATAAATTAACCTCACACATTTCTCAAGTCAATAAAATGAAATAAAATTAACCTCACACATTTCTCAGGTCAATTAAATTAACAATTAATGCTATTCAATAAACTATTAAATCATGTGTTGGTAGAAATGTTTACAAGTTTAAAACAGTTCTAAGAGCACAAGACTTATAACAGAAATGTGTTTTGTAACTTCATGGGACATTTGATCACATTTTAAGAGTTGTAGATTCTCATAAAAAATATTTTTTTAAAGGGATGACAAGTTGTGGTTGAATATTTGCAGGTTGTCTGGTGTCTTCCTATATTCAATAAAACCGGGCAACTGCATACATAATTTCTAAGCACCAAGTTGTTATTTATGCAGTGTTATGTTACTAGATCATTAGGTTTCCCCATTATACACTATAATTTTAATATGTATACATTATTTGTTATGCATCACTAGAATGGGCATGCTTTTGATTTAAGTTGACACTGTAAAAATATCCCAAATTGAAGCTATATTACCTTTCTCTACATATCCCCATTAACGGTTATAATGTACACGTGAGACGATTTAGATGCATTGGTCTAATGGCCCCATGAAATTAGCCTTTATAGAAAAGTTGTAATTAAATTAAATTAACTTGAGTTGATTCACTTAAAACATTAAAGGTGCTTAATCAATTCGATTTTGGCTAGTGTCATTTAAATTAAGTTTGCGAAAAACTTCACCTACATAGTATCTACTACAATATGCTAGCTCGTTTATGCAACTTTTGTATGTAGTTTTTTTGTGAAATCATCAGACGAACTATAAAATTAGCTAATGCTTGTTCAAGCATTTACTGAAGTGAAAATCGAAATGCTAAAAAATCACGATGTTTTCCTTGGTGAGATTTCGTCAATTTGTCAAGTGATCGGCGAGAGGATGGAGGTCACGCCCATGATCAACATTGACCCACACCGTTTTTTACCATTTTGATATCCACTATTTTTATCCTTACCATATCTAACGACTAAAGTCCATTCTTTCGACCATTTGAACGAAAATAGGCATTTTTTATTAAATCAACTGCGGATGTTACATAAACTATTCACATACTACATATTTGGACACAAATGAAGCGGATTTGCGATAGGCTACATCAGTTGAGGATGCAGTTTTAACAATTGAAATTAACCTATGCTATGCATGGACAGAAGCCTGATGTTTTTGTGTGCGTTATGAATGTATGGAGGCCATATAGCATGCCACCACAACAAAGAGAGTAGTTGGCTTGCTAATAATTGAAATTAATCCATGCCTGATGCTTTGTGTGTGTGCCATGAATGTGTAGAGGCCATATAGCAAGCCAGCCATATAGCATGCCAGCCATATAGCATGCCACCACAACAAAGATAGTAATTGGCTTGCTAACTCTGCATTGTTTCAGCGAGCAGATACCTTGTGAAACCATAACATTCTGCTTACAAATCTTCATGTTGTTTGAAGAACGGCTTAGCAACTGTCTGTACATTGTCTACTGCTCTCTGGCTGTTACCAACTGACCACACGTAAGGTGATTTGGTAACATATTTATGGTTACAATAAGATTATGTTTCAAATAAATTAGAGAGTTGCATAATATGTAATATGTTGTTAGATTTGAACCATCCCTCTGAAAAGTGTGAACCCAGAATAATATGAAGATAATATTATAATGTTTTAATAAATGTGAACCCCCTTTTTCAACAATGTGAAACCGCTTCTCAAATCGTGAACCCCCTTCTCAAAAGTTTGAACCCCCCAATAACACGGAGATAATATTTTTTGGATAAAAATTAACCCCGTTTTCCATAAATGTGAAACCCTTTTCAAAAGCATGAAACTTCCTCTCAAAAGCGTGACCTCCCCTCTTAAAACGCATGAAAATAATATTATGTTCATATTACTTTGAGGTTCACGCTTTTTAGAGGGATGGGGTTCACGATAAGGGGTTCACATAAACAGGGGCGTTCATATTTTCGGAAAAGGGACCTCCCTGGCTACGGGCCTGCTATGCATGGACAGGAGCGTATTGGTAACTGGTGTTGTTCACAAGTACAAGAACAATGCCTGCAAAAAATACACATACAAGGTTGAGACTTCACCTAACCACGTCGTCGCCTTCACATTCTGGTTTGGCGAGGTCGAGACCGTACCTAACCACGTCGTCGCCTTCATATTCTGGTTTGGCGAGGTCGATACCGCACCTAATCATGTCGTCGCCGCTACGTTCTGGTTTGGCGAGGTCGAGACCGCACCTAGCCACGGCATCGCCTTCATATTCTGGTTTGGCGAGGTCGAGACCGCGCCTAGCCACGTCGTCGCCTTCATATTCTGGTTTGGCGATGTCGAGACCGTACCTAACCACGTCGTCGCCTTCATATTCTGGTTTGGCGAGGTCGAGACCGCACCTAACCACGTCGTCGCCGCTACGTTCTGGTTTGGCGAGGTCGAGACCGCACCTAGCTACGGCGTCGCCTTCATATTCTGGTTTGGCGAGGTCGAGACCGCACCTAACCACGTCGTCGCCGCTACGTTCTGGTTTGGCGAGGTCGAGACCGTACCTAGCTACGGCGTCGCCTTCATATTCTGGTTTGGCGAGGTCGAGACCGTACCTAACCACGTCGTCGCCGCTACGGTCTGGTTTGGCGAGGTCGAGACCGCACCTAGCCACGACGTCGCCATAACGTTTTTATTAGCGGAGGTCGAGACAACACTAGCTACGACGCCGCATCACGTTCTGGTTAGTTGAGGTCAAGACCGCGTCTAGCCTCGACGTCGCCATTACGTTTTAGCCATGACCAAGTCATGGTCATGTTGCATTATGGGCAGTCCAAGACTGACTAAAATAACGGTTAAGTTACGTCGCAGATACGGCACGTGATCATTCGGGGAATATGTAAATTAAATAAAACGTACACGACGGAAATTCAGTCAACTACCTTTGTCGTAGAAGGAGTTGGAGTTGGGTGACACCCCCTGCCATCCAATCACTCATGTGTTCAACGTCCCCACCCAACCTGAAGAAACGTTTTTACAAGAACAGAATGTAATCACTAACATCGGTGTTTGCGTTGTCAAGAAACTGAAGAACAAATCTAATCTGTATTTTGTGGAAATTGTCTCGGTAAGATATGTGCTGATAGGTATGAGCTACGTCATTCCAGGTATGACTGCGTATCAGCAAAAAACTACAGCAAGGCAAGGGTGGGTCTTCAGAGGCCTAGTGCCCGTTAACACAAGCTCTTGACCAGTGTGAGCTGGAATACTCTAAGATTATTGACAAATGTATATATATATATATCGATGATGCGAAGTCCACACTTCTAGCATCACTCATGAAAGAAGTTCGATTTCAAAACTTTATGTGTCATACAATACAATACAGTACAATATAATTGATGGTTTCTATTCAAATATATATTCCTTTTCAAATTCTTATCCCTCCACAAATTGAGCAATCCCCTGTTTCGTTTTCATTCACACCCAACTATAATATAAACAATTTGGCAAGCAAATAATTCAATGAAATTAAGTATATATGAGATATATGAGAATAGGTGTATGTATTAATTAAAGTATAATAAAAAAGATTTGTTATCAAAAGGACATGATATTTCTTTTATTTAAACATGAATTTAATTACTTTTATTGTCACCATCTATGTGAAGAGGTGATTACATTGAACGGGTTGAGGCCTCCTACGTCACCACACGGGGGCGCGCGCGACGGCATTCACGCGTTATTTGGTGAATGCCGCAACTTTATATATTACACTCTTTGATATTATGCTTTTTTTTCGATGCCTCTGCTAACGTAGATGTTAAAATGTCAAGATATTTCAACAAATTGCACGGGACCGCTCACCGTGTTCTGCCTTTTGGGAGTGCAAACAACCTCTAAAATAAAACAAATAGTGCAAATACATTCAACGTTTGAACTCGTGTTATTATGATTAAAAAGCATGCATTTTTTAAATAGCAAAAACATATGTTGAGGAAATTATATTCGCATATTTAAAGCCCGAAGTTTAATGTATGTTTTCCCGAAGCACCTCTTGTGAAATACACATGACACGTGGCGGCATCGCTGTGCTATTTACGTTACGAATCTTCTGATTTCATCTGAACCACTACAGGACAGGGCTATGACAGTGTTCACGTTCAACACGTCTAATCGCCTCGTAACCACTTGACGTACTGCGCTTACAAGTAGTTCAAGTATATGAAACACACAAATTGTAATTCCATAATGTCAGTCTTCTTCGCATTTGAGATTGAATCGTTGTTCGCATCTCTGAACACATTTCTTGAATTCAGCAATGCGCTGCTCTTCCGTCGGTGTGCGATGGGCACACCACGCCACGTTTTTGTGATAGTGTGACTTGCAATAGGCGAGACACCGACGGAACAATTCCGTCTTCGGATATATTTGAGAGCATCTACCCTTTCCGGCTGCACGCGGCAGAACGAACAGCACGAGCAGCTGCAAGTGAGACAACTTTTCCAGTCAGCACACAAAGCAATCATGTAACAATACGGACGAAGATTATGGTGGTGACGGCGAAGACGACGACGAAGACGATGACGACGACTATGATGATGATGATGAAGATGATGATTATGATGATTATGATGATGATGATGATGATGATGATGATGCTGCTGCTGCTGCTGCTGCTGCTGCTGATGATGATGATGATGCTGCTGCTGCTGCAGCTGCTGCTGCTGCTGCTGCTGCTGCTGCTGCTGCTGCTGCTGCTGCTGCTGCTGCTGCTGCTGCTGCTGCTGCTGCTGCTGCTGCTGCTGCTGCTGCTGCTGCTGCTGCTGATGATGATGATGATGATGTGTTCAATGTTCATCTAAAGTGGAGCTGTAGCCACTGCTTTACACGACGATACACGGCGATATGCACGGACGAAAGGACACGGATGCGCTTACTGGTGCGGCCATACTGACATGTGGACACGATCTGATCGAAAGGGAGGAGTTCCTATTGGAAAATAATGCGGCTACAGAATCGGGATAACGAACACACGACATAAATTACTTACGAAATAAACGCGCATCGTCATAGTAACGCCACCTGAATGCAGACACGTGTCTTCTTTGGAAAATGTTTCGGAGTTAAGCGACGTTTGAATCAACAGCTATCAACCAAATATGCAATACTTGACCAAACGAGTGTTTGCACTAATTTGCATGTGACAAATATCCTCGAAGAGGTTAAAGCAATACTTCGTGCTCCAACACTTGATCTAAGCCCTTGTTCAACAAGGGTTCAATTCCAAAACGTCACTTCTTATTACGATATCTTTACATTTGTGTCGTATTGTTAGATACTGAAATGCCAAACGCCAGTCAATCATCGCGGTATAGTAATTGACTAGCATTCATCCATTTGTACCGGTTTCTAAAAACTTAAAAATTGCTCGTACCTTATTTAAACATGGACAAACACTGGCTAAAACCTGTAACATATACAGTGGATTGCACATAGCAAAATAACTTCGGGCCAGAGCAATTTGATCATTTGATCATGATTCCTATTGTAGTCTTATGCCGATGACGGGAAAACGTCCTTGTAAAGTATAAAACCACCCAAAATAGGCTTTCCCAATACTGTTTTTATTTCCGAAACGTATTACTTTTATTTCAGTAATTTCTTATTTCAGCAAACTTTTCGTGCTGTCCAAAAAATTTAAACTGTAACTGGATACGGCGTGTACCAAACTTTATTATGGATTGATATATGACTAACGAACCTAATTGCTTCAAAATAAACAAATACGTAAACAACAATAATTTGAATGCTTTCTCATGGGATGCTATCAATAACACATGAAATTAATGTTCCGCATTTCACCAAAACTGTTGCGCCCGCTACCAAGCTAATCACCTCTTGTCAATACGTGTCAACTAACCTCCATTAGCAAGATAATATTGTTTACATTGCTGTCCTACATTTAGTAGGAGAGTAAACACCAGTGTTATAACGTTATATAGAACATTAAAAAAATTTACTTAAAAATATTATTAGGTTATTATTACGTCTGGTAGCAAGGTATGTTGACTATTGTTACACCAAGTACGAAGCTTTAATGTTTCAAAGCAAGATACATTCCGACTACTTCATTCATAGGCATCAGAAGAAGAATTTTCAAAAGCTACTTCATGAAATGCAATATGTCAGGGTGGAATCGACATGAGTTGGATAATGGCTACAAAAATATTACGTTATTGATACAGGAGGTAGCCTTTTTTGACGATATCACATGTTAGTGTGACTAGGTAGATTGGTCACCATCTGGCAAATGCAACATGGGACTAATTCGAGCCAGTGGCTACAAGAAAGCCAACACTGCCATTGTCTTCAGTTCATGCCATGGCTAGGAGTTAATTAGCCTCGATTATCCAGTCTCCGCTATGTGGCGCCACAGTTTTTCGCACATATTTTCGTCTGGATGCAAAGTGGGGTTTTCATTGTGACGGAAATTAAGTATGCGCAATGACAATGTTGGAGAGTAGCCCTTAAGCCTCTGATTATCTTAGCCCTGAATTATGGCGCCTTCCTTTTTGAAATACTTTTTCTAGTATTATTATTTAATGTTTCATGGTATATTTAATGCATTGCATAACAGAACAATATTAATGTAATATTTATCTTGTATTTCAAACTCAACGTCAAAACTGACGTTATTGGGATTTGTTGAAATTTGTCAAATATGCAGCAAATATGTACTGCATTATATATGTCAGTATAAACTTCAATGTGTCCTTACTGTTGAACATTATATAATATATCTAGAGCATTGACAATGCATAAAATGTCAAATTTACAAGGATCATATTTCATTTTCTGTGGTTTGTGGAACACAACCTGAGAAATAGAATTACCCCAGGTTGTTAATAATACGTCTTCTTTTCTTCTTCATGTTCAGTTTTGGACGAAGATCCCTTGATGCCGCGCGTGTAAGCGAGGTATACAACTACACATGTCACTGATGATTTTCACTAAATATGCAATTTATAATTATATATTGTTTTTCCCATAACGACATAGCAAATAGGTGTACACCAGGTAACCAACGTCCTATAAAAATGCGCACACATAAGAGGGCTAAGAGAACTTACGAGAACAAAATGACTCTGAATAACGCGGAAGTAAATATGCGTCAAACAAGTCAGTTTATTTCGTTAATTTTTTCCAGGAAAACCTGTCAATTAAGTCATTTCGCGCTACACTGTATACTTTTTCATGTACCTGATTCTGCTAATCGGCTAGCGGCTACCGTGATTCTACTAGACAACCGATTCTACTATCCGTGATTTTGTTTCGCGGAGTTCACCGTATTGGGTGGTACCTGCGATATCAAAATACATGCATCCATAACCAAATTCTGCATATATATATATATATATATATATATATATATATATATATATATATATATATATATATATATATATATATATATATATATATATATATATATATATATATATATATATATATATATATATATATATATATATATATATATATATATATATATATATTATACATTTTGTAAATACTTTATTTCAAATCTGTACTTGTGTGTGTACGGAAAGTGTGTGCGCATGTTTGTGTGTGTAGCCCTAGATGTCTCTTCGAATGATGGGTCAACGGTGTTTCCACGTAGATACATGTAATACTGCAGAACTCCACTTAGTTCTGCCAGGGAGAACGCCATTAGTGCGACCTCTAAATGACCGCTATTTTATTATATATATATATATATATATATATATATATATATATATATATATATATATATATATATATGTGGGGGGCAGCCGTGGCCTAGTGGTTAAGGTGTTGGACTCTAAATTCAAGGGTTGTGAGTTCAAGACCCACACTGGTCACGGTTCGTTTTCGAAGCTTAGGCAATTTCGTTTACCCTACTTTGCCTCAGTCTACTCAGCTGTAAATGAGTACAAACACTGTTTGGAAGGTACCTGCGATGGACTAGTGTCCCGTCCAGGAGAGTCAGTATAACTGCACTCTAAGTTGCTTAGCACTACAGAAACCAGGTTTAAGCACTGGCCATATAAGCCTTCATGGCTTCCTAAGGCGTAATGCCTGGGGGATGACTTTACCTTTATATATATATATATATATATATATATATATATATATAATTATATATATATATATATATATATATATATATATATATATATATATATATATGGGTTATGTATATAGTGTGTGCATGTATGTGTGTGCGCATGCGTGCGTGCGTGCGTGCGTGCGTGCGTGCGTGCGTGCATGCGTGCGTGTGTCGCGATGACACAGTGTTTGACTAACCGTTTTTTTTGAGGTGCACTATGACCTGCACTTGAGTGAGTTGACTAGTGTTTACATTACCCTTTGCCATAGACACGTTTGGTGTCACTCCCAGAACACAGTTCAGGTATGACTTACGCGAGATGCACACACGCAATCACGCAAACACGTACACACACACACTCGCTAATCCGATTGTTTTTTACAGCTTTTGTCCGTATAATACGACTGTAATAGTAGCAGTACATTGTGTAATGTATTACATTGAAGACATAGGTGTTGAAATATCCGGGCGGTCGTAATTGCACATTTTACACAAACTGAGGGTTAAATCGCACATGTAACAACAACTACAACCACTAGGCAAACATTATATAAAATGTTTGTATTTTTTTCCATTGAATACATAATCACCATATTGTAATAATGATATTGACAACGACAATCACAACGATACGGATAGCGATAACGATCAAAATTATAACCAGTATCATTATCATTATATTTATCATTATCATCATTATAAAATGCACTGGCTTAGCAAATCAATAGTTGCTATGGAAATATAAATAAAACATGACAAAATGGCTTCAATAGGACATGTTATTGTGCTTCAAAGTAAAACAACACAACGTGACACATTCGAGTCAGTAATTATGGTAATACATGGCGGTAAATCGTTTCATAAATCCGATCAAATACTTATACAGACACTAACCCGGAGAGTAAAGTCGCTAAATATCAGCTGTGTAGGCCTACAAGCATACGACGAGGAGACGGCCGTATGTGCACCAATGGGGGCGCAAAGAAGAAACACTAAGGGGAAATTAAATGGCAAATGTGCTGTATACATAATATATATATATATATATACATATATATATATATATATATATATATATATATATATATATATATATATATATATATATATATATATATACATATATATATATATATACATATATATATATATATATATATATATATATATATACATATATATATATATATATACATATATATATACATATATATATATATATATATATATATATATATATATATATATATATATATATATATATATATATATATATATATGTATATATATATGTATATATATATGTATATATATATATATATATATATATATATATAGTTCAAAAGTCGCCGTATTAGAATGTTATATATAATATATATATATATATATATATACACAGAATCACGGTTAATTTAGGATATCATCCTGAATTAACCGTGGTTCAGTGTCGACGTGTGTATTGCACGCACGGTAGTTATTCGGTTCACTAAACAAAAATACATGACGCTGTGTTGGCTATATTATACTAACATCAGCTAATATGCATTTTGTTTATTTGCACAATGCGTTACTAAATATATATATATATATATATATATATATATATATATATATATATATATATATATATATATATATATATATATATATATATATATATATATATATATATATATGTATATATATATATATATATATATATATATATATATATTCCTAACACAACATCCTATCATGGTGCCCAAGTGGAATGGAAAAGATAAAGCGTTCAGGCCATACATTGATTCCTTAACGAACTGTCGCGTGACACCACGGGTTCATTTACAAACATTAGGATTAAGAACGATCCAGCATTATTCTTATTTATCAAACAGTAATAGTACCTTTATTTAATACGTTTTTATTGATTTTAATCAGCTATAACATAAATACCATAACTACCATTGAAAGTGCGAAAGACGGCAGGCAATAGTTTGATAGATAATCAGAGAAACTAAACATAGAGGAACACAAAATTATTTCAAATGAATTGTGTTTTACGTAGTGCATCTGGTTGTGCGACGATACAGGACGTAGACGGCAGGCTCCATCCGCGGGCTGTGTCGGTTCTTTATTCTCACGGCTGCATGTACGTCTTCAACAGACCTGAAACATAAAGGCAAACGAATTATATATTACTAGCCGAGTTGCACGGTTCAAAAAGGCAATTACAGCAAGTGCGTATGACTCCTTGAACTGCCCAGTCATGTTTTGATAGTGCAAAGCCAATGGCAATGACGAATTACTCCAAAAATCATGTACAACTGAGGTTTCACGAATCGTTCGGTGGATATTAGACGCATATCAAGTAACAATGGCAGAAGCACGCATATCGGTGCTAACAATTGCACGTAACTATTATTCTGCGTTACGTCATTTACGAAAAACATCTACATTGGTTCCTTTGACGTAATGCCCTTCAT
The DNA here is from genome assembly GCA_963662155.1 of Lamellibrachia columna. Classification (NCBI taxonomy): domain Eukaryota; kingdom Metazoa; phylum Annelida; class Polychaeta; order Sabellida; family Siboglinidae; genus Lamellibrachia; species Lamellibrachia columna. The sequence continues at coordinate 47,826,533 of OY759262.1, read as the reverse complement.
ATTGTGTAATAGCGGAACCACCCCCATTGGCAAGTCTATAAAATGTCAGCCCCATGCATGCGAACATGACGGAGATATGAGGGAACTTACATACATACATACATACATACATACGTACGTACGTACGTACGTACGTACGTACGTACATACATACATACATACATACATTCATACATACATACATACATACATACATACTTACATACATACATACATACATACATACATACATACATACATACATACATACATACATACATACATACATACATACATACATACATACATACATACATACATACATACATACATACATACATACATACATACATACATATTCCTGCACAAGGACCGATAATATGTTGCTTCATGTCGTTTCTTTTGTGCGATATACAAGCAGGAATGAAGTTTAAACCGAGGATAGACGTCATATTCAACATGACGAAATGAGCTCCATTCAGCCTTATTTATCAGTCAGAAGAATGAACTGTTCATAATTATAGTTATATCCATCATATTTTCGGTCGCTTATTACACAGGCATGGCAATTAAATCGATAACCATTGATATGTTTAAACTTGGTTCTCTTAATCGACTGCCGATTAAAAACTGATCATCTACTGTTTATGACTTTGTAAATATATGTTCCAGAGCAACGTCAATCAAATAAAAATGGAAGTTTCGACAAAGCGATTTCAGTGATTTATCTAAGCTTTGTGTGTGCTATTTACAAAACTTGGGCATATCAATGCTGTTATGATATTGGTGTCACGACCGTATTTCCAACTGCAACCACGTCAGGTTTCAACAAGAGAATGCACAACGATTTTCATTTGTTAACTGAACAACTGTTTTATGGTACTACAATTTCCATTGGTTAACTGAACGAATGTTTTATGGTACAACGATTTTCATTGGTTAACTGAACGACTGTTTTACGGGACATTGCGACACTGAGTGCATTAACATTTATTACGTGTATTGGTCTGTCAGACATTGTTAAATTACATGCTGTGAGAATTTGAAAATTTTAATTACACGAAGTCCACAACAAGTTCCGTATCGGTTAAGAGGTCCGTCCTCAACAGCGTGTCGCAAATCCAGTTCTTTGATGTTAAAATATGTAGTGTATGAATAGCTTAAATAACATCCGATGTCCATTTAATATAAAATACTTATTTTTGTTGAAATCATCGAAAGTATTTACTTTATTCGTTAGAACTTGTAAGGTTTAATATTGTGGCTATCCAAAGTGATCAACACTGTGCTGGTCAGTGCCGATCCTGGGCGTGCCTTACATCCCCTGATCACATGATAAAGTTACGAGATGTCACCACTAGTGAAATTAGTAGGTTTTTAGCGTTTCCATTTTCACTTCAATTAATGATTAACCAAACAATAAATATTTCAACTGTTTTCCTGATGATCTCACAAAACAACTATATAAATAAATTGCGCAAACGAGCTAGCTTGCTGTAGTGGATATTAGGTAGGTATTCTTTTTGCAAAATGAATTTGAAATTATACAGGTAAAACTCGAATTGAGGAGGAACCTATGACCAATGAAAGTATGTGGGCATTCCCGTTGACGGGACATAAATTTACATTCAACACCTACCAGCAATGGCTGACTGGAAACCAGCATTGTAGTCGGTCGCCACTTCGTTGGCCTGGAAGTCGCCGCGACTGTCTGTGTACTGGTCGTTGCCGTCAGGACCGCCTACCAAGGCCCCGTACAGGACGTGCGGGTTGGCACTCGAGCTGTCCTTGTTCGAATAGTCGCACGTTGCAGGAGCGGCCGGGCACGATCTGATACAATAAGGGTAGATAAGGGTAGTGCAAGAAGGGTAGGCACAACTACGACGACGGCGACCTGATTGAAAGTCCCTCTACAATACATTTAGTCGATTGAGATTCAGGTCCTTGGACGTTCACATCTGAAGTGTGTGCGTAGTTTCGTTGACACGCTGAGTCGGTTTAATAAAACAGTACAGACTGTTGCAGAAACCATCGAAATAATTTGCTGTTATTGTTTGATCGGATATTTTGGGCATTTCTTGGGGAATCCTACTTCGGAAAGCTAGAAACGTTTCCTCATTCTATTATGTACAAAATCAGATGACTTTCCACGTGTTACAGATGTATTGGACATTGTGGTCGATCAGCAGGAGCACGGTATTAGACGGTATCTGATATAATGTTGTGGCCATAGAGATGACCAATGAATGTTATGGAAAACACCAGAAGCAATGCTACCGGTTTGTAAATAATAGTTATTTTTGGTTAATACAGTGCTGACGAAAACGGTCGTCCAGGCCATTTGGTGAATGGTACGTTCTTATATATCGCGGTATCCAGCCCACTGGACCGTTCAAAGGGCTTTATACTTCACCCCTGGCAGACATGTTTATTTCAACGCCATCTTGACTTCTCTGTGAAACCACGATGCAATTACTGCGCGAAGACTATTCGTTTACATATCCACCTGTGTGTGTAGCCAGGTACTCATTCACACAGCTGAATTAATTGTGGCAACGTGGGTTGATGAAGGAAACTGCCACCAACATTTCGACGTGGTAGCAATAGTATTCGAAAAGGTTCTCTCGATTGAGAGCGTTCCAACCTCTACGCTACGCGCCCCAGGGAGTTTATGGTGACGACTTACTTCAAAATAGTTATAGCGGTGATCACTAGGCATGTATGATTATAAACAGTCCGGTAGAGGGCAGGACGGTCAAACAATCACTGTTAATGGAGCTTCAAACGTTACATATATGGACGAAATGTGCACTTACGCTGCCCTGTGGTGGGGCTGCACAGGAGGGTTGGTTCCGTATCCTACGACAAAGCTTCTTCCAGTGCTACCAAGCATGTACTCGAGCTGTGTCTTTGCGAAGGCGCGTCCCGCGGTCGTGTGGATACCGTTGTCAGCGGCCACGAGTGCCAGGAATGCAGTGTTGGCTGCAGCAGGCAGACATATATACATACATTCTGACAAGAAGACAAACCAACAGGCAGACAGGCAGACAGTCAACTCTGGTAACGTATCTTTCTTTCTGAACTCTAAATCTTAGACCAGACCCCCATACCTCAATTCATAATAATGATTACTCTGCAGAACTAAACAGTAAACGATTGATACTCTGCCATTTGGCAGCATCCTTTCCCAGCAATTGCTTATTCAAGGAATCAAGCTGACCCATACATAATACCAAGGCAAGGACAGGGACAGGGGCCTTGACAGGTCACTTTTAATTGCAATTAGCAACAGCATTCCTCTGTTGCACTGGTCTGTCTTCTGATCAATTCTAGCCCCAGCTGGTACCAGGTAACCAACGCAGCTAGCTGCTAAAGGGTGTTGTTTCAATATTTATGTGAGCTTCTCATGTCTTCCCAGACATGAGAAGGTGGGGGATCACAAGCCAGATGGCTTGATCAGCTAGGCATCAAATGTCTTTGTTAATTTTACTATGGGCAGGGCTAAGTTGTATTACCTTTGACCAGTTTCCCTGAGAGGCTACTACTAGTACTGGACTGACCCTGTACCTACTCAGATACAATCACACCTGCCTATACATATCCTGTTGTACAATCTAGCTCCTCCGATACCCCAGTGGAACAGGATTGTGCATCATCATTAATTAAGTTATGTATTTAACTGAATTTATTTTATGTTGTGAGCTCTCATTAAAGATAATGTAATTTTTCAAAATACTTTTTACTTTTTACTTTTACTTCAAGTACTTTTGAAAAGTACTTTTACTTTTTACTCAAGTAGTTTATTTTACCAGCTACTTTTACTTTTACTCAAGTAGTTTCAAAGTGAATTACTCTTAATTTTACTCAAGTACAAAATCAAAGTAATTCAGTCAACCCTGCTTAACCATTATGTTTGCACTGACATCAAAGTCAGACGTATATTATGACGCACAACATTGTGTATTGTTGCCAGTAACCCCGGTATCTCTATTTCTTATAATACCGTGCACCACTTGATAAGTTCCCGAGAATAAGAACACATTATTTAAACATGTTAACTAGTGTCATTATGTACTTATTTTTCCTGAACAAAAAGTACACAGTAAAGAATATTGCGCAGGTTGGGGTCCATCATGCTAACCAACAAAGGAATAACTCACCTGAGTATCTGAGGGATCCCCACGCATCCCTGAATGCCAGGCCCTGTGGACTTTTGGGAACGTTGCCTCCGGGGAACCAGGGAGAGAGGAAGTTTTCGACGGCAGCTTTGTACTCGGCCTTGTTGGTCGCCATGTAGTAGAGCAGCTACATGGCAATAATAATAATAATAATAATAATAATAATAATGTATAATATTGTATGTATGTATATTTGTTATGTTTTCTTTACATATACATATTAACATATATAATCCTAATACTTACTTTTATTGTGTTATCTTATGTAATGCCTGTATTGTAATAATTATATTCACTAATGTCATGTACTTTTTTATTGTAAACACCCTTGATTCTATTTTTAGAGATATGCGGTGTTAAAATAAATATAATTTGATTTGACATAATAGCACCAGCAACTTTTATTTATAAAGCGCCGTATCTCCGTGATATCATGTTTAGACACGCTCAGAATACCAGATTGTATAAAAACAATAAATAACAATAAACAATAATTATTATAATAATAAATTACGTGCATCTATACAAAAGTCATTCATAAACAGTAATCATATTAGATAAGGAGTAAATTTGTAAATAGTAAGTGTATTATATAATATGTTAATAAAACAAAGTAACGAAACAAAACTACAATTAAATACGATAGCGTATTTAAAAATGTGTATTGACTAAACCGTAAACTTGTATAAAAAAGTAATAATAATAAAAAAAATTAACCAAATATCAAAGGGGCAATTATTAGTTACCTGACCAAAACAGCTTTAACAGAAGAGTTGCAAAGTCCAAAGAGTGTATGAGGCAGGGACAATCACGCACGAATTAACGTTAATGGTGGACACAATGAGGAATATGAGGCAGATATAGTAGATGTAGATTAACAGAACAACTGATAGACTTGAGGAAGGCATACAGAAAAAAATTGCTACGTTACACTATATGAAATCAAGGACTTCAGAAACAGGTAATGCAATGAATAAGCACAACGAACAGGCCAAGGTGAAGGAAATAGATTGGCTAACTGGGCGGATGGGATGGTACTAGAAAGAGGGACCGCGCCACACTTAGATAAAAAGATGTACCCAAACAAATCGAAATTTGAAAAAACATAGACTCAAAGCCACACTTGCCCAAGATTGGCCGACCTGGAGATAATCATAAAATGAAAGGATTCAAGCAAGCAGTCGTAGTCGCAACCGCGACGGGCAGCGATAGAGACTAAACATATTAAAAAATGACGGACATGTCATGAAAACGCAAAAAGGGATATTGATGGCCGACTGAAGAGAAAGCTAAATCGGAGAGAAAAGTACCACATGACTTCTCCGAAGAAAACCTGATGCTCCTACCTGAGCTGCGGCATTCTTGTCGTCCCAGGAGAGGGCCCACGGGACACCAGTGTTCATGAACTCGGCAGCCTTTGTCAGGTACGCCTGCTCGCCTGTCGCCTTGTGCAGCCAAATGGCACCCCAAGCCAATTCGTCGTTGAAGCCGCTGTACGACCTACAACACACCAACGACAACACATTTGGAAGGTGTATTGACACTGTGCCTGTCGGTTGTAGTAAATGTGAATGTGGTGGTGGTGGTGGTGGTGGTGGTGGTGGTGGTGGTGGTGGTGGTGTTGGTGGTAGTAGTAGCGGTGTTGGTGGTGTTGGTGGTGTTGGTGGTGGCGGCGTCGGTGGTGTGGTGGTGGTGGTGGTGGTGGTGGTGGTGGTGGTGGTGGTGGTGGTGGTGGTGGTGGTGGTGGTGGTGGTGGTGGTGGTGGTGGTGGTGGTGGTGGTGGTGGTGGTGGTGGTGGTGGTGGTGGTGGGTTTTGTTGTTGTTGGTGGTGGTGGTGGTGATGGTTATTGCGAACACCACAGAGAAGACGAAGCTATCACACAGTTCAACATGGCACATCACAATACATGGTACGTACTGGTAGAATTGTGCGGCGTTCTGTATGGAATCAGTGTACTTCTTCTTGTAGTTGTAGCCAAAGTCGTACAATTTGCGAGCATGCGCAACCAACGAGTCAGCGTAGCTGGGATCTGTACAAGGCAATCAAGCGGACAAGTCAAAGGTAATACAACAACTGGTTAGTGTGTTGTTAATAATGAATTTGGCCGTGGACATAAACAATTCAACTAGCCAGTTCATCATATATGAGAGAGAACATACATCCAGGATGGGTGCATTAAGATCAACTTGGTTGCGAACTAAACTTCTTAACTGCGGTGCAATAAGACCACATTCTGCCCAGGAACTTATTCGTAATTCATTTAGCGCAGTTAACTGACGCAACGTCCCGAATGAGAAACCGACGTTCTAGTTACTGTGCTGCTAACAAAAACACAAGTCATATCGTACTTGTTGGTCTGAAGACGATGGACGACGCAGCCATTGCTGCCGCCGTATCTGCCACTACTTCAGTGCCTCCGTGGGCTTCATCGAGCAGGAATGCCGGACGAGCCATCGTCATGTCTTCAGGCCGTCCCCAGAAAGCATGGTCCGCGTTTCCGTCACCCACCTAGCGAGAACGTAAAGTCAATGCTTTACAATAGTTAGTGACTATGGTTGTGTGTCTCTTTGTCTCTATGTATGTTCCCTCATATATCCATCAGTGATGGTTCGCATATAAAAATCCCGGGGGTGCGGATATTACGGAGGAACCTATGCAGACGTTTCACGTAGATTGCGTATCTCGGAACAATAATAGGAGCTCGTAGTTAAGTACAATTGCAAGCAAGTGAGTGTTTTCCACGATTGTTCAGAGTTACGTGATCTACGTCAAACGTCCACGTAAGTTCCTTCGTGAAACCGGCAGTTGAGTCTGAACGTGTCATTGCCATTGGCATTGCTCAACCAAAACTCTAGGTACTATGTACTGCAAGCAGTCAGACGCTCTTGCAGTGGATGTCTTTATTCCGTGCAACGCCGGGCAACTGGACTAGTCTCATATAAAACAAAATTGCGACAAGCTGTTCATCCACGAACTTGTCGAGTGTGCAAAACGTCCCACATTTTCTGTACTCAAGTCAATGTTATTCTCAGTCATATTCTCAGTGCAAGCATTCAAGCACTCGGCATATACTTGGTTCTTACATCCAATCTCGTCTGTGAAGTTGATAATTTTCTTACATCTAATCTCGTATGTGAAGTTGATCACTTTCTTACATCCATTCTCGTCTGTGAGGTTGATCACTTTCTTACATCCAATCTTGTCTGTGAAGTTGATCACTTTCTTACATCTAATCTCGTCTGTGAGGTTGTTCACTTTCTTACATCTAATCTCGTCTGTGAAGTTGATCACTTTCTTACATCCAATCTCCACTTCGTGTTCCTCTAAAGCTTCAACACGCCATCTAGCTCTTCTATGTTCCTTACACATTAGATTAATGTTTAATTCCCAATAATTATGTTGCACTATATGACACCCTCAAATTCTCCCATTTTAGCTCGTCTGACCACGCTTAGCTCACCCTTGCCTGTGCCTGTTTCCTTCCTTAAGTAATTATTTTCGTACTAATTTCGAAAAAAAATAAAACCTATCCAGTTACGACTAGGATCGATTCGTTCGTGCAGTTGTGTTATTTACTTTTTTATTAAATAATCGAAAACATTATTTAATTATTTTTCACCTGAACCGGTCAAAATGCTGCGAAAAGATTAAACGTTGTCCAACCCTATATACTACGACACATGTTGTCCAACCCTATATACTACGACACATGTTGTCCAACCCTATATACTACGACACATGTTGTACAACCCTATATACTACGACACATGTTGTCCAACCCTATATACTACGACACATGTTGTCAAACCCTATATACTACGACACATATTGTCCAACCCTACATACTACGACACATGTTGTCCAACCCTATATACTACGACAAATGGCTCTTCACATTTTAGCAAGTTACCCGACCGAACGAAACAATTAATAATAAATTATTTTGATGATTTTTACAAACGTACCCACTGTTCTACTAAACCAACTGCGCATATTCCATAAACTGCTTATACTAACATCAACGAGCACGACTCGCGATGGGCTAAAGAAATTAAGAAGGAGTTTCAAACGAAAGATGTCTGTGTTTTATGTCCAGCGCGTACCTGTCCGTAGAACTTGTTGTCGGCAACGTGGGCCTTGATGAAATAATCGAGCGGCCACTTGATGCAGTCGAGCCCGTAGGCCAGCTCTCCAGCAGCGCTGTATGCGTCACGGTACTCGATCATACCCCAAGCCAACATCGTCACACTGTAGGCCATTGGCAGGCCGAACTTGACATAGTCACCAGCTGAAGGTAACAAGATAATTCAAACACGCTGATTACGGTAGTAGTAATAATAATAGTAATACAACTAATATCGATAATAATAACAATAACGATTCAGATAATAATAATAATAATAATGCAATACTACTAATAATAATAATACCAACAACAGCAATAATCATAATCATAATCATAATCACAATCACGATCACAATGACAATACCAATACCAATAATAATAATAATAATACTAATAAAGCTAATAAATATGTTTTAATTATCAGTTATCATTATCTACCCACCGTCGTACCAGCCTCCTGTCAGGTCTTCGTTGTTGTTGCCCTTGTCGCCCAGTGCCGAGTCGAGTCTCCACGGAATGCGGTTAGTGGCCGGAAGGTCGCCAGACCTCTGTGCCTCGTAGAACAATATGGATTTGTGCAGTACTTCCGAGAGATTGTAATTTCCTGCAATCGTACAGTCGCATTAGCATAACAAATAATGCTATACATACAGTACATGGGCATGTATAAAATGGCATTATGTTTAAAACATTTACAAGCAAAGTTTTAAGGGTCACAGCCCTTTTGGTTAAACTTATGATAAAGTGATATACGCGGCCTATCACACAGTAGTTTCCGGTTTTCGTTGTCCTAAATACGCCTGAGAGATTGTAATTTCCTGCAATCGTACAGTCGCATTAGCATAAAAATAATGTCAATGCTATACATACAGTACATGGGCATGTATTAAATGGCATTATGTTTAAAACATTTACAAGCAAAGTTTTAAGGGTCACAGCCCTTTTGGTTAAACTTATGATAAAGTGATATACTCGGCCTATCACACAGTTTTCGTTGTCCTAAATACGCCACTGATTATCAGATTGAGTTTACTGGAGAAGTACCGTTATCACAAAACGTACCTGTATTCGGGACAGACCCGGTGTAGGGAGCCACCGTCGCGACAGGTGTGGTTGTTCCACTGGTAGCATCTGGTTGTCCTCCATTGTCAGTGCCACCACAATTGCATTGAGCAACTGAAATAAGATCACACGAGATATTGTTTCGACACACGTTTATAACGGATGCACAATATATTAGTCGTGCTCTGAAGTGGAACAGTACACTATTATTATTGATATTCAAACTGTCGCAGTTTCACGTTGATGAATGTCACTTGTGGAGGATTAAAATAAATAATGTCAATGTTGTTTACAGAAAAATGTTCCTTCATGGCAATACTCTACAAATAGTTAATTTACTCAAGTATATACCATATACAGGGCAACTTGAACAGCCGAAGAGACGTTGGCCACTTCAATAACATTTCTAGGGAACCTAGAACTCAAAATGCACACATACATACGCCTGTATTACATAATTTCTTACATAGGCATACTTAATTCCTGCATACATACTGCATTCATAAGATATTGAAGGTTTTGCAATATTAACAAAGTAAACGTTAATTAAGTATGATGCCATGTCATCATCTCTAGGTCAGTGTATAACGGACAGTTAAGTTGTGCGAGAACGTGTTATACAAGAAAGGTGCGGCCGTGTGTTTACCAGTGCGTGTCGACACGCTTGACCGAATTCACCTGTTTACTGGCTGCACTTATTGACCTACGTCCAGTAGGCACCGGTGACATTACGCCGAAACCGGCACGCGAGGAATTTTCACAGTGATTTCCGATAATCATAATCTAACGAAATAACGGCGGCTTTGACGGATATGCTCAACTGTAGTTTGTGAACGTTATCGCGTCTGCTAGCGGTGTGATGGATATCTTTGTAGTTAGTCTTGTTGTGAAAATGACAACAATAAACCACTCAATTTACGTGCGTTTCTAGAGTAAACACAAACATTCCGGTTAAATTGGTCAATGAATATAATGGACATTGCTACATAGAAGCAGATTGACACAATTAGTCAACGTTAATACGGGAAGTTGTTACAAAAATGTATACCTGCACATAACGGCGATAATGACTGAAGAACTTCGCCAAACCTTGCTTTGGGCCGAACACTTGTATAAATCCAAATAAACCCCAATAAAGTGTCATTACTAGCCAAAATAAATGTCTTAAGTGCAAAGGAGAAAAAACTCTAGTGTCCCGACATCAGATGTTCCAAAAGCAATAAGATAAATACGAAAGATCAACCTAAAATAGTTTTATTGAAGCGGGCATATTGGTAGCTGAAGCGAGACTCGTCAACAACTTAACCCCCGCTGAACGTGATAACAACAACATACCTATCGGCGTATTACATTACCCACATCATATTCCCGTGGCACAGGTCATGTAATGTCAATTCAACATGTGCAACGGAAACATAACAATGTCTGCATGAGGGGCCTTCATTGGTATAGGTTAATGAACGTAACACCAGAGAGGGCAACGTTACGGCTGCGTATAACATAACTCATCGAATCAGATTTATATTATGAATTTAATGTTTCCTCAAACAAACCGTTATATTTATGTTGCTATGTTCATGTATGTTGCTATGCTCATGTATGTAGCTATGTTCATGTATGTTGCTATGTTTATGTATGTTGCTATGCTCATACATGTCGCTATGTTCATGTATGTTGCTATGCTCATGTATGTTGTTATGTTCATGTATGTTGCTGTGCTCATACATGTTGCTATGTTCATTCTCCGTTAACGTGAACCTATTTCAATAATTTTCGTTCAACCGGAACTCTCCATTGGCACCGAGTATGACCACAGTGTGACCGATAAACTTCTCATGCGTAGAACGACGAACTAAGTTACCCATAATCAGTGGAGATACATAGTAAACATGTCCTGACGATGATATCAATATTTGAACAGATTGTTGCTCTTGACTTGAGCAATGATTTAAGGCTGGCGCGATGGCTCCTAGTTTGGTGTTCGCCTTGTCACCAGGAAGTGCTAGACTTGAACTCCGGCCGGCGGCAAGCTATGTGGTACAACGTGCCGATGCAACTAGCACATCGCATTTGGGAGAACGTTGGAAGTGTCTTTCGGGTGGTACACAAAGTCGAAAGTATCTTCTATTTAATGGTTGTTCCAGGGGAACTAAGACAATACCACACGGGGGGTAAATGTGTAACCCGTCGTGGACTCCAGGGAACGGTGATCTAATGGTTAGAACACCCGCCTATCGATCGAGGACGGTGGTTCGATTCCACCTCCGCCGGTTCGAAGCTTGGGCAATTCGTTCACCCCACTCTGCCTGTGTCTTTCGGAAGAGACAATAAAAGCCGTTGGTCCCTCCTATATGGTGTCTATGCTAGGGGAAGTATAATATTACACACAGGGAAATAGAAAATAAAACTGTGATGGACCCACTAACTCTAGAGAACGATACGCTTAAATAAACCCTCAGCGCAATATCCTAGTAGGACTTTGCTGAGTAATTATCCAGATCCAGAATACAGAGGCATGGGTTGTCACAGAAAAGGATAAGGAAACAGTATTCTTTGACACGTACAAGTGACACCACGGTTAGAGAAAGTACAGTTTCAGATCAGGGTTCAAAACCAGCTCGATTCCGAATGAAGATAATGAAAACTGTAATAAACCATGCTATGTTGAAGGACCAATGTGATTAAAAAAAAAACACTCGATCCATCATCGTCATCATAATAATCACAAATCTTTCGGGACAGTTTAATGTTATATTAAAATGTTCGTGTATACCGTAAATTCGACAGTAAGCCGGCATATAATAATTTTGTCGAAACCTGGCTACCACAAACTTACCTTGAGCCTCTAGATTGGCCAGGCGAGTGGTGAGCGCTTGTACATCGGTATTGAGTTGACCGACGGCTTCCGATTCGCTCTTCAACGACTCTATGTGGCTCTTCATCGTGTCCCAGTCGTTGGCCACGTTGTTGCAGAAGGTTTCGTCGGCGGCCGCTGGGCCCATGGTCAGGACCACGAGCACGGTAAACCCGGCAAGGACGTTTCGCATCGAAGACATCGTGACCGACTGATTGTCACTACACCGGCCACGCTGGTCTTTTATAGGCCGTCGTAGCGAACCAACAGTGGTTGGTCACTCGGGCGTGACTGTCAACAACACGTACCTACAATTAATGGATGTCCGTTCTTTCAGAAAGGTCGATGATGACCACACCCGATGTTGACCGTCCACTTAGCAGCGTCATTTGGGTGGACACGTACGCCCAGAATAACATTACTAAATGTACATATATCCAACCTTTACATCAAACGAAGTCGTTTATATTGTCTTTGATATTGGTCAACCCATGAAGGCGTTTCATAATTTCCTAACAACCAGGACACATGCAAGTTACGAACTAAATATAATGTGTCACCAAGAAACAATCGGCACGAATGACAACCGAGTGGTAACAACAACCGAGTGGTAACAACAACCGAGTGGTAACAACAACCGAGTGGTAACAACAACCGAGTGGTAACAACAACCGAATGGTAACAACAAACGTTTCTGACTTAAATTAACGTAGTGATAAAAAAGCAAGTTTAAATGAAACGGCGCTTTTCTGGTTACAAATGGTAATTTTCAATGAAACAATGACGCCATATTGCAATACGAAAACAGTTTCGTATGGATTTATGGCAACAAAAGCACATATAATTATTAAAAGGGCACCATTTATTTTTGGGAATTTGACCCCAGTTTAAAATATCGAAAACGTGCATTATAAAAGCGATCGCTTAAGGGTAAATTTTATTGATTTTCCACAGGGGACAAGTCTCAAAAGAGGACGTTTAGCGGGAAAAAACCCTGCATAATTGTAAAAAGATAACAATTATTTACTTATTGTTTATGCTAAAGTAAAAATGCACGAAGGTTCCACTCCACGTGTGGGTCTTTCCTGTGAGAAACATAAGCAACTGAGCACAAACCCACGTAGTTGTACAATTAATGACGTGCATGCAGTTCGATATGTTAGGGAGGATTCTTGTGGTTCCTGGATACAGGCAAAGAGGCGAATATTTTAGTTGGTAGATTTTGGTAGGGAGGCAACGTGCATCATGCTATAGAACGTTAATGATCAGCACACACACACACACGCACGCATGCAAGCGCGCACGCATGCACGAACCCACTGTATTCACAGCGCAACAATGTGTGTTTGCGCTAAAGTAACTGTGTTTCTGATAAAATGTAATCACCATGCACATCTGGCTTTAGTCTGAGCAGTAAGTCAAATGTCATTGTGTGCCTTTTACCATTGAGAAAGTGTCATTTTCAGACTTTGTCCCAAGTGAAAAATAAAACAAAAAGTTCCGGCTTGAGCAACATCAAAGACATCTTCAGTTACAATGAAAGTGTCCAAGCAACGTGCAACCATGCAACGTGTCCCCACATCTATCTATCTATCTATCTATCTATCTATCTATCTATCTATCTATCTATCTATCTATCTCTCTATCTATCTATCTATCTATCTATCTATCTATCTATCTATCTATCTATCTATCTATCTATCTATCTATCTATCTATCTATCTATCTATATATCTATCTATCTATATATCTATCTAACTATCCATCCATCCATCCATCCATCCATCCACCCATATATATATATATATATATATATATATATATATATATATATATATATATATATATATATATATATATATATATATATATATATATATATATATATATATATATATTTCATTGTCAAAGATTGTCTCACCATACGCTATGTTCACAAAATACAGTGCATTTTATATAAACAATACAAATGCATGCGAAAGTGTGAATACTCATTGTGTCATTATACAGAGCCGTACAGCTTTTGTCTTTTGTCGCCAAATTTTGACCGGATCATAACTAATGTCATGGGTTGTCCGATCCGTAAATTTCACCGAAACTAAATAACGAATTGCACAAAAGCATGACGTCGTCTGGGACTGGACCAAATCGAATTGAGGACGAACTATTAAGCTAAATTAAAGCTTACTTGGCGGTGTCGGCCAAGGACAGTTCAACCAAGGGCGCGTCCTTGTCAATTTCCACTGAACTTTACCTTGTTAGAAAATAGTGCATTTCACACAGGCCACTCAAGAGCCTCGGGAAATGGTCACGCTTCACTGACCGCACTTATAATCAGACGGTGTCAAAGAGTCAAACTCGCAGTTGGTATTGTGTTTCTTTATTCATGACTCGCGCAATGTCCTTGATTGGGGACATGAAATGGGCCATGGTACGGGTGTGCACACCAAGACGAACACACATATGAACAATGGTGCTACATGTGCACCTTATTACTTAATTACTCAATAAATTACTGGCATCCTTCTTTCTCGCAAGACAACGGTTTGCGCCACTGAAATGTCTTCTCCGTGGCGCACGCCTGGTTGAAACGTGTGGAGATCCTGAGTTGTCCAGTATTCATGATCCCCTTATTTTTCCACTGTTGTAGTCCAAAGGAACCCAAAAACAATATGCAGCAAATGCATTTGGTTGTATGTTTGTAAGACGTTTTATAATTGACATATCAACAAGGCTGGGCGGCTTGAACCATTGTGTCGGCAACAGGTGGACCCACCACCCGGACACCGTTCCTTGCCTCTTCAAAGGCTAAACACATTAGCGCGGGTAAACACGACAACGATAACAGCGGTATGAAACAATGTGTTTGTTGCAAGTCACGTAGAAGAAGACACGCGCGAATGCGCATGCAAACAAACGCAGGATCGCACGCGCGTGCGTGTGTGTATGCGTGTGTGTAATACTGTGCACGTGTTTTGAATGTGTGCATGTATTGGTTAAATGTTTCATAGGTGAGGAGGTATGCTTTAGGGCAATTCATGTTCAAAGTATTTCCTGATTTGGAAACCCTCCCTAAGGCTTGTGACTAATTATTCCTGTTAAGTCAACTTTATTCCTTTGTCTTCTTCTCTTTCTTCGTCTTCTTCGTTTCTTCGTCTTCTTCCCCTTGACCCATTCAGCGGGGGCCACATCACTGAATCTTTTCCGCCCTCTCGACGAGTGGTCTCCATCTATCGCGATCATTTACAGTTACAAATTACAGCGAGGGGTGTGTGTACAATGCTTGTGCTTGTAAGATAATGTGCCTATGAACAGGCCAGCAAGTTGCATGGAGAGCAATGTTTTTGTTTGAAAGCTACCCAGAGGATACACATAGTGGCAGTTATATCTCGTAATAGGAGACAATGACTTTCTGGGCAGACGTTGAAAGACGAGCTGATTTATCGAGATAAGACAAAGCGTTCCGGCTGACTAACGAAATAAGACTGACTTGTGTACTGATAAGATAACGACATGTATCAGGTTGAACGAAGTGTGCAATGAATGATAGAGCGGACGTCAATTCCAATGGCATGACAAATTGTAGACTGTAGGCCTACAGTCATAATAACAATAATAACAATAATAACAATAATAATAAAAGTACTAGATTGCTCTCAGGCGTTTTACATACATAGTAGTATTTTACAGGCCATACAACTGATTAGATAATAATTATACTGATATCAGTCTACACAATATGGTACATAGGTATCATTGTTTAAACAGAGTAGTTGAGTGTGCATATTTGACTAGTGTAGTAAGTGAACTCGGCGGACTGCGCGGAGGAAACCACCAGTTGGTTCAACGGGCAGAAAGGCGATTCCCAGCAACGCGTCATGGAGCGCGGAGAGCACGACGAGACACGTAGGACGTCATGGTCATCCACTGCACCCGACTCCGTCTCCAGCCGTCTCGGCCTTGTCCTGCTGCTGGATTCAGATGGTTTCGGGCGAGAGAGTGAGGTCAACGAAATGCGCAACTCTTCCTTACTTTAATCAAAGTCACTCTTGTCATCCACCCATCCCATCTCAATCATCATCTTCCAATCCTGTGGCGACAGACAAGCGACGAAGCGGTAGGTGTGGGTACACTGGCAGACGTAGCCGCAAACCTGCACACAGGCGGCTCAGGGCATATGGTCGTTCTTCACTGACATGGAGCGGCAGTGGAGTTCGGCATCCACCTGAGCGACTGAGCAGCCCTATTCAGGAACGCACTGCTCACCTCCTGGCATGAGGAAGGGGCTAGAAAATGTGCCCTAAACATTGCCTGCTCCACCCTTCCCTAGCCTGCTTACCGCGGCTGGCGGGGACCCTACTTCAGCGGTCGAAACTCAAAGAAAAAACGAGGATTGTTCCTCTCACCCTTGGCGCATGGAACGTGCGCACACTCCTGGACAGCGACGATGCGGACAGACCGCAGAGGAAAACCGCTCTGGTTGGAAAGGAACTCGCCAGATACAACATCGACATCGCAGCCTTGAGTGAGACCCGGCTTGCAGGAAAAGGCGTGCTTTATGAAAGGGGCTCTGGCTACACCTTCTTTTGGAGTGGCCGAGGAAGTGAAGAGCGACGAGAGGCTGGTGTTGGCTTTGCAGTGAAGACAGCTCTTGTTGGCAAGCTGGCTGAACCTCCAAATGGAGTGAACGACAGGCTTATGACCATGAAACTCCCCCTCTCGTTTTTGATGGAAGCATCTTACCATCATCAGTGCCTATGCTCCCACCATGACAAACTCGGATGAAGTGAAGTTCAAATTCTATGAGGAACTTCACTCTGCCTTTGCTGCTGTTCCGAAAGCGGACAAGCTCATCATTCATGGTGACTTCAATGCTAGAGTCGGCTCTTACAACGTCTCCTGGGATGGGGTCATAGGAGAGTATGGAGTGGGCCACTGCAACAGCAACGGTCTCCTACTGCTCCAGACCTGCGCAGAGCATGAACTACTGATCACCAACACAGACTTCCGCCTCCCTACCCGAAACAGGACGTCATGGATGCACCCTCTATCTAAGCACTGACATCTTATTGACTACGTCGTCGTCAGGAAGAGGGACAGACAGGATGTGCGGGTGACGAAGTCTATGTGCGGCGCTGATTGCTGGACAGACCACCGCCTCATCGTCAACAAGCTCAACATCCGAGTCCAACCTAAAAGACGCCCGCAAGGTAAGAATGCTCCAAAAAGGCTTAACATCACCCAACTGAAGAACACCAACACCAAACAGTGTTTTGTGGACATCTTGGAAGTACGTCTGGAATCCACCCCTCTGGACAGCCAGAATGTGGAGGCCGACTGGGCGACCCTCAGTGAGCTGGTCTATAACACAGCTACTGTGATCCAGGGGCCCTCGAGCAGAAAGCACAAGAACTGGTTTGACGAAAACTGCGACGAGATCAAGCAGCTACTGGATGAGAAACACCTTCTCCATCAAGCCTACCTCAGTAGCCCCAAGTCCACCTCGAAGAAAGATGCATTCATCACCATACTCAAAACTGTACAGCAGAAACTCCGTCAGATGCAAGACACTTGGCTGAGAAACAAAGCTGATGTGATCCAAAGCTACGTTGACAGGCATGACCTGAAGAACTTCTACGATGCTCTGAAAGAAGTCCACTGTCCAACATCATCAGGATCATCCCCTCCATCCTAATTCAGTCCCAGCTATGCTGGGCAGGACATGTAGCATACATGCCAAACCATCGGCTCCCAAAAAAGGCACTTCTATGGCGAACTACAGCAAGGAAAGCGGTCCCACGGAGGCCAGAAGAAGCGCTTCAAAGACACTCTAAAAACATCCCTGAAAGCGTTTGCCATCACCCCCGACTCCTGGGAACACACCGCCATGGACCGGGCCAAGTGGCGTTCCTCCGTGCACAAAGGCTCCAAGATATGCTAGGCTAACAGGACCGTTGCAGCAGAGCAAAGGAGGCAAGCCAGGAAAGCCCGAGCCAGCAATCCGCAAGATGACGTCCCCCTCATCCCCTGTCCCAACTGCCAACGTACCTTCCGTGCACGGATTGGCCTTGTCAGCCACCTGCGCACTCATCAGATCCAACCCCAACTACCCCCAGATGGCAAGAGTGGTCCTCGTCGACTCGACGGACGAACATGATATTACAGAAGCAATATCTCTGCCTACATTATGTTCTTGATGTATGATTAAATGGCAGTTATTATTGCAAAGGGTTTGTGTTTGTCTAATAAAATAATTGTTATACGTATACGATATTCAGATGATTCACATCCACCTTTTTTCAGGGACGGTTGTCTTGTAGGTGGGTCATGTTTGTTTCCATGGTCGGAGGAACATTCTTTTTCAAGTTTTAGTTTGACTTAAAAATGCACCAGATTGCAAATGGTTAGACCTACAGTTTGCTTTTAAAATGGATGCTTGCTTCCATGTGATTTCATACGTAGCTACGCCCCTCGTTTCTGCTTGCACATTACTGTGTACACCTGCGTACACCCTTTGTTAGACTTGCAAAGCGCGTATGAAGTCGTGCAAGCCGTGCATCAAACACGATCGAAGCTGAGCAAGTTGAGTGATGATTTACAAGTTCCGCGAAATGTTACACATTGCAACCGATGCTTGGACGAACGTTTATATTTTAACTTATGTACTTTTTAATGCAGATGTGTGTGTATAATTGTTACGGTTTTATAACTTGAAATAACTGTATTCGTATTCAAGTTCCATATAATTAGTTTTACCATCAGTTATTTATAACTTTTTTGTGTCGCGAACTACTTATCCGTCTCTAAGGCGGTATTCTTATAACAAGTATCCTTTGTAGTATCCATCTGCTACCTCTCAGAACAATTTCAATATGCCTTCTCCATGAAGCACCCACAATGTTTTGACAATCGAGTTAATTAAATGACCCTAGCGACGCCGAATGCATGCCTTGGGTGACGAGTACCTAACCAGGCAGTGTTTAATCAGTAGTCCAACCTACTCGACTACACAAAGATTGGGCGTGCCTCGCTGACTCTGAGCGGCTAAGTGTTTGCGTGAGGTCAAGGTTTGAACCACATTCCACCCTGGTCACCTCACCTACACAATAGCTGGGCGGGGGACAGATGGCCTCTGACTCCGGGCGGTTCAATTTTCCCCACGATAACCTTCCAATGGTTATTTTGGTTGGAAGTCGTGACACAGTACTGTAATTAAAGGCAGTTGTCAGTGGTTAGTGGTCAGTGGTCAGTGGTCACCTGCTGTATGAAAGCCGGGTTGACTTTGCCGTTTGACCACAGAACACAGTGCCAACACGCCCATTATCAACTACCTATTTCTGCTTCTGTCTAGATTTGTGAACATCCTCAAATGGGAAATAAAGAAAGAGAGGCGCGTCATTGTAGTTGACGACACATCGGCATTGCGTGCTAGAGCTCCGGGTGTAAGACCCAGACCAAGCACGTGCGTAAGTGCGAACCTGCGTGCGTGCGTTCGTGAGAACGCACCTGCATACGGATATACCAGCATACATATACGCAAAACGAATACAACAATCCATGCATCGCCGGTCGTTTGTATGCTCTGGCCTCTCGTTATATAACGTTACAGAACGTTATATAATGTTATAGAATGCCGCAGGGCTGAACAACGAGAAAACATGGATTACGCGCAGTTTAAAAAGACAATGAATACATTCTTAGTTTCCAGTAAACTTCTACAATGTTTTACCCTACGCTTATGGCAGCGTTATCCACTACTGTATAACTTCGTTTACACTGCATGTTCGGTATTTACACTGCATGTTCGGTATTTACACTGCATATTCGATATTTCCAACGTATTGTCCATTTTATTTATTTATTATATATCTTAAACATATTTCGCTAATTAGCAATTATTTTCCAAAAAATACTGACAAATGAAGGATATATATATGGGAACATTTATGAAATTAAACACGCGGACAAGGTGCATACGCTGCCTATCAACTCAGCAAAAGCAAAATATTTATTTCATTCAAACTATATTAAACAACAATTAGAACAGTTTTTTTTTTTTGCGTAGCAGCAAAGCGCAAATTTAAGCGCTAAATATGTTTTCGGACAGCTACAACGATCGGTTGATCAAATGGTGTCGTCAACCCTAATTTAAATACGTGAATTTGTTATAATACCGTCGCCAACATGAAAGCGTAACCGGAAGGAAATGACTGGTGTTGCGCGCGCATAGGCAGTAAGCAAAATACAGTATTATGAAATTTGCAGACATTACGCAAGCCTTTGTGCAGAGTAAGAGGGAGATTGAGGGGCACATAATGCTTCCTGATTGGTGGTTAGAGTAAAGAATCACCAGAGCAAATGGGTGGAGCTTACGTAGTGTTGCAGCAGTAACCGGGTGAATGACACTAGTAGTCCAACTGTAATCAATCAAAGAAGACAAAAACTGCCTAGAGTTAGATAAAGGAGCTGAGAATGAAAAACAGATCATTGTTTAAATCACTATCAATTAAAGAAAGCTAGCAGTACAAAATGCTGGTTTCATGTCTTACTGTATACATGCACCTTTGTCTGTTCTATGCTTTGTGTGTACGTGTGTGTACGTGTGTGTACGTGCCAATAATATGAAGATAATATTATTTTCATAATTGTGAACTCCTATCTTTTTTTTATTGTGAACAAAAGCATAACACCTCCTCTCTAAAACGTGACCCCCCATTGGAAAGCATGAACCCACCAATACTATGAAAATATTATTATTATTTTCATATTATTGGAGGTTCACGCTTATGATGGGGGTTCACGATAAGGGGGTTCACATAAAAAACGGGTTCGTATTTTTTAAAGTGGGGTTTCACAAGAGGGGGGGGGTTCACGCGAACCCGCTGAATCCACTACGGGCCTGGCCATGAAACCGTTCCATTCCAGCTGCTTCCTTAACTACAATTCAGAACACAGCCGATAACGCGTACAAAGCCGTCAAACCTCACTGACGGAATGCGCCCTCCGCTGCTAGCCAGACACTGACGGAATGCGCCCTCCACTGCTAGCCAGACACTGACGGAATGCGCCCTCCACTGCTAGCCAGACACTGACGGAATGCGCCCTCCGCTGCTAGCCAGACAAAAGTATTGTTGACGCGACCTACTTGACGTCAACCGTTCATGTCAAGGGGATCTATTTTCGGACACTTTAGTTAGACTCCGTTGTCAAGGCCTATTAAGTTCTGCATTTATTCACACACTCGGCCATACAAATGTTGCTTATAGTTCATACGCCGCGTTGTTGTAAGAAATTATAGCCAATTGTTGGACTAAGTGCTTAATGTGATCTGCTTCAATAACGGCGTCTAACTAAATCATCCTACAATAGGTACGTTGGGAAGTCAACATATTTATTGTCGTGGTTTCGGGTCGGCACATAACGTGTTTTCTCCACAACATATGCACCACTTATACATAACCAGTACGATATTTTGTGATTTACCACTAGCGGGAAAGAATTGAAAAGGCTATTTCATTGGTAAAATAGGGTATAGTAATAAAAAATGCAATCTACTTACTGTTAAAATTACAGCTGGATTCGCATGAAGGTTCTTTCAGTGAATTAATGTTGCTATAAATACAGCACGATGTTTTGTGATTTACCACTAGTGGGAAAGTCTGAAAAGGGCAATTTCAGTGGTTAAAAAGGGCCTAGTAAAAAAAAAATGCAATCTACTTACTGTTCGGGTTACAGCTGGATACGAATGAAGGTTCTATCGGTGAATTAATGTTGTTATAAATACAGCAATTTATCGCAAACAGCTAACAATCATAGTTGGACAATTAATCTAAATATATACCAAACAACAAAAGAAACGCGAAAATGTCAAAATAAGTTATTGTCGTGACACAATGAACTCTCCAAACTTTGTCAACGCAGCATGACGCAGCTATATGTTGTGGTGCAACGATACACTGGATATCGCTGCGTCGCCATAGTCGATGTGGCGCTGCAATACTATTGATGGTAAATTTAACTATCGATAGTCACTACGCGTACTTTCTCGAGGCTACAGTTGTGACTCGGCTAATTATCTATAGAGAATGCCTTTTCATTGCACCGATCATAAACATTTCCACCATCGCTCGTACTGCTGACTCACAGTAGTGGGGGGGGGACTAGCAATCATGGACATTCCTCAAGTTTTAACCAATTTAAGAGGTATGGAGACATTGGCCGAAGTCGAAATATTTCCAAACGTGGATATTATAAAGCAAAAGTCACACATTAAATATAATTCAAACGCCGTGATTTAGTTTGGATGTCTGGCGATCATGCTGTGATGTAACTAGGCCTGGTAGCCCAGTTGAAGCGGCGGGAACCATCAAAATATGGACACTGGGAAAGACGAAGGCATAGTCGTGTATTAACATCAGTAGAAGACGAAGTCAATGGATAGAAGGCGAACCGCCTGGATTGACAACGCGAGGCAGAGGCCTGCATACTGCACGGCAGATGCCGAGGACGCCGAGTGACAAGAGGCTGTCAATGGTCCCTATGGGCTGATATTATGACGTTTAATTGATTTTCACAGCACTGGTAAATTGCTCTGGTGCAAAACACGCCACATTGGAGGTAATTTTGAAGAAACACACGTGGATAGGCTTTATTTCTTTGGTCAGCTTTTGAGACAGAAACAATTAAATTGAGTTAGTGGGGAATTTGCAACGAATGGAATTAAGGAACGGTGGACATAGAACGCGTGGGTGGGGCATGATGCACACCAGTTGATGGGTACCCGACTAGGCAAAAACAACAGATCAGACAGTGACACTCAGAGGCCGATTTCGGGGTTTTTCGTGGTCCTTCCCCGGGAGCAAGACTTCCCCTGGAGCAAGACTTCCCCGGAGGCATGGCTTCCCCGGGAGCAAGACTTCCCCGGAGACATGACTTCCCCGGGAGCAAGACTTCCCCGGGAGCAAGACCTCCCCGGAGACATGGCTTCCCCCGGAGCAAGACTTCCCCGGGAGCAATACTTCCCCGGAGACATGACTTCCCCGGGAGCAAGACTTCCCCGGAGACATGACTTCCCCGGGAGCTCCTGGAGACTGTTACAGTTACTAGGCCGCGACGTGGGGTCCGTAATGTGTATGGAGGTTGGGTAAAACAGTTTTATTGGATAATAGTTTATCTGATAAGAGTTGATAGAATGTTGTCATGGCACTGATAGGAAAGGAGCGGCGGTTTAAAATGAGAAGCGCATGTAGCTGGTTAGGAAACACAAAGAGGGAGATAATGTTTACAGCAACGAGGAATTAGCCCGTTTCAGTGGTCAAGGGCGTCATTGCATAAGGTTCATACGTGTGATACGTGCGAGAGAAAGCTTAGTGCATTTGGTTGTCAATACATTTGCTATGTGTACACTCAAACTACGGTTAAACATGTGTCATTACTAGAACTAAATACGGGCTTTCACAAACAATGACGATGACGTCAGCCCGTGTACACAGCGACGACGGCATGCATGAGTGAACATTCACGGCTCGTTAAACGTGTGTCAATTTGGTATTATTATAACTGTGTGCAGCATTGGTAAATCACCAAGGCGTGTCTACTGAATCGGCCCAAAGAACGAGACATTAGCATAACATGTTGACGCCAAACCACACAGTGACTGCATTTTCGTTCAAACAGTAGTATGGATATTTTTAGTGAGTGAGTGAGTGAGTGAGTGAGTGAGTGAGTGAGTGAGTGAGTGAGTGAGTGAGTGAGTGTATGAGCGCGTGATCGAAAGACTGAGTGAGTGAGAATTGCCCTAATCCAAACAGTTGTGACAAGAGAACTAGTTTCTTGCTCTTGCCGCATGACTTTGTATGCTCTACGAGTTCTCCTTAGACTCTTGCACCTATTCACATTCACACGACGTCCTACTTATACAAAGCTGTCTGTGGATTGTTTGGTACGTTGCCAACAACTTTGGCCTAGTTGCTCAACTAGGCCAAGAGGTCACGAAGTCTACGACGAACAAGTCTATTTAGAAACCTGCGCGGTGTAGGCGTGCAATCAGTGTGTACTCACATTGTAGGCTAGATTCCTTTGACGGTGTCCGTTAATAAGTTGACAAACAAAAACATTACTTTCAAATGGGCCGAGTCGACTTTCGGATATAAATGCCAAAAGTGTCTCCTGCTGTACATAATGCAACATAATCACACTTTACCCGATCTGACGATCAAATTCAATTATTTTGATGAGTTTAACCATAGTACGCACTATTGCATTAAACCGATTACAAATATTACTTACAGTACGCACACACTACATATACGAACACAAAGGAATCTGATTGAGGAGCTAGTTGTAACGAGCTCCCGTCGAAATACACATCAGCCGTGTATCCACGACAACGCGTGCCTTATTCAGTCAGGCAATATTTAACAGCTAATCGTTACAGCAAAGATTGCATCGAACCAACAATTACGTTTTCTGATATAAAAACGGAAAAATCGGCCAATCCTAATATTTTTCTGGACGCCAAAGAGAACCATAATTATAGCATAGATGTTTGGCACGCAAGGCGAATAAAGCCGGGATGTAAATTACCAGGTGTAATATGTCATCTTAGCCATTATAACTTTTACACACGAATACAAATAAAAACGATATTTGCACCTCGTTTCCAGTATGCATCCAGTTACACCCATAGTATTATTGCAATGTTCTATTTTGGGTGGGCATCACACCAGCACACGACTATCACTACCACTATTATAATCACAACCAACATAACCGTGACGTCATCCACAACCTAATTACCAATACAACCTCTATCACCATGAACATCACGAGTACTTCGACTACTACCCCGCCTGTCAAATCGCCTATCACACCGCCTACCACACCGCCTACGACAACAACCACGAGCACGACACCCACCTACAGCTACCATTACTAGAACCAACCACAACCACCACCGTAACTAGAACGACCACAAACACTAGAACCAACCACAACCACCGCCACAACTAGCACGACCACAAACACTAGAACCAACCACAACCACCGCCACAACTAGCACGACCACAAACACTAGAACCAACCACAACCACCATCACAACTAGCACGACCACAAACACTAGAACCAAACATAACCAAAACTAGCACGACCACAAACACTAGAACCAACCACAACCACCACCGTAACTAGAACGACCACAAACACTAGAACCAACCACAACCACCGCCACAACTAGCATGACCACAAACACTAGAACCAACCACATCCACCGCCACAACTAGCACGACCACAAACACTAGAACCATCCACAACCACCATCATAACTAGCACGACCACAAACACTAGAACCAACCACAACCACCATCACAACTAGCACGACCACAAACACTAGAACCAACCACAACCACCATCACAACTAGCACGACCACAAACACTAAAACCAACCACAACCACCATCACAACTAGCACGACCACAAACACTAGAACCAACCTCAACCACCGCCACAACTACTGCAACCACATTCACGACTACCTTGACTAGCATTACTACAAAATTAAATGTATTTATATATCTATACAGTACACGACCGTGTAGTGTATAGATTTGTGGCGTATTTGGGGGGAGGCCTTTGGGCCACGTCCCCTTTTGCTTAATTTTTTTTTCACACATTTTACCTTCGCGCCTCTACGTGGTAGCAGGTGTGACTAGGTTTGTTCCCCCCACCCCCCCCCCCCGCCGACCTCCCATTGCGAGATCCTAGATAATCCACTGGCAACATTAAGTTATAGTGCTGAGTGATAATAAATCATACAAATACATTTGCATTGTTAAAAAAAAAAACATTGAAGGACATTATTGTTGATTCTTTTTAAAAGATCGTGGTCCCCAGTTATTTGACCAGATATAGCAAAAAACTTTAAGCCAGAACACTCAGGCATGATACCCAACGTGTTCTCTTATCTATCCGTCGTAGCGCGCCACTTGAATACATGGATTGTCACAGCTATTTTGGGCTGGGTTTGGCTGCATTCAGTCAACGGGCCGAGTTGATGTCTAAAGGATTAAATACTATCATGGTGTTTAGTATAACAACAATTGTAATGTTGCAGCTTTCGGTACAGTGCCGCCGCATTGCGAATGCATTGAAAACAAGTATATAGGTGCTACGGTATTGTACCGCCACCTAGCGAACGTTGAAGTAAGCTAATCATGAAAAACATTCCCTTATTTTGAAAATGTACACACTGGGACGATCGCTACGTGGAGAAACACTAATATTGTGTAATGTATACGTTACAGTGCTATGTAGGTGTGCCCTCAACAAATTCATAGAGGAGCTCTTTGCTTGTTGAAAATGTGTTGAGGTAGATTTGTGCTGACACATTCGCCTCTCAGAAAGGTGGATCCCTATGGCAAATCTAGGATCAAATCTAGGGTATAAGCTACTGGTTTACTAATCAACATGTCTGGAGCTTCTGGGTTTGCGTGGTAATTTTGCTCAAGAGCAGGCGTATTTGAATACTCGTCCTATCGAACGACAGTAAGCATCGGCAACAATACATAAGTGTGTGGGCCCTGAAAAGTCTTTAGAGTATCGTGTAACTTTATCAAGTCGCTTCGGTCGGCGAAGCATTGGATCTGCTCTGCTGAGTGACTCGCGTTCAACCCGGCGCTCGGCGTCTCTTCGTCCTCGTTCTCGTCGAACCAACCTTGAGGTTTCCGAGTAGTGGGTCCAAGTTATACATTTTTTCTAAAGACATTGTAATGCTACAGAGAGTGCAGCGTAGAGCAACTAAATTAGTTAAACGATTTACGAAAATGAGGAAAGATTAACAAGACTAATGCTATATAGACTTGAAGAACGGCGAGTACGTTGAGTACGTTAAAGTTGTTAACTGGGAAGGAGAATATAAAGCAAGATGAGTTATTAGCACTAATGTAAACGACATCAGATATCATAGTAAGACATTAAATAAACAACAATGCATGAATTTATGTAGGCGGAAATTCTTCAGTCAGAGAGTCTTGCAAGTGTCCATTATTTGCAAGTGTGTGTCTCTGTAGCAGTGGAATACAATGTGTCTCTGTAGCAGTGGAGTACACTGTGACTCTGTAGCAGTGGAGTACAATGTGTCTGTGCAGCAGTGGAGTACAATGTGTCTCTGTAGCAGTGGAATACAATGTGTCTTTGTAGCAGTGGAGTACACTGTGACTCTGTAGCAGTGGAGTACAAAGTGTCTGTGTAGCAGTGGAGTACAATGTGTCTCTGTAGCAGTGGAATACAATGTGTCTATGTAGCAGTGGAATACAATGTGTCTTTGTAGCAGTGGAGTAAAATGTGTCTGTGTAGCAGTGGAGTACAATGTGTCTGTGTAGCAGTGGAATACAATGTGTCTTTGTAGCAGTGGAGTACAATGTGTCTGTGTAGCAGTGGAGTACAATGTGTCTGTGTAGCAGTGGAATACAATGTTTCTTTGTAGCAGTGGAGTACAATGTGTCTGCGTAGCAGTGGAATACAATGTGTCTTTGTAGCAGTGGAGTACAATGTGTCTGTGTAGCAGTGGAATACAATGTGTCTCTGTAGCAGTGGAGTACACTGTGACTCTGTAGCAGTGGAGTACAATGTGTCTGTGTAGCAGCGGAATACAATGTGTCTCTGTAGCAGTGGAATACAATGTGTCTCTGTAGGAGTGGAGTACAATGTGTCTCTGTAGCAGTGGAATACAATGTGTCTCTGTAGCAGTGGGGTACACTGTGACTATGTAGCAGTGGAGTACAATGTGTCTTTGTAGCAGTGGAGTACAATGTGTCTGTGTAGCAGTGGGATACAATGTGTCTTTGTAGCAGTGGAGTACAATGTGTCTCTGTAGCAGTGGAATACACTGTGTCTTTGTAGCAGTGGAGTACAATGTGTCTGTGTAGAAGTGGAGTACAATGTGTCTGTGTAGCAGTGGGATACAATGTGTCTTTGTAGCAGTGGAGTACAATGTGTCTCTGTAGCAGTGGAATGCACTGTGTCTTTGTAGCAGTGGAGTACAATGTGTCTCTGTAGCAGTGGAGTAAAATGTGTCTGTGTAGCAGTGGAATACACTGTGTCTTTGTAGCAGTGGAGTACAATGTGTATATGTAGCAGTGGAATACAATGTGTCTCTGTAGCAGTGGAGTACAATGTGTCTCTGTAGCAGTGGAGTAAAATGTGTCTGTGTAGCAGTGGAATACACTGTGTCTTTGTAGCAGTGGAGTACAATGTGTATATGTAGCAGTGGAATACAATGTGTCTCTGTAGCAGTGGAGTACAATGTGCCTGTGTAGCAGTGGAGTACAATGTGCCTGTGTAGCAGTGGAATACAATGTGTCTCTGTAGCAGTGGAATACACTGTGTCTTTGTAGCAGTGGAGTACAATGTGTCTGTGTAGCAGTGGAGTACAATGTGTATTTGTAGCAGTGGAGTACACTGTGTATCTGTAGCAGTGGAGTACACTGTGTCTCTGTAGCAGTGGAGTACACTGTGTCTCTGTAGCAGTGGAATACACTGTGTCTTTGTAGCAGTGGAGGACAACGTATCTCTGTAGCAGTGGAGTACAATGTGTCT
The DNA here is from genome assembly GCA_963662155.1 of Lamellibrachia columna. Lineage (NCBI taxonomy): Eukaryota > Metazoa > Annelida > Polychaeta > Sabellida > Siboglinidae > Lamellibrachia > Lamellibrachia columna. Next base: position 47,797,740 of record OY759262.1, on the reverse strand, counting down.
TTGTAGCAGTGGAGTACAATGTGTCTGTGTAGCAGTGGAGTACAATGTGTCTGTGTAGCAGTGGAATACAATGTGTCTTTTTAGCAGTGGAGTACAATGTGTCTCTGTAGCAGTGGAATACACTGTGTCTTTGTAGCAGTGGAGTACAATGTGTCTGTGTAGCAGTGGAGTAAAATGTGTCTTTGTAGCAGTGAAGTACACTGTGTCTCTGTAGCAGTGGAGTACACTGTGTCTCTGTAGCAGTGGAATACACTGTGTCTTTGTAGCAGTGGAGTACAATGTATCTCTGTAGCAGTGGAGTACAATGTGTCTTTGTAGCAGTGGAGTACAATGTGTCTTTGTAGCAGTGGAGTACACTGTGTCTCTATAGCAGTGGAGTACACTGTGACTCTGTAGCAGTAGGGTACAGTGTTTCTCTGTAGCAGTGGAGTACACTGTGTCTTTGTAGCAGTGGAGTACACTGTGTCTTTGTAGCAGTGGAGTACACTGTGTCTTTGTAGCAGTGGAGTATAATGTATCTTTGTAGCAGTGGAGTACAATATGTCTTTGTAGCAGTGTAGTACACTATGTCTTTGTAGCAGTGGAATACAATGTATCTCTGTAGCAATGGAGTACAATGTGTCTTTGTAGCAGTGGAGTACACTGTGTCTTTGTAGCAGTGGAGTACACTGTGTCTTTGTAGCAGTTGAGTACAATATATCTCTGTAGCAGTGGAATACTTTGTGTCTCTGTAGCAGCGGAATACAATGTGTCTCTGTAGCAGTGGAGTACAATGTGTCTTTGTAGCAGTGGAATACAATGTGTCTGTGTTGCAGTGGAATACAATGTGTCTCTGTAGCAGTGGAGTACAATGTGTCTTTGTAGCAGTGGAATACATTGTGTCTCTGTAGCAGCGGAATACAATGTGTCTCTGTAGCAGTGGAGTACAATGTGTCTCTGTAGCAGTGGAGTACAATGTGTCTTTGTAGCAGTGGAGTACACTGTGTCTTTGTAGCAGTGGAGTACACTGTGTCTTTGTAGCAGTGGAGTACAATGTATCTCTGTAGCAGTGGTGTACAATGTGTCTTTGTAGCAGTGGAGTACAATGTGTCTTTGAAGCAGTGGAGTACACTGTGTCTCTGTAGCAGTGGAGTACACTGTGACTCTGTAGCAGTAGGGTACAGTGTTTCTCTGTAGCAGTGGAGTACAATGTACCTTTGTAGCAGTGGAGTACACTGTGTCTCTGTAGTAGTGGAGTATAATGTGTCTCTGTAGCAGTGGAGTACAGGGTGTCTCTGTTGCAGTGGAGTAAACTGTGTCTTTATAGCAGTGGAGTACACTGTTTCTCTGTAGCAGTGGAGTACATTGTGTCTCTGTTGCAGTGGAGTACACTGTGTCTCTGTAGCAGTGGAGTACAATGTGCCTGTGTAGCAGTGGAATACAATGTGTCTATGTAGCAGTGGAGTACACTGTGTCTCTGTAGCAGTGGGGTACAATGTACCTTTGTAGCAGTGGCGTACATCGTGTCTGGGTAGCAGTTATGTACACAGTGTCTCTGTAGCAGTGGAGTACACAGTGTTTCTTTAGCAGTAGAGTACACTGTGTCTCTGTAGCAGTGGAGAACAATGTGTCTCTGTACCAGTGGAGTACACTATGTCTCTGTAGCAATGGAGTACACTGTGTCTCTGTAGCAGTGGAGTACAATATATATTTGTACCAGTGGAGTACACTGTGTCTCTGTAGCAGTGGAGTACAATGTATCTTTGTACCAGTGAAGTACACTGTGTTTCTGTAGCAGTGGAGTACACAGTGTCTATGTAGCAGTGGAGTACACTGTGTCTCTGTAGCAGTGGAGAACAATGTATCTGTGTAGCAGTGGAGTACACTGTGTCTATGTAGAAGTGGAGTACACAGTGGTTCTGTACCAGTGGAGAACAATGTGTCTCTGTAGCAGTGGAGTACACCGTTTCTCTGTAGCAGTGGAGTACACATTGTTTCTGTAGCAGTGGAGTACAATGTGTATATGTAGCAGTGGAGTACACCGTGTCTCTGTACCAGTGGAGAACAATGTATATGTGTAGCAGTGATGTACACAGTGTCTATGTAGCAGTAGAGTACACCGTGTCTCTGTAGCAGTGGAGTACACTGTGTCTCTGTAGCAGTGGAGTACACTGTGTCTCTGTAGCAGTAGAGTACACTGTGTCTCTGTAGCAGTGGAATACACTGTGTCTCTGTAGCAGTGGAGTACAATGTATCTTTGTACCAATGGAGTACAATGTATCTTTGTAGCTGTGGAATACACAGTGTTTCTGTAGCAGTAGACTACACTGTGTCTCTGTACCAGTGGAGAACAATGTGTCTCTGTACCAGTGGAGAACAATGTGTCTCTGTACCAGTGCAGAACAATGTGTCTCTGTACCAGTGGAGAACAATGTGTCTCTGTACCAGTGGAGTACAGTGTGTCTTTGTAGCAGTGGAGTACAATGTGTCTCTATATCAGTGGAGAACAATGTGTCTCTGTATCAGTGGAGTACACTGTATCTGTAGCAGTGGAGTACAATGTATCTTTGTACCAGTGGAGTACACGGTGTCTCCGTACCAGTGGAGAACAATGTGTATCTCTACCTGTGGATTTCACTGTGTCTCTGTACCAGTGGAGTACAATGTGTCTTTGTAGTAGTACAGTACACAGTGTCTCTATAGCAGTAGAGTACACTGTATATGTAGCAGTGGAGTACAATGTGTCTTTGTACCAGTGGAGTACACTGTCTCTGTACCAGTGGATTATAATGTGTCTCTGTACCAGTGGAGTACAGTGTTTCTTTGTAGAAGTTCAGTGCAATGTGTCCCTGTAGCAGTACAGTACACAGTGTCTCTATAGCAGTAGGGTACACAGTATCTGTAGCAGTTGAGTACACGGCGTCTATGAAGGTCAGTATCAACAAAGAAGTCTACACAAGCATCGTGCCGGTCATTGTTCTTCGGCCACTCCAGAAGAATTCCTAGTCTGCTCCGACCGTTCTAAGATGACCCTCCTGAAATAGGCTAATTTCGCCGAGAGAGGCTATATGGACTTTGCACCTCGCCAGCTCTCTACCAACAAGTTTCTTCTCTCTGGTCTTCTATCAGCAGCAGCTTTATCCATATCCATTTGTCGATGGTGATCGGAGCCTCCTTTGTTTACTATTTCTGAATTTCGACCGCTTTTGTGGAATCCCTGCCAGCGGCTGAACGCTGGTCTGGGTGGTGTGACGCATGCAATAATGTAAGGTGACTCATTCACACAGGGGGGCTGTCGACTTCAATTGCTGCTCCTTCCTGTGAACAACGACCACACGGCCTGAGCCGCCTGTGAGCCAGTTCGCGTCTACAGCTTCCAGTGTCTCCAAACCTGTTGCTTCGTCGCTAGCCCAACGACACAGGACAATTTTGTGAAGCTGTGGTGGTGAACATGACGCGCGTGAATTGGATTTTACTGAAGAAGAGTAGCGCAGTGTCAGCATCAGTCTCTCAACCAGGTCTAGGTCCAGTGGCAAGACTAAGTATAGACTGTTTCACTGTGGCTGCGGGGTGTAACGCAGTGTCAGCCCCAGTCTCTCAACCAGGTCTAGGTCCAGTGGCAAGACTAAGTATAGACTGTTTCACTGTGGCTGCGGGGTGTAACGCAGTGTCAGCCCCAGTCTCTCATCCAGGTCTAGGTCCAGTGGCAAGACTAAGTATAGACTGTTTCACTGTGGCCGCGGGGTGTAACGCAGTGTCAGCCCCAGTCTCTCATCCAGGTCTAGGTCCAGTGGCAAGACTAAGTATAGACTGTTTCACTGTGGGTGCAGGGTGTAACGCAGTGTCAGCCCCAGTCTCTCAACCAGGTCTAGGTCCAGTGGCAAGACTAAGTATAGACTGTTTCACTGTGGCTGCGGGGTGTAACGCAGTGTCAGCCCCAGTCTCTCAACCAGGTCTAGGTCCAGTGGCAAGACTAAGTATAGACTGTTTCACTGTGGCTGCGGGGTGTAACGCAGTGTCAGCCCCAGTCTCTCAACCAGGTCTAGATCCAGTGGCAAGACTAAGTATAGACTGTTTCACTGTGGCTGCGGGGTGTAACGCAGTGTCAGCCCCAGTCTCTCAACCAGGTCTAGGTCCAGTGGCAAGACTAAGTATAGACTGTTTCACTGTGGGTGCGGGGTGTAACGCAGTGTCAGCCCCAGTCTCTCATCCAGGTCTAGGTCCAGTGGCAAGACTAAGTATAGACTGTTTCACTGTGGGTGCAGGGTGTAACGCAGTGTCAGCCCCAGTCTCTCAACCAGGTCTAGGTCCAGTGGCAAGACTAAGTATAGACTGTTTCACTGTGGCTGCGGGGTGTAACGCAGTGTCAGCCCCAGTCTCTCATCCAGGTCTAGGTCCAGTGGCAAGACTAAGTATAGACTGTTTCACTGTGGGTGCAGGGTGTAACTCAGTGTCAGCCCCAGTCTCTCAACCAGGTATAGTCCAGTGGCAAGACTAAGTATAGATTGTTTCACTGTGGCCGCGGGGTGTAACGCAGTGTCAGCCCCAGTCTCTCAACCAGGTCTAGATCCAGTGGCAAGACTAAGTATAGACTGTTTCACTGTGGCCGCGGGGTGTAACGCAGTGTCAGCCCCAGTCTCTCAACCAGGTCTAGGTCCAGTGGCAAGACTAAGTATAGACTGTTTCACTGTGGCTGCGGGGTGTAACGCAGTGTCAGCCCCAGTCTCTCAACCAGGTCTAGGTCCAGTGGCAAGACTAAGTATAGACTGTTTCACTGTGGCTGCGGGGTGTAACGCAGTGTCAGCCCCAGTCTCTCAACCAGGTCTAGATCCAGTGGCAAGACTAAGTATAGACTGTTTCACTGTGGGTGCGGGGTGTTGTTCCACGCCAGTTTACTGAAACGGTGTCATGGCCGTAGGACCTTGGCTGGTATCATCCGCCCATCCTTCGGCAGTAGTCTTCGCGTGCTAGGATTGCAAACGGCTCCCTAGCTCACCCAGGTTAGACGACACTTCATATGACTCAGCTCAAATATAATTAATATCATGCATACCATTCTGATAACGTCACGAACAACACCAAACACGCACCGGTCTTACAACTGTTGGATGTATGCACGAAACTATTTTTTTTTTATTATATAGTGTTTTTGCGTGTGAAAAAGCGACGCCGTCATAAACTTGGTAGACTGCATAGATATTAGTATGCATCTGCCAGAGGTGCAAGAAAAACAAAACGTTATTTATGGTTTCTGACACCCGAACACCTGCAGAGGTTCGCCGTTCTTTGTAAATGGCATGATGTAGTCGTGGTCGTTCTGCGCAACAGACAAACATGGCAGTCACATTTGATCGTTAGCGTAATTGATGTTTCCTAATGCCATGCTTCGTAATTATATAGCTTTGGCGAATGATTGTAAAGGTATAGCACAAACTTTAGGACGGTAATGAAACGTGATGTATGAACGTTTGCTCAGAACGACACGATAAAGCAGACCTTCCTCTTCGGCAATGACGTACCAATGCTATATGAACCGGATTGGAAGTCGTCATAAATCTAGCATTCAACCAAATATTCATCGGCGGTATTTTTAATGTGCCACTACACGACAAACATTGGCTGGTTCTCGCTTGTGGCTGTTCAAATTATTACATGGCCCTTTGACAAAAATCCAGGATCTAGTCGGTTCTTAACATTGATATATACCTAAATAACCGTGCGATGATGTGGTTTGGTTAAACTGTTGTGATCTTTGAGACACTGAATCTGGAACTGGACATAGCGACACTGCATTTATTAGTATTTAGAATACATTGGTTGGTTAAAAGCAATATCCATATAAAATGTGTTGCCACAGTGATATTCTTTCATATTGTTTTTATTTTTTCCATTTGACGTAATTTCCACCGGAAAATATATTACGGCAATAAATATCAAAACATATAGTACAGCAGTGTTAATTTAGATGCACACAATGTATTTTAATGTTACGAATCTCCAACTAACGACATACTAGTTAGACGACAAAAGCCGTTAAACATTTCCTTTTTCGTATACAACCATCCACGAGCATATTGCAATTTCGTACAGAATAAGCGATATATAAATATTAATGCAGATTCAATCGACAGTGTCCGCGTTAGATTAAATTAGTGCCAGTGAAAATTTATTATGGTGTGGTAGCATATGTAATTCGTGTTAAAATGCGTGCGTGCGTGCGTGCGTGCGTGCGTGCGTGCGTGCGTGCGTGCGTGCGTGCGTGCGTGCGTGCGTGCGTGCGTGCGTGCGTGCGTGCGTGTGTTCGTGTGTGCGTGCACTTATTTTTTATTTTGTGACATTTACAAAACAATTAAACTAAAAAACGTATCGAATGAAATTTAACACACAAACTTTTATTTATCGTGAACATTACTTACTACATCAGCTGTAATCTGATAATAAATGGTTAGTTTATCTTAATAGCTTAGCTGACACGATCCAAAACAAATATAATATTAATGCGACTTAATAATGTTGTTGCAAAAAATTAAGCTGTTGTTAATATGACTGCACTGACATTAGTACATAACAACAAATTCTTATTTCAGTTCTCGTTTAGAACCTTGCTCTAACACGCTTTGTCCTTGTCGACAATTTTCCCTTTGCAACATTTATTCACCCTTTTGTCGAAAGACTTTCTGCCACAGCACCAAATTCCTGGCACCCTTGTGAACATGACACCCCAGCAACATATTTTCTCCTTTGCGTCGTAAAGATCCTTGCTGGCGCAGCATCTGCGCCTTGGCACCCTAGGGTACAGTATAGCATTGCAACAAATCAGCTTTCTGTGGTCATAGAATACGTCACTGCAGCACCAATGGTGGGGCACTCTGTCGTAGACGTGGTTCGCGCAACATATCTTCTTGCTACGATCATATGTCTGGCCCATGCAGCAGATCTTCTTGTAGCGCGAGTAGGCGACATTTCCGCAGCAGTAGCCACCTATCGGCCGATCTTGAATGACGCCCCTGCAGCATATCTGACCCTTGCGACTGTACACGGTCGGGGGCCCGTGTCCGCGACAACAGCGGTGGGTGGTGTAAGTGAAGCTCTCTGTTCCGCAACACCCGCTGCTCTGGCTTTTCCGTTTCCGCACCAACCCGCCGCAGCACAGGTGCGTCGTCCGGTCGTAGGCGATCTCTCCACAGCACTCGGGGCGGTTCGGTTTAACGTTGATGGTCGATCCGCAACACATTTGCTCGGCCGCGTCGTACGGCTGGTCTCCGCACTCTGAAATACAATATGCACGTGCATTAAATGATGTTCGCTACTTATTTTGTCTATGTAATAGTGGCGGCGGCGGCGGCGGCGGCGGCGGCGGTGGTTGTGAACGGCATCGTCTTGGTAGAAGTAGCAATTAATACTACCGCTACTAGGGCTACTACTGCTACTGTTGCTGCTGCTGCTGCTACCGCTACTGCTGCTGCTACTGCTACTACTACTACTACTACTACTACTACTACTACTACTACTACTACTACTACTACTACTACTACTACTACTACTACTACTACTTCTACTACTACTACTACTACAACAACTACTGCAACTACTACTACTACTACTACTACTACTACTACTACTACTACAACAACAACAACTACTACTACTACTACTAATAATAATAATAATAATAATAATAATAATAATAATAATAAGTAATAACATTAGTGATAATAATAATACTAATGACAAAAAACTGATAACTGATAACTGTTCTGATAACTCAACTAAACAGCTATGCTGATCCAGAATATGTACCATATTACACTTGATTATACTATTTTTTGCTCCCAGTATATCATTTATGATTTACAGCCACGCACAAACATTCAGTTTCCTGCAGAACCACTGCGCAAGTGAACGACTCGAACCATCGTGCGCGTGACTGTCACATGGTTAGTGTAGATTGACCACCGAGGACGCGTTATGCTTACTTACTTGTTACGGGGCACTCTCCCATAGCGACGCACTGGTTCATGTTGAAATACCAGAAGGGTCTCTCTGTGGGACATTCACACCTTGGTTTCCGATCCTTGGGTCTTGAGGAACACTCCGGTTTCGGGTTTTTACAAGTCGGTGTACATGGTTTTCCCATGGGGTTCCACACTTTGCCAAAGGGACAATTTTCTGTAAAACCGAAATTGTCAGTTGTTCAAGTTTGTGTACGACGCTATATGTGGAAAACGATATTTTCGTTAACAGAGAAATCCAACCGTCAGTCAATAGTTGTGCAATCAGACAATTTAGCTAATTACAGCAAATAACGGAAAGGTGAACTATCAGGCAAGTTACATTCGAGTGACGTTCTTGTACAAAACATGTTTGTACACATGCACACACGTGCGCGCACACACACGCGCACACACACGCACACTTGCAAGTTTGCAATCACGCTGGTGTCTGGCGAACACAACAGCAAAAGGACGCCTTAAAGAGTAAAACTTCTCGTTTCGTCGCGTGACAGGCCATATACGATGTGCTAACAGGAGAGAACATGCTGATTTGTCTTCGATGCTGTTCGTTCTCGTGGTCCAATACGCTTATCGACTTTAAGCGCTTATATTAGATGATTATGCGAGAAAAACAAAATATATATATATGGAATTGTCGGGAGCAAATTTGATAAATACGATCACAATTGAAACCTTTCTTTGGGTAAATTATGTAAAAAAGAAATGCAATATATTTTCGAACATTTCACAGGATAATTAATGTTCGTAAATTGTTTTGCTCACATCCCAAAGTTTTACTTATCCGTATAGATGTTGTCAATCGGGACACTATGGCATCACCAGTACTAATGGCGAAGACATCCTGATAGACATGCACTAGTGAAGTCTTCTTGGCAAGACTGGCGAAAGTCTATATAGGTAAATACGATTTTGGGATATAAAAAAATTGTATGATCAAAAGCTGTGTACCTTGCTCCGGACATTCTGCCTTCTTGATACACCTTCCATTGTGAAGAACCGGTGTTCTGCGCGGACACCTGCAGCCTGGCACACACGCTTGATCACATATGCGCATTTCGTCGATGCACGTGAATCTACAGTTCCCGTCGCACGGCGTCGTGTATTGCGTATCCACACACTCTGAAACCCACGTGTACAACACTACAGTGTCACCATAATGAAAAAAATAAAAGTACGCTCTTATATGGTGCGGACTGTTCAAAGCACTTTACATGGCACACCCTTGAAGACCTGTTCATTCCAACCCTAACTCGACTTCTCGGGGAAGCATTCAGCCACGCTGCAGTTACTTCACGAAGCACCAATCGCATGCTATAGCCAGGCAGTCGTTTACACAGATGAGTGAACTGCAGCAACGTGCAATGAAATTGCGCAAGCTTCTAAACGGCAGCAAGAGGATTCGAAATCGGATTTCCTCCATCGAGAGTCCGACGCCTAACCACTACGCCACAGCGTCACAGGTTTACACACAGGGTCGTCGACCAGAAGAGAATTGTATGTGTAATAAACTTTCTCGTTGACAATTCAACAATGGACCCACAGGTAACACTATCGGGCAGGAGCTTAGTAATGGTTAATGCATTTATTTCACTGCAGAGTGAGCATGTCCTGTAAACAAAGTTAATGCTCACATTGGAAATGGGTGCACTGCAAAAGCAGTGAATTTGAAATATTGTAAATGTGATTTAAGAACTGCGATTTGAAAACAATTATCACATTTCCCAATCGCTTATGGGCCAACGAGTTCACCTGGCCACAATTAAGTTAATTCAAATACAATACAAGTTGTGTAGCCATGCTGCGCTTCCGAGTCTTGATAAATGAAGCATCATGATTGGTTGTCAATGTGGAATAATGTCAATGTATGTAAGTCGAAAACGTTCAAAAAAAGGTAGACGAAAACGCCAACCTGCAAACGTATTCAACTGGCGCAACGCGAAACATCGTCGAATTTGAATAGTGAGAAGCTTCTAGCATACATAACAGGTGCGTAGGAAGTGCTTTAATATTGTCACCGCCGAAACAGCAGTGGTCGTGGCCGTTGCAAAGTAATTTACTTATTTCTTCCAATAACTAAATAGATTAAATAATAATTATAACAATAATAAACTGTAATGATAAAACATTCAAAGCATTCAGATCGGTTTGGTTTACAGTTTCATCTGAAATATAACCCTATTTTGCTTATGTCAAACAGAAGCAAACGATAAGCCACTATCGATTTGTAACGATAACGTTCTTACTTGTAACCGCGAAGGATAGAGAGACGATGGCCGCTAACACCAGTACCAGAATACACAGCATGTTCCGCACCTTGGCCCTGTAACGTGAAGAGAAACATATCTCATTGGATGACATGTATTCATTCTGAGAGAAGACAATAAATTAATGGAAAACATTATCTAATCATTGTGTAAATGTGATAATCAGCGTGAATAAGTTCCAAAAGAAGATGGACACATACTTCAGGAGGGCGGGCTACATATAAAAGAAGAATCGGTGGACTATCGATAAGTCAATGGATTCGTTGTCCACTTGATGTATAGGTGTTTTTGCGTAGGACGACAATCTTGTCAAATAAACGTTAATAAAACATGCATTCAAGCCAATAAACTAAGAAGCCTTTCTGTGAATATAAACTGCCGACAGGTTTACCTCAAAACGAAATATATAAAATTGAACCCGTCCTGAACACCAGAAACCAGCTAATATATACAGTGGAGATACGATTATAATGATTATAAGCAGTCGTCGCAATCTCAGTGATTGTATGTTACCAATTGAAACCTGATCAAGTTAGACATGCAACTCAATGATTAACACAGAGTAGCCGAAATTATAGCTAAAATATGTACATGCTATGAACAAGCTACATGAAAAAATCAGTCCATATGTGGTCAATATTGTGATCAATTATCGCAATTTAACACCTGAAAATTAGATTTGCCTTCAGACTTTGATTACTGTATCCACCAGACAAATCGACTACAGGTGTACCACGATTATACCCTACGTTGCCAAATGACATACATGTTTCATAACTCGCCAAGACCTAATTTATTTATAAGTTTTAGCTGCCAAATTCGAAGACACTGCGATTGCTTCCCATGTCGACGCACTGTTGGTAAGAATGTAATGCCTACGGAAAATCTGATACTTACATGATGGCTTCCAGTGTGTCTTCGTTTCAAACTGCCGAGTGCTAGATGGTGGTCGGCTACTTATGACGTCTAACCCGGCTGTGTCCGTGAGAAACTCCGTCAGTCTGTACGTCATTGTACCTTGACAAACGATACCTGACTTTTTTATATAATATATATAAACGGCCCGCTGATGAGCCCTGCCCTCGAAGCATTACTAACATAATAATGAGCGTTTTGAATAGGTGAACGCTGTTAAAAACAGTCTACTGCTACTACAGAGGTAGATGTTTTCGAACATGAACACGCAACCTGTCAAGCATTGGAATAAGACGACTAAAAGAGGTGAAATACCAAGCTGTGTATTATTCCCGTGTGGGGCGTTGCTGAAACGCCCAATCTTAAGGCAACCGGGAATTTTTCACGAGGTCATCTATAACCGTCAAGGATACATCATGGTGTTATCCGCAGGAGGTTCGCGTGGGTCCTCTGTAGCAAAAACATAGAATGAAACGCCCAATCTTAAGGCAAACAGGATTTTTTTACGTTGTTATGATTCCCTCTATTGTCGTCTAGGGTAGTCATGGGAGATATCCGCAGGAGATTCGTATGTTTTTACAGCAGATAAAGAGCGTTATTTCATCTCACAGGGTGCATTTTAACATTTTGTAAAATATATGTTACGTCTATGCGGTGTGGAAGTAGCTTAGCGGCGTTCAACAGCCACGTGACATTTGAGTGTACCAAACTCGTGGTAAGCAAAAAAGGTATTATTGCCGTTTATAAGTCATGTCATATGTCATATAACAATAGTACATTGGTTGTATTAACATGCAACTATATATCACTACAAACAGCATGGAACACACTTGTTTACAAATATAACTTCAAAACAATACAATGCATATAAGCTTGACATCAACGAAAACATCAAAGGTGAGGGAACACACGTCAGAAAAACACGATTGTAGACTCCATGCACCAACTAGTGTAATTACAGGATGTGGAGAGGAGGTGGAGGCGTCTAAATTCGTGCTTTCTCGTTGCTTCGGCAAAATGGCGGAGTGTGTTAGTATGCTTGCCACGTGACGTGCTCACTTTGGACCAGTCCATCCAAGGGGGTTATTGGTGCTGTTAGGTAATTAGTGGTGCATGGAGAAAACATTACGTAATTATTTGTCCTTTAACAAATTGCAAATATTATGTACACATACTTACGTGTGTAAAGTATAATGTTAATGTCGTACATTCACAGTACAATAAAAAATACACATATTTACGTGTATAAACGTATGTAACGTAAAGTAGGGCTATTTAAAATAGGACAACAATGTAATGAGACGCGAGCGTATCATTACATAGGACAACAATGTAATGAGACGCGAGAGGTCAGCGCCTGTACATTGACACCAACCGAACGATCGAATGCAGTAATGCAGAAAACATTAACTTTATTAACATATCCTTTTAAAAGATCTCAGAAAAAAATCACTCATCGCTCGCGATACCCACTTTCCTACGGATCCTAACTGTGGCATGTGATAGACAGTCCTGGTTCTCTGCTATGCAGAGCAACCACCATTCATCACAGAGCCTACCCAATGGCCGCCACACAGCGTGGCACACCTGTGTGACGGTTCGCGTGTCGGAAGATATAAATAACATCTGGTTTTTCATCTCTCTCTGTAGCGGAGCGATACGAAGGTGTGTAAACAAATAACAGGGTTTCTACTGAATGTATGGCTGCGTCAGTTTTTTCACATATAATGACTTTCTGTGAAAAAAAGTTTCGTGTACACTGCACATCCAACGACTTCAAGGGTGGTGCGTGTTTCGTGTTGTATGTGTCCTTCTTGCCTTTGACAGAACGTTACATAAATCCCACTTGCGCTGATTCACGTCGACGTGTACACTCTCACAAATCCCATGCACAATACGACGAAGTATTTAGACTGTTGTGGACTACTCTTAAATAATAATAATATTTCGTCGACAGCCAAAGCAACATTCGACGAAAGCATAACGATTTCAGCAAATACACAAATGGTTAAAATGAAGAATGATAATACGAATCAACATATATTTGTATGGCAGGGGTCTCTATCTCCCACTTCCCACTCCTTTTATGGGTTAATCTCCCCCCCCCCATTTGTTCTGGGGGCCTTCCTCCCACCAATACAACATATTTAGACGCCAACCTCCCATAAATTTTAGGACCAATCTCTCGCCACACTCTTCCTGCCACACCCTCTCACATGATCAATGTCGGAATTCAACTACATTGTGTCACGACAGTAGCGCCACCTTGCGAATGCAAGTGATAAAACATTTGGTGGAAGTGGACGATAATGGCGGAGTTACGAAGAATTCAGTGAACACAGCTCACGTGATAACAACTTCATTTACTTACTTACTTAGGTTTACTTAGGTTCTTCCTGACCGTAGGCGGTGGCGTCGGTGGTCAGATTTTCAATTTCCCTTGGAATGCCCTACGACATCCTGGCAAGGCAGCTTTGTAGTTGTAGAGAAACTCCTCAGTACCCCAATGTCTATCTAGACGGTTTTTAAATGAGTTGACGCTTGGGGCAGTTACAACTACTTCCGGTAGATCATTCCATAATCTAGTAACTCTAAGTGAGAAGCTTTCTTTTCTAACATTTGTACAAGCTCGTTCTATACAAAATTTTAAACTATGACCTATTGTTCCTTCCCTTGTATCACTGTCTTTGTGCAGCTTGACAATGTTAGATACATCACTGTCATATTTCTCATGGAGCAGTTTATATACCTCAATCATATTACCACGAGTTCTTCTGTATGCAAGTGTAGGAAGTTTCAATCTCTCAAGTCTTTCCTCGTAAGGAATATACTTCATACCAGGAAGCTGCTTTGTTGCGCGTCTTTGTATTTCTGTTTATAAGGGGACCATATTGATTAATCTAGATGACTCCTAACTAAAGCTTTATATAATCGCACAAAATTATGTTGAGTTAGGGTTGTAAAGGACCTTCTAATAACTGCCATGATACTATTTGCTTTGTTGATGTTTTGGTTGATGTGTTTATCAAATTCTAGGTTTGAATCAATTATAACCCCGATGTCTTTTTGTTCTTCTATTCCTCCTAATTCATAGGCTGTATTATCTATCTTCAGGTTGTATGTATACTCTTGCTGTATTGTTTTCCGTCCGTGCGTTAAATTACATTTATCTGGGTGGAACCTTAATAATCATTTACTTGACCAAGATGTTAAATAATCTAAGTCGTTATGTAGTGTATGCTGGTCATGTGGACTAGTAATCGTTTTGAAAACCTTTATATTATTCGCAATCATATATACATTCGAAACTATATTATCAGGAAGATCATTTATGTATAAAACAAATAGGATCGGTCTTAAGACACTGCCCTTTGGAATACCAGTTGTTATATTTGCTCACTCAGAATTTGTACCATTTACAAAGAACTGCTGTACCCGGTCAGACAAGAATGCCTGGATCCATCTTAGTGTGTAATACTCTATACCATACGATTTAAGTTTGCCTATCAATCTTTTGTGAGGGACGGTGTCAAATGCTTTCATGAAGTCCAAATATACAACGTCTACAGATTCCCCTCTATCTAAAGCTTTGGTCCATGAGTCAATAACATTTAATAATTGGACTACCGTAGAACGACCTTTAATAAAACCAAATTGTTGCGTACTGAATAATGTATTCCTAATCATATGATTGACAATTTGGTCTTTCATACATTGTTCCATACATTTACATATTATACTTGTTAAGCTGACTGGTCTATAATTTCCTGCGTTTTTTCGATTACCCTTCTTAAATGTGGCTGAGATCCTTCCCTCTTTCCATTCCTTTGGTAGTTCACCCACAGCCAATGAATTATTAAGTAGCCTAGCTAGTGGTTTACATAGATGATTATATAGCTCTTCCAACAACCTAGGGTGAACACTATCTGGCCCTACCGATTTACACAAATTAAGGTTTTCATTTCCTCGTCAGTAGTCAATTCTTCCATGTTGTGCCTTAACTTCACTGGTGGAATGGCGAGACAAAGAGTTTGAGTCACAAGTCGTATGATCGCCCATGTTAGGGAATATTGCATCAACACGTAAAGTTCCCGACTCTTTGTCAACTGGTTGTGCATCTAAATAT